>OU015495.1:202674352-202697967 GCA_907164885.2 Dolomedes plantarius
AATGGGATTCGCATACAAATTAGAAATGGAGTTTCGTATACGAAAATTAGCTTTAATTTTTTTAGGAGAATTATGATAAAACTAAGCTCCATTCTATGTATCGAAATTTCTATATATCGAATTTTTTTCGGGCAATTTGCTACTTCGATATATGGAGGTTCGACTGTATGTACTCAGTTTTTTTTTTTCCCTCCTTGATAATCTAGTTTCACTTTAAAATTGCCATTTATCTGAAATTCGGATAATTTTCGGTAGAGTAACTTTGATGGCGGTAATTTAATCCTCTTCTGAATAGTTTGCCGGGACCCTTGCTAGACACTGTCTGTATAACATTGTAATTAAATCTTCATCCTTTCATCCCCGGTCCGAAGGGATGTCCACCCGTTGGCGCCAGTTTTGGCGCGAGAAATGCCACTTCTTTGCGGCAACCCCCAAGATTCCAGAGCCGCAAGTTTTCCTTGAGGGTTGTTGACCCTTTCTTCTTATGTACCTGCCTGACTTTAGCAGCATTCCACCGGCGGCTACACACCTGACTTTTTAGGAAGATTTTTTTTTTTCATTATTATTATTTTTTTTTTGTTTTATCTTCCTCTAACTCTGCCCCTTCTCTCATAATGAATGCGCGCGATTCTGAGAAATATTAAACCATGTTTATAAACCACACGTATCGCGGAGCCGGGTGTGATTTGACTTAATTATGTGCGATAACGTCTGTTTAAATTTTACATTTTATCGTGAAATGGGATGTTTTTGGATTCGCTTTTTATCGTTTCTGACTGGAGAAGCAGCGTGTCAGCATCTTAAAATTTTGCGTGCGAAAGGACATTATTTTCTAGATGAGATTTGCAGAGCGTAGAATTTATTGTTCGGTATTATCCAGAGTATATTGCGCAGCATTCTTTTTCTTCGGAGTTTTTTTTTTTCGTCAAGTTTTGAAGAGAAAAAATTTAGTTCTTGGAAACCTTTTTTAAAAATTATTATTAGGTATTATGTTTAACAAAATTGAAAAATTAATTTAAGAAATAAAAAAAATTATAAGGCTACAGCCTTCATATTTAAGAAATATAAGTGTAGATTTCTTAGCATAAGGTATTCATCTTTTTCTATCTAAGGTATTCAAACCTTTTTTAAAAATTATAATTAGGTATTATGTTTAACAAAATTGAAAAATGAATTTAAGAAATAAAAAAATTAATAAGGCTACAGCCTTCATATTTAAAAAATATAAGTGTAGATTTCTTACCATAAGGTATTCATATATCTCAAGTCATCCTGCATAGTTCTTCGAATATCAGTTATTTCTAAAGCTGTTCCCTATACCCTATTCTTAAACAGAATTCATGTTTAAGAATTAATAATCAAAGCAAATTTTCAGAAAGTTTTGTTTTTCTTATTTTTTATTTGAATTTCTGTTGAGTCCCCAAATGCGTATAAATACCTTACCCTAGAATGAAGTTTAAAAGGGGAAGAATTTTTGGCCTGATAATTTTCACTTGAATGAAAATTTTAAAATCTTTATTTTCCTTCCTTAACTAGGTATTGTTTTACAAATTCGGAATGCTTTGGTCTCCGGTCTGAAAAACTTTCGAAATGCATATTCTTATCAACAGAAACAATTTCAACTTATGCCATTAAGGTGACTGCCTACGTTCAGAGCCAATATTTTTCAAAAATCCTTTTTTTGCGGATTTTTTGTTCTTTTATGGTAAAATAACGCTTAAAAATTAAAAAAATAAACAAAAACTTACCTGCAAATACCATACTTTTTTATAAAATGGTCAACTTGAATTAATTTTTAATGAAATTTAGCTGAAACGCCTATCACCCTGCACAAAATTCTAATGCTATTATTTTAATTTCCTTCTCACACATGATACATATAACAGTTATCTTCAAAATGATCCACAATCTAAGAGAAATTTTAAAATGCAAAAATAATACAATTTTATGTTCCAATATGAAAATTTTCCCAGAACCGTCATTCCTTTCCTTATAAAAACAGCCCCAAATAAAAAAAAATATTTGTTATACATCAATTATTGTGCGCCATTTCATTAACAATAGCATCTAAAACATTTCCTGAAAATTTTATCAAATTATATGCATTATTATGTAAAATAACATGATAACGGTAGAGATTTGTGCTAAAAAACATAATTCTTAGAAAAACTCAATTAAAGTTGTTTGTCACTTCAACTTTGTAGTAGACGATGTTTTTTTAAATAGCTATAATTCTGCTTCTAATTGATGTAGAATGAAAATCAAAACGGTTTTGAAAAGAGGAAAGATTGAATTACACGATTCTTGCAAAATATAAAATTTGCCAAAATAGTTTAAAAAAAAAATGACATTTTCAACGTAGGCAGTCACCTTAAGTTAGTTCTGTCAGACTGGGGTTTCCGTTATTGTAATGTTGAAACATTAAACCAAGAAAAATAACAATTTTCAGAGCAAGTTAAAACTAAGCCATTGCAACGAATGCATTGCTCAAAAACTTGCACTTTAAGCTAGGTCTGAAATAAGAATAAATATCTTTTAGCACCGGTTAAACAGAAGAAACATACCTATCATAAAACAATAATTTTCTTCGCTATATGATTGCAAAAGAGATGTCCGTATATTGCATTAGATCAAGATGTACACCTTAGGCTCAGCCAACTTTTATGCACATGTCGCTCACTCCTTTCAACGACGTCATATCTAAAAAAAAAACAAGATTTTTCAGGAGAGGGATTTGAAAGTTTAAAAGTACATTGAAATGTATTGAAAATAAATTTTAATTCTGCTCTCTAGCGGCTAAATATTGAGAGGTGAGATATAACGATCTTACAGGGATATATTACTCTTTCGGTGCATTCTGAAAACCAGCATAACTAAAAATCGCCGATTTTTTAGATATGACGTAGTTGAAAAGAGTGAACGATGTATGAAGAAATTGCCATAAAATCTATCAACATGGGATATTTAGTAAATTTTGCTGGTTGGGAAAGATAAAGCGCTTTATCATAGTTTTGTAATCTCAAAACTTTAAGGCTGCTATGTACTAACCCCATTGGATTCGCTCACCTCAATGTTAACCTATGGAGAAAATTTGTCCACGGATTGCCGACTTGGATTCAAAGATTTTTTTTAAAAAATTGCACTCAGTCATAGAGAAAGAAATTTGACATTTGTGTACATTTTTCATTTAGAAAAAACTGCGATTAATATTTTAAAATTTAAATTATTCGGGGAAAAATCTGGTATAGTTTGTTTTAAACGCTCATAAATTCCTTCGGTGGACGCAATTTATAAAATGAATCCCGTAGCGCTTTGCAGAAAAGTTCGGGCTATCTGACAATACCAATTTTATTTGATTATCAACATTTATGTACCTGTAAATAGTTGATAAAAATATATTTTAAATAAAAAATTTGGGGGCAGCGCTTAACCCCCCCCCCTATAGAGAGAGAACCATTACAATATCTCAAAATGTCAATCCTAAGGGGGGTGGAATTCTCGAACTGGCAACTGGACTCCTCCCACTACAAGAATCTGCAAGAAGAGGAAAAGGGAAATACGATTTTTTTTTCTTAGTACATAGCAGACTTTAAGAACAGATAAACTTCCATCCGTCCTTATACGGAAGAAATATATACATTTAAACTAACCAGTTCATAAATATATTAAGTCGACTTTTTCGCATTACTAGACTACATAACAGCGAGGGAAAAGCCGATAATTAATTTGTATAACTCGGTCTGTAATTACAAATCATTTCCTTAAGTCTGCGGAACATCTGGAAAGGAGTATATCATGAATGTGTGAGAACAATAACAGAAGAGTGAAAATTCATCTCGAGGAGTCTTCCAAAAATAAAAAAAGTGAACCGCAGATATTAAACTCTTCCTGAAATGCTTAATTATGAAGTGATAATGGACTTTCGATGCGGCTTAAAAAGTGTTCAATGAAGAAAGAGGGATTTTTATTTTTCACCTTTTTCATTCTCCATTGTTATTGCTGCGTCTAATTTATCTCCTCGACCACAATGAGGCAGTAGATAAGTAACCGCCTACATTTTAGGTAAGGGACTTTCATTACGTCGGGTTTCATTGTTTGGGGTTTTTTCCTTGCGCGTTTCTCCCCATCACTTAATGCGCTGTACTTGGTACAATTTAGTAATTAATTTCTTTATTAATTTCATATCTGTCAGGAACCGATGCGGAAAGAATATAGACTTATTCGTGAAAAGCACAATGCGGGGAAAAAATAAATTTTTAATTCTACTCGAGTAAAATAATTTACCTTTCCACTTCGGTTTCTGTCATATTTTATGCATTAAAAAAAAAAAAAAAAAACTACTTGCTTTGTACCACAAGAGAACTCATTCAACAGGGAAAATAGGATATTAGCCGGCTATTACAAGACAGGTGATAATTTCCTTAGTGGCATCAGACTCTATGCTTAGAAGCCAAGGGAATTTGCATGTTATTTCAGTGCAGCTCTAAGGATAATTATCGACTCTAAATCCGTAGCATAAATGATATGAATTATCTCTTCAGTGTTTTTATCCCTGCCATGTTTTATGGTATAGTTCAAGTGCCGATACATTTCACATGAAATATTGACAGCTAAGTGTTTTTTTTTTTCAATGCGGAGGCACTTGTCGCGAAGACATTTGCCTATAATTCACCGCAGTTTTGCAGGCCATTTTATTATAGGGGCGCCATATAGGCAGACCCAGTGGCGTAGCGAGCATAACTGGCGCCCGGGGCACGATACCTTTGTGGCGCCCCCCCTGAAAAACATATAGTAATATAATATATAGACCCTATATTGGCGCCCTCGATAAACATATAATAACATAATATATAGACCTTATATTGGCACTCCCCTCCCGAAAAGCATATAGTAACATAATATATAGACCTTATGTTGGTGCCCTCGCCTAAAATCATATAGTAATATAATATGTAGACCTTATATTGGCGCCCCCCACAAAATAATATAGTAATATAATATATATACCTTATATTGGCGCCCTCCTCGAAAAACATATAGTAATATAATATATAGACCTTATATTGGCATCCAGTTCGAAAACATAGTAATACAATATATGGATCTTACATTGGCGCCCCTCTGCGAGTGGCGCCCGGGGCATGATAGACCCCCTTGCCCCCCCCCCCTTTGCTACGCCACTGGGCAGACCAGCATTGCCCCCTTATGAAGGGACGACACAAACGGAGGCGTTTTAGTGGCGCTTCGCCAGGATTCGATCTGAGCACCCTCAGCACCGAAAACCAGCGCGCTGTACCACTAAACCAAGCCGCCACGGCCCACTGATAGCTAAGTGTTTAAATTCAAATTAGGGCGTTTTTCGTAGGGATCATAACTTTAAAAAGTCAAAAGTCTGTACAATTGGTCTCTGAAAATTATCGGGCATATAAATTAACTCCCTTTTATTCTTTTAATTAGATTTTTACTATAGTTAAACAGTTTAGATCCGCCCATCTTCTCGTATCTCTAAGTGTGAGCTGAAGTGTAATGGTGTTATAATGGATGGGGGGGGGGGAAAATCGAGGGTTTTATGCTTAAAATATCTGATGATTTGGAATAATTTTCAAATGGTATTTCTTTTGATTAGATCTATGCAATCTGATTTCAATGTTTAAAATATTGGTGACCTCAAAAACTGTTCTTCAGTATAACATTCTTGTTATCAGTATAACATTCTTGTTAAAAAGTTTTTTAAAAAAATACCTTTATGGAAAGCTAGGGAAAAGAGTAGAAAAATTTTGTTTATTGCTGCTTGAAAAGAGTAGCTCGACTCTTAACTGATTCAGAAGAATTTATGGCTATTTAAGTATTTTATTTGGATATCACGATGCCGTACACAACAAATATAAGGGCAATAATTACAAGATAAAAAGAACTTTTTATATACCATGTTTTTAAATTTTCTGTTGAATCATATAAACTTGACAATTCTATGCAATAATAAATACTTTTTTAAAATTTTTTTATGAATTATCCCATCAACTTGAAAGAAAATGAAGTTAATGGGAAGTTGACTTGCGTTTAACTTTTCGTTCCCGTCCCAGCCGATAGATGACTGCGACATTCTGCAAAACAAAATTAACTGAAAATCAATTCAAATCTCCTTAAAGATGGCTAAAAGTATTAAAATAATGCATTGTCATCGTGTTCTGAGCTATTCTAAAAGTTTCAAATGTCAGGCTAGTCGGGAAGTTAGTTAAAAATCGATTGCAAGATTTGTACTTGACAAACACACAAACAAACAAGAAAGAAAGCGAGTTAATAAAAACATGGTAAAAATAACTCAAATTTAACTAAATCCTGTTTTTTTTTTTTAATTGTGGATTAAGTCAGTAAAAATATTCGTACGAAATGTAAAAAATTCCCATCTTTCCATTTTTCAAAAAGTATAATAGAAATCTAGCTTTCATGCGAGACGCCACAAAAAAATTTTAGGCTAATTTGTAATTTTTTCCCATTTCTGAGCACATTCTTTATATCTAAACAAAAGATCACTCAGTTAAGAGGCACATGTTTTTTAATTTTATGACATTTTAAAATTTTGTTTTATAGACAATGTAAATATATACTCATACTTAATATATAAATCTCGTAAATAAGATTTATAGTGAAAAATATCTTAAACATTTCTTAATTGAAAAAAAAGTTGGAAGTCTTGTATTTCAAACTAAATTTCTTTATCGGTTCTCCATGGTAACACTAAATTCTTCTCGAACTCAAAGAGAATATTTTAAAAAGTGAATTAACCGTTAACCTTTTCCTGACGGGGTGGGATAGCATGCATCCCAAGAATAAGAGCCGCAGAATGAATATCAATATATCAATATATATGTATATATATGTATATACATATATGTATATATATATATATATATATATATATATACATATATGTGTATGTATGTATATATATATATATGTATATATATATATATATATATGTATATATATATATATATATATATATATATACATATATATATACATATATGTGTATGTATATATATATATATGTATATATATATATATGTATATATATATATATGTGTGTGTATATATATATATATACATATGTGTGTATATATATATATACATATGTGTGTATATATATATATACATATATGTGTGTATATATATATACATATATGTGTGTATATATATATATACATATATGTGTGTATATATATATATACATATATGTGTGTATATATATATACATATATGTATGTATATATATATATATGTATATATATATATATATGTATATATATATATATATATGTGTGTGTATATATATATATATACATATGTGTGTATATATATATACATATGTGTGTATATATATATATACATATATGTGTGTATATATATACATATATGTGTGTATATATATATATACATATATGTGTGTATATATATATATACATATATGTGTGTATATATATATACATATATGTGTGTATATATATATATACATATATGTGTGTATATATATATATACATATATGTGTGTATATATATATACATATATGTGTGTATATATATATATACATATATGTGTGTATATATATATATATACATATATGTGTGTATATATATATATATACATATATGTGTGTATATATATATATATACATATATGTGTGTATATATATATATATACATATATGTGTGTATATATATATATATACATATATGTGTGTATATATATATATATACATATATGTGTGTATATATATATATATATACATATATGTGTGTATATATATATATATATATACATATATGTGTGTATATATATGTATATATATATACACATAACCCCATAATACCGTTTTTACTAAGGGGGTATGAAATTTCGCATTCTAAAGAGCGAATCGGAAAAATAGGCCCCGTAAGCTAAAGGTTAAAAGAATATTAGTTTTGAAAAATAGCTCAAAAACTACTTAATTTTTTTAGCGTTCCAACTTTACATCTATACTTGCAGATAGAACATAAACTATAGAAAGTGATCGCTATCTAAACTATTAAAAGTTTAGTTAAGACACTTTAATTGCATATATGGCTGTAAGATAACAAAACTTCGACAAATAAATTCCTTCGAGTAAAATATTTTTATTCAATTCCTGAAGAGGTTCATAAAGTGAGGTGGAAAAAAAAAAAAAAAAAGCTGTCAACAATGTGTTTTTGTTTGATAATGTAGTCACTAGCATGAAGAAAATCGCAAGAAGATCATTAGAATCTTTAGCTGAATTGGCGGTGCATGAGAGCTTATGAATAGTTCAGTTTTAGAGAAGCGTGACTACATTTCTTGCCATCTTCGAATTCCTTTCACTCCGTGCCGTAGTTTGAATTCTATTTTTCCACGGCAATATTTTATTAGAAACTCCATGTTTTGAAATAGAAATTGTAGCTTTGAGAAGGAATTGAAATGTTCGTGAAAATGCTTGGATCTAAAACGAAATTTTGTCTTCGGGAATTCTGAAGCCAAAATATGACAGCTGAATTTCCCGACTAATATTTGCTGTATGGAAAAAAAAAAAAGAGTCAAGGAAAGTATTCAGAGTTGCTTCTTAATGTCAACTTTTTGATTCATGTTGATGATTTTCTTTATGTAGGTTTTTCTGATATCTCGCAGTGGGGAGTAGCTAACTTGTTACACTGAGTTTAATAACACTGCAAATTATCACTTAATACGAAGAAAGTAAAAAAGAACTTAGAACGCAATCTTATGGGGACTCACAACTCGAGGAAATAAAGCATATTTTCATACTTTTTGACTCTTTGCAACTATTTCAACTTACTTCCAATTTTTCCAAATTTTATGTATATGATAAATTGATATATTTATTTTAATAAACAAATTTTCAAGTCTCAAAATAAATTTTAATTTTTTTAAATGTTTTAGATAACCTTGTTTTTTAAGCATTTTTATTGTATACTGGCTTGCGCGCAGAACTATGAAATTAATTTTACACTTAAATGTATAATTCCTGTTTTATATTAAAGATAAATAATTAAAAATACAATTGAACATAAAACATTCAACGTTAAAAAAAATTTTTCAATTTTTTTAAAACTGCTCAAAATATACTTAAAATTTCCTTAAATTTTTGCATTAATTTACCCCCGAAAAAATAACAAAATGTGAAGCGATTGCAATAATTCTAGTTCAGACGCAATAAAATAACGTGATTATCCAGTGATAAAAATTTCATGGAATTATGTTTCATAGTTTTTGAGATATCAGTTGCGGAATGATGCAAAACTACATTTTGAGAAAAATGAGTTTCAAATTTTTCTTACCATAAACTTGATCAGTAATTAAATATTTAGAATATCAATATCTCCGGAACTAAGCGAAATATTTTCATGCGGTTTGCTTTATTTTGTTACGAATTGATCAGGCTTTGTATCACATATATTTTCTTTCAAAAAATCGAATGTTTTAAAGATTTAAGGGGACGAGGGACCTTCAATTTCGTTTTTTAAAATTTTCAATATTTTACTTTATATACAAACTGAGAATATTTAACATTCTTTTTTACTTCATTGAAGACACTTAGAATTCACAAATAAGTATTTGGGGACAGAATAAGGCCAGTTTATCAAACAAAATCATCAAAAATTTTAGAATTTTTCAAAATGCTCCATGCGCGCTCATTTTCTTCTGATTTCTTCCAAATTTCTCAGGATCGTTAATGGAAGTGTTTGCCACAAAAGTGTGCATCATTCTTTGAAACCACAAATGTTTTTCAAATTTGTAGAGCATGAAATAAAGTAAAAACATAAAAGAATAACATGCAGATTGAAGAAAAATTTTTTTATCACTTCAGATTCATACTAAAAAAATTCAGTGCATAATTATGTTTATACTTACATGGTAAACTAATATTAAAAAATTTAAGGACTTTAAACGATATGGAATGCACACGGAACATTTTGAATAATGCTAGCATTTTTGAAAAAAAGTTTTGAAAAACAGACATTCTGATAAAAAAAAAAATCATTTTGGATTCTAAGGGGTCTTCGATGCAGTAAAAAAGGAACATCAATTATTCACATTCTGTATATAGAGTTAAACATTGAAAATTAAAAAATTCGATGTTGAAGGTCCCTTATCCCCTTAAGGGTAGTGAGTCCCCTTAAAAGCCCCATAAACACAAAAATTGTAGTAAAAGCAACACAAGAAAACAGTATTGTTATGGTGCATATACATTGGTGCAGAGTTCTCTGCATGCAGACCCCCGACTCCTGTCATCACATTAGTCACGGTAAGCCCCCAAGGTCCCTCGTGTTTCTTGATCTAGTGTCCCCCGCCCCCATTGTCACCATTTGACCCCCGGACCCCGGGTTCTTTGATGCTCTGCATCCGGACCGAAAGAGGAGGCGATCCACGCATATACAGAGTACGGAGTGAACATCAATCACTGGATTCCTCAAGGCACAGCAGAGCAGAGTGCATGAATGCAAACGCAGCATTACAGATGCAGTACTGCTCACGGAAATAGAAAACATTTCCCTCTGCCAATGGGAAAGAAGCAAGCACTCCTCATTGGTGCTCGATGACCACTCCATTCTGATCAATCCTCCACCATCTGCGGTTCAAATTTGCATCCCTACTTGCGTTGCGCGGATTTTCGTGGTCTCCTAGAAGCTTAGGAGAGCTGACTTTTTCAAAGACCTTGCGCATCCAGAGAGCAAGGACCTACGTTTAATAACACGGCTCCCCAGTGGACTATGGGCTCCCCAGCGGACAAACGCGGTGGAGGGAATAGAAAAATTATTCTAAATTTCTACGAATGAAAAGGGCAAGATTTTTCTAATTTACCACAACAGATTTAGATATGAAGAGAAAATTGCGATGAAGGAGTATGAAAACGGGTTGTTGTGAAGGGCAACTCGGAGTATTTGGGTTTACAGAAATACCTGAAAGCATTATAATCTTTAGTCTGATGCAGTGTCTTTGAGACTTCGCCGTCTTGACTATACCTCTCAGTCGTTACAGAAGAATAATAGATTTACCTTGGGGAAATCTTTTCATCGAGGATAAAAAGCTGCAAGATTAGACATTCATACTGATAATGACCAAAAAGGCAAATGAGAAATTTCTTCATAACATAAGTTTTTAAGATGATTAACAACACACACACACACACACAGATATTAATATAGATAGATAGATTGGCTGAAACCCCGCACTTTGCTACGGAGCACATTCAAATTAAATACAACGGTCAATGTATGCAATTAATGCCCAAAATAATACATATATATATATATATATATATATATATATATATATATATATATATATATATAATAAACACGACTATCAATATATACGATTGATGTAGAAAAAAATATGTATATATATATATATATATTTATAAAAAAATCGTAAGGGATATTTTTATAGACAAAATGTCCAATCGTCTGCTGCATTAGTAAGAAAAAAATTTTTTTTGTCTATTTAGTTGTTATGCACGTGACTATAAATTTATTTAAAGTACCAGAAAAAGAAATCACTTGATCGGCATTTAATAAATTAAATTCTAAAAATTAATCTTTAAAAATTCACCAAAAATCAGGAAATGGAGGTAACGATTCGAAAAAGATTTCATTTAAAAGGAATTTTTATCATCTTTCTCGTGATATAAATTTTATAACCCTCAAATTATTATTTAAAATGCAAACTTAAAAAAAGTTACTAAAACAGCTTAAAAATTTAATTAAAAAAAATCTAAGGAGAATTTTTCAAAAACTTCTCTTAGTGCACCCCTACACTATAAGAAGAATCGCCGTGCAAAATTTCAGCTCTTTAGGTCCAGCGGTTTGGTCTGTGCGTTGTATGTCAGTCAGTGAGTCAGTTACGGAACTGTTTTATATATATAGATATACAAATAAATAATATCTTAATAATAAATGTCTAATAATAATTCTGATTTTATTAATAAACAAAGAAAAATATCTCATCGAGAATACGTATGAGGGCGTTACTAATTTAATTCATTATTTTTTCCTCTTTTAATAAACGTCACCAAGGTACTGCTATATTACTATTTTTATCGAAAGTTTTGGTTAAAGGTAGGAATGCAAATGTTTTAAATTGTAAACAATAGTGCTAATAATTTATTTGAGGGGCGTTTAATGTAATTAAAACTTTATTTCCGTATAACTTTTTAATACTTTAGAGAAATTTTAGACTGTAATACTATCTTAGAGCTTCATTGACATCTCCGCTGTAATGATACTAATAACTGTGTCTTCATTTAAAAGTCTGTATTCTAAAGCCGATATCTGAACAATACTGAGAAGGAGACTATTTAAAATATTAAATCTATTTTTAATTATTTTTTAAATCTTTAAATTACTCTAGTTGATTTTTGATGAAAGATCTCTGTATTAGTTAGGATAGGCTTGAAATTTTTTATCTTAATATGAAAGAAAGTATGATTTAAACTATGAATATTTTTTTCCAAAGAATGATCAAAGATGTAGATCAGTTGAAAAATGTAAATAAATGTTAGGTTTTGGAATACAATAATATTTTACAAACGCCTACCAGTAAAATCTTAATATTTCTCATAAAATTCTAGTATTTCAGTACTTTTTTCCGCAATACTGTTGTAAAATTTGTGAACTAGAGATGGCATTCAGTTTCGTTAGTGCTTTTAACTGATATTGGTAGAGATAAAACAGTGGGAAAATTTTCATGACATGTGGTTGAAATTTTTGAAGGTTCAGTCTCTAAACTTTTGTTAAAAAATATTTATTTTCAAATGTTAATGCCAGCATTACAGAGCTTAAAGATTTTTATCTTATTTAAGGATTCGATCTATTCAAGGTGATTTTAAACCAGGCCCCCCAGAAAGTGTTTTATTTAAGCCGTTATGTAGAGTCGAAAGACCAATAAAGTAATTAAACGAAAGCGGTAGCAAAATATTTTCTATACAGATTATGCCAATTAGGATTGTAAACACCAGATAAACTCCTGTTATCTACGAAATTCATCTTGCTCCATGATAAAATCTTTACGGGTTTTTTTTCTCTAAGCGCCACTCTGCGTGCCTATGTCGCGTGGCCATCACAAAAGAAACGTTTGATCTTTTCCAATCGGGGGCGTTAGATACGCAATGGTCCAGCGGTTTTACTAAAGCGACCATTTTGTTCTGCATGACACGGATGGTCGCATCTGTCCATTTCTATTGTATTCTCTGGTTGGCGATGGATTAAAGGGTTACAATCTGAAGCGGGAAAAAAAAAAATGGCCTGTGTGTAGGAAATGACCATTCGGGAAATTAGTTGTTTCACCCGCGATTTCTCATGAGAGGCGATTAGGAGGAGATTCAACCTTGTCTATAATCTTTGTAAATTTGACTGTTTGCAGGAGGTTAATACAAATCATTGATAAATGATTCGGAGAGCATTTATTACGAAAGTATTGTTTACATAGACAAAATGACAGATTTTTTTCACTGTAGGCGTCATGAAATTTTTAAATTAAGAGCGTAAATTTGTCAATGCATATAGATACGCAATTATTACAATTTTTAGACATTTAAGAATTTGTTGAAACAGAATAAAGAAATCTTATAGGCAAATTCAATGTGTTCATTGAATTTTTCTGGAAATCACTTATAGCAAAATTCGTGAATTCGAAAATCTGTAAAACATCGTTTTTTTTAAGCTCCCGTAAACACCCCTTATCCGTGTTTTCTGGTATGTATATATTTCAAATATAAGTTAAATTTGTTTGGATATCCATAAAAGACCTTTTCGAAATCCTGCAAAGTCATCCAACTTCAGAATGCTTCAGCAAAAGCCAAAAATCTGTCTTTCTTGAAGGTTACCATGGAACTATACCTATTTTACACAGCGCATGTGCTACTATAACTTCTAAAGTTTATGGATTTCTGAAAGAAATATAAGTTACAGGAGAAACTTTATCTCCCTGCAACCAACAGCATTTTTACAATGAGTGATCAAAATTGTAATCCCCAGAAGGATGGAGGGGGTCAAATTTTTAAAGTATTTATATGTGGAGTTTTTTTATTCGTGAATAAATATGCCTATTTCAGATAATAGATTTTAAATTAATCTGAGATTTTCTAGTTACCTTTTCAATTCTTAAAAATTCTCTCTTAGAAGAGAGAAGTTTAATTTTTTTTAACAGAGTTACGTTGAAAAAATAACACACATTTAGCGAGAAAATTTGTACTTATTTGAGTTACATCGCTTAGTCATCGAGTACATATGATTTGTATATAAACCTTTATAAATGACTGTTAGTGCATTCACCTCCTGTAAAATGATTCAGGCAGAAATTTTTGTATGTCTTATTAGTGATATTTTCTTATAGCGGTTCTAAAATCTGTCTCAAAGAAAGCCGATGATCCATAAGATGGCATTAGGCATATCTTGAGGCATAGTGGTAGAAGAGAGGACGTTTGAAATTAATTTAATTGTTTAATTTCAAAGCTCTGTCCAAATGACTTAATACAGGCAATTAAAATAATAAAAGAAATGTGAGAAAAACATTGAAAGGGTTGAAAATAAAAAAGTTTAAGGAATATTTCATTTTTCTCACCCATCATCCGTAAACAAAATCCATGTACTCTAATAGCGTTCATGAAACTCCTTATTTAAAAATCCCTCGCAGTTGTCATATCGCAGCATTTTGATAAAATTTCCTTCGTAATGCATACTAATCCAGAACTGTTATTCTACGAAGTAGTCACATGAGATTGGGGCAATTGATGAGAAACTTGGAACTATAAGTTCTTGAGGTGTGTACAGATAAGTTTTATGCAGATCAGGGTATGTTTATACTTTTTGCTGCGTAACTATCACTATTTATTTTCTCTGGAGTTGCTGAGAATTTTCGTAATGTAATTCTATGAACTCGAGGAACGGTCTTCACCGCTAAACACAAGAATGGTCGATGCAGATGAGTAGCATTTAAGGTCGGGATTCAGGGAAACATTCAACTAAACTTTATGTAGTCCTTCGAATGTGCTAGGCAAATGCTGAATGGCTAAGGGCCTGTTCAGCGTTGGCGCAAAGATTCCGTTGGAGCTAGTCGGTTAAATGAGTCAATGATTGGTATATGATTGGTTAAAAAATTTTACGCAGACGCTGGTGGATTCTATGTGAATAGGCCCTTAAGCGGTTGTCTCTGGAATCAGAGTCTGCAAGTTCGAATTCCGCGGTAGGCATGTTGTAGTCACTCCGAATTGGCAGTTAGCTCTAGTCTGTTTAGCTGTCGCCTTACAAACCGTCTAAAGTGTCGAAAACTCTTCCGTGGTTTTCTTTTAAAATATCTTTAAGCTGAGGAAAGCCGCCTTATGGTGTTATGCAAGTTTCCGATTTTCTAAAAGTATTCCAAATGTCTGTCGTTTGAAATTCCTTTCTGAAATATTACCTGCTAAAATATAGCGAGGAAATTAATATTTGAGAAATTCAAACGCTCTTTTATGGATTTTAAGGTATTTAAATACTTTCAATGAGCATTTACTGTAAAGTCCTTTTGCGGTACTTAGTTATTATTACGTACACCGGAAAATGTCACAAAGCTATTTTGATTACATCTGCATCATACTAGATCTGTATCATACTATATGCGCTCGCAATAAGCAAAAATTGAGTTCGTTAGACATACATTCATATTTTTTAATCTATTATTCAATACATCTAAAATGGTGCACAGTAGCATATTATATTGTAACGTTATATTGTAGTAATACGGTACCTCTGATGTGTACAGAAAGAGAATGAAAGCTTTTAAAATATCGGCCTCTGGTTATTGGATACTTAAAATTAGAATTAATGGCCTGTGTATGATAAGTTTAGATTGCAAATCAAGAGCTGATTTTAAAACTTTACTACTGCCATATACCGGATGAGAGTCGTTTTAATTCTATTTATTTATTTATTTATTTTTATTTATTTTTAACAAGTTTTATTGCCAGAAAAAGGACACTACGCAATTCTTTTCGAC
Organism: Dolomedes plantarius; assembly: GCA_907164885.2. NCBI lineage: Eukaryota > Metazoa > Arthropoda > Arachnida > Araneae > Dolomedidae > Dolomedes > Dolomedes plantarius. The sequence continues at coordinate 202,690,392 of OU015495.1, forward strand.
TCTTAGCTGAAAGAAAAGGAAGGAAAATGTTAGAATAAGTTAAAAGATAGCAAATCGTCTGAATATGTCATCAAAATCATTGCTCGATAGGCACAGTAATTACTTTGCAAACTAATGAGGAGTTATTCAGTTTTTTAATTATGAAAATCAGAAATGGGTTTTATATATCAAATTATCTAAAATAAATTCCTTCATTTGATGCAGCATAGAAAATGTTGATAACGTAAATGAAACGTTCTTAACTTATTTTTAAATTAAAAAATTTAAATGAGAAATTATTTTTTAAAAATTTAAGAAAAATATTGAAAATAAGTACAATCATGTGGCCGATGAACAAAATTACACATTTAAAACATACATTGCATAAGACTTCAATAGAACAAGCATTAGATAATAGTCCCTAATGAGATTAATAAAAAAGATAGGAAAAGTTGTTGCAATGATGCAATCTTTTCATTGTGAAGGTTTGTTTAAAACTGGTATGAAACGAGTTTTACAGCCTCTGCTTTATTTTTCCAGTTTACAGAATCGTAAGTAAACAAGTGCGCAGAATTTCTACAGAAACGAAACCATGTTTGAGTTAAAGAAATTAAAAGTTGTGGCCCAAAATTATACCTGAGATTTATGATAAATCAAGGGGTTTAAGGGATCCAGAAGATTAACTTTTAAATGCTGCCTTACTTCAAAAATTATATTCCTGTCAATTTAGCTATTGTTTTAAGGTTGCTATGTACTAACCCTATTGGATTCGATCACCTCAATATCACCTTATGGAGAAAATTTATCCAAGGATTACTGACTTGGATTTAAAGGTTTTTTCTAACGTAAACGGTCCTCCGGAAAGGAAACTTTCAGACTCTAAAACCATCCGTCCGTTGTCGCGAGTTATAATCATGGCAGCGCTGCAAACCCAGCCTGTATCGCTTGGACAAGCAGTAAACAGATAAACAGAGAAGTACCAAAATGCGTCAAAATGTTGACTATGTGCGTGTGTGTGTGTATATATATATATATATATATATGTGTGTGTGTGTGTGTGCATATATATATATATATATGTATATATACGTAAAATTATTTAATTGTACTCTGTAATCGAGAAAGAAATTTTACACCTTGGGGCATTTATCATTTTAAAAAATGCTAATGATATTTTTTAATTTAAATTATTTAGGGTAAAAAAAATCTGGTATAGTGTGTTTGAAACGCTCCTAAATTCTTTTGGTGGACGAAATTTATAAAATGATTTTCACAGAGCAGAAAAGTTTAGACTATACGAAAATACAATTTTCATTTGATTATCAGCATTTATGTAGCTGTGAATGGTAGACAAATTTTCTCCATAGGTTCACACCGAGGCGAGTGAATCCAATAGGTTTAGTACACAGCAGCTTTAACTATTTTAAAATGTTGCAATTCTATAAAAAATAAATTATGTAAATTTTTAAATTAAGTTTTACGAAGAGTGTGCTTGCACGCATGTGCGTGACAGCAAATTTCTGAACGAGTAAAAGTTTTTTTCAAAAAAAATCACCTTCGGCGTTGACAGGCAGAAAAAAAAAGTAACAAATCTCCGCCTTCCTTTCCCAGAGACGCACTGTACCATTCGCCTAGAAAAGAAAGGTATCAAAAACAATCTATTATTGAATATATATCAAATGATCTTCGCCTATTTCTGTTTGTAACTCGAATAGAAATAAATAGGTTTACATTTATCATAAATTTCGATCGATAAATCAGTTTTCTAATTATATATATTTCAATTCCTGGACTTCGTGCTGGAAAAACCTTAATATATCTTATTGTCATGGGAAAACTAATAAATGATTCGGTTCAAAAGATTTAATCAAAGAGAGCGCAGCGTAGTGAGCAATCAGAACCGAATACACACGGATAATATAAAATGGAAAGGAATTTTTTTTAGGGTGAGGTTATCAAATATACAAGTTCAATGGTTGACATGTTTATTAAAGACGCGCCGATAGCGAGTTCATGCTTCTTGGATGTCATCGAATGGGGAGCATTGCTATATTTCTCCGAAATACAGATATTTAATAGGAAATATTATCTAGCATATTGTCAGCTTTAAAGGAATTCTAAGCACTGAAAATAAAACGTTAAAAAAGCTTTCAGATCTCGAATCTAGTGCAGAAGGGCCTTGAACGATACCCTATTAAGGCTACTGTGTACTAATCATATTGGATACGCTTACCTTAATATTAACCTATGGAGAAAAATTGTCCAAGGATTGCCGATTTGATTGCCGATTTGAATTTAACTTTTTTTTTTTTAATTGTAATCTGCGATGGAAAAATTTTACAGGTTGGGGCATTTTTAGTTTAAAAAAAAATTCAGGTAGTCTCTTCTAACGAAACTACCGCGGGTTATTAACGTAGGATTACTTATCGTTGTTTACCTCTTTTGTATGTATATATGTGATATATATGTATATATGTGATATATATATATATATATATATATATATATATATATATATATATATATATATATGTCAAAATTTTGACGCCTTTTGGTACCTTTCTGTTTAACTGTTTACTGCTTGTCCAAGCGATACAGACTGGGTTTGGCGAGCGGCCAAAATTATAACTCGCGACGACGGATGGTTTTAGCGTCTGAATTTTGCTTTCCGGAGAACTATTATGGAGGAACGTAATCCTGCCTTAAAATTGCAAATAATTTTTAATTAAAATTATTCGTGGGAAAAAAAATCTGGTATAGTGTGTTTTAATCGCTCCTAATTTCCTTTGGTGGGCGAAATTTATAAAATGAATCCTGTTGCAAGGTGCAGAAAAGTTCAGTCTACCTGAAAATACCATTTTTAATGGAATATCAGCATTTATGTAGCTGTAAATAGTACAGATTTTCCCCATAGGTTGACATTGAGATTGAGCGAATCCAACAGGGTTAGTGTCCAGCAGTCTTTAGGGGACAGTAGACCTTCAAACCTAACTTTTTTTTATTTTAAATGGATTTGCTTCAAATTTGAATATGTGATTAGTACGATAGATATGTAAAAGTGGTTAAAATTTAAAGATGAAATATTTATAATTTATGAATTATGAATTATATCCTTTTTCCGAAGTCGACCCCTTTTTTAAAAAATGATTTTCTTAATCGACCCCTCTCCTCGCATTTTTCTCTGTGATATACAGCATACAACATAATTACTTTACTATTAGCTTTATACATTTGGGAATAAAATCGGTTCTAATAGTAGTGTCGACTTCATCTTTTAAAGAGTAGTTGGTACCCGTCAAAACAGGACGGCTAGATAGTAAATAAATGCACTAATACACAAAATATACTCAACGCATCATTGCCAAGTGTTGAAAATTCTAATAATGCGCAGAAACAAATTAATGTGTTTAAGCAACCTCGTGCTTAGAGAGTAACTAAAGCCAGATTTAAAAATGTCACTGAGCATGCGCGGAAAGCAATTTTTTTTTTACTGTAAATTATCGCTAATTAAGCAGTGCGAAATAAACAGTTTCCACCAGGTTTAATCTTATATTTCACAAACATAATTATCATAAAAATAAAAATGACACAGAGAGATCTAGAGAGACTCCTCGGAATAAACGTGTTTATCATTAAAACATGTCACTGAGGATGCACTGAAACAGTGGGTCTCTAAAGACAGATTTAAACATGCCGCTGAGCATGCGCAGAAATCAATTTTTAATTGTAAATTATCGTTAATTAATAGAAATGGAGGCTACAAAAACCAAATTTGACAAATCTACAGATTACAATCTTCGGTTTAAGACCAAGATGATGGAAATTGATGCAGTTGTTTTCTCTCACGGACTGCCCAAAACGTCGGCTTAGCAATTTAAATAAATATATAGATTCCATACATTCCATTCTTTAAAATTAAATCATCATCATCATAAATTGAGTTTTTTGAAGGTTTTAAAGTGATCACCCCCCCCTTCAGGTCCGGTGAACTACCCCAGTTCTGCCTAGTGTTGGAACACAAATAAAAGCCAGCGGCGGCTTTCGACACATACGAAAGCGTCATGACATTCGACTTTAGATGCGTGAATCACTCCGCTCTATGCAAATCTGTATTTATACATATTAAAACGGATATTATCTAATAATCATATTCCTAAAAAATTAAATTAAATTTTAAAACAAAAAAATTTATCATCTACCCCCAAATAGACCCCTGGAATACTATAGACCCTTTTTAAACTTCCATCGACCCCTAAGGGATCTGGACCCCGTTGCGAATATCTGTTTTAAACCAATCGCAGGCCTTAACAATTTCGTTGCTAATCGTTTGGAGGTTTGTAATTGGTTAAATATATTTCAATACGAGTAACGCTGCCGGATTCTATGTGGCCCTTAGGGACTGTTCACATAGGAGTCCGTTACGTTGCGTTGCGTTAAGGGAAAGATGACGTTGAGACGAAAATAAACCAATCATATGCCTCCAAACGATTAGCAATGAAATTTTTAACGCCTATGATTGGTTTATTTTCGTCTCAACGTCATCTTTTCCTTAACGCTACGCAATGGACTCCTATGTGAACAGGCCCTTTTAGTCATTCAGAATATGAAAACTCTCAAAACTTAAAATTCAATAGTTTCTTGTATTTAACGAAACTTTTGTCCCAGTATTGCTTGTATAAGGATTTCGTATATTGGTTCTTTTGTTATTTTGAATTTCAGTCACCGGCAAAATTTGCTGAAAATGTCGAAAAGGTTAAATTTAAAAGTCCAAAAGGTAGGGACGTTTGATAATACTCTCATTTTATGCTAATTTTTAAAAGCTTTTTATGATTTTTCGAGCTGGCGTGTTCAATGGAAAGGAAAACTCACTCAGTCCGAATGAGAAACGAAGGCTAGGAACAAACTGGAAAAAAATGCGTTTTTTTTTTTTTTTTTTTGGTATTTTTTACAAATTTCTATTTAACCTAAATCTCGACCCTTGGTAGAATTTATGAAGCAAATCGAATAAAAAAGTTTTATGCAAATCAAGTTCATAGACGTATAGGAACAACAACAAAAAAAAATGTATTAGGTAGCGGGTTTGCGATCTAATATTTGTAAGAAAATCTTTCTTTGTGATTTCTACGCTTTCGACGATTTCTAAAACGTTTGCAATATTTTGGTCACGAAAGTTGTCTTTGTTGGAACTCAAAGATCTGAAATTTCCCAAACCACAAAGCTATTTTTTTTCAAATGTCGACTATCCCTCGCTTATTTCAGAAAAACTTAACGCGGTCCAAGTATAGATTTATTATTTTTTTTTAAATTTTCAGCCATGATTTCGCTACATGTAAGAAAATATCACTTATCTTTTTCGCACCTTCAAGAAAACAATATTTAGAAAAGCACTTTTCCGTAATCCTTTTCAGAACACACAATCTATATATTTAAGTTGCTAAGCCGACTTTTTGGACAGTCCGTAAGAGAACTACTGCATCAATTTACTTCATTTTGGTCTTGAACGAAAGATTGTGATCTGTAGATTTGTCAAATTTGGTTTTCGTAACCATCAATTTCTATTAATGAGCGATAATTTACAATTAAAAATTGATTTCTGCGCATGCTTAGTGGCACGTTTAAATCTGTCTTTAGAAACCCACTGTTTCTGCGCATGCTCAGTGACATGTTTTAATGATAAACACGTTTATTCCGAGGAGTCTCTCTAGATCTCTCTCTGACATTTTAAATATTATGATAATTATGTTTGTGAAATGTAAGGTTAAACCTCGTGGAAATTGTTTATTTCGCACTGTTTAATTAGCGATAATTTACAATTAAAAAAAATTATCGGATATTATTATCGGATAGCTATTGAACGCTTCGTTTAAAAAAATAAATAAAATATGCTGCAAAATACGACTATGTCAAACTGCAAGGAAAATTACAACAGTAATTGAACACTGCAGAGGCTAGAAAAATTTCCGAAGCAAAGAGAAAATTACCAAACCAGAATTTAGTATATATATATATATATATATATATATATATATATATATATATATATATATATATATATATATATCCAAGACGACTTTGTTTGCATATGTCTCTTTAGAAAAAAAATATTATTTTAAATGTAAGAAGTACGTAAATCTGTCGAATGCTTTAAAAGTGTTTTCTAAACCATTGTACAGACTTGGGTACTTAGTTTGAAAATATTTTTTTAAAGAGACATAAGCAAACAAAGTCATCCTGGAGAAAACTGACTTAGGCACTTCTTGTACCAAGCCACAGATATATACAGTGGAATCTCGATCGATCGTTTTCGGATCCATTTTTCCGTATGTACCGTTCATTTTATCCAGTCCCAACGATCATATTGCTTTGTTATGTTTCCGCATCTATCGTTTTCCCGCATTTATCGTTCATTTCAATCGGTCCCTTGAAAAACGATAGATCGAGATTCCACTGTATATAAATAAAGAAGGAACCTTGAAGATATTCTGAAATTTCTAGCGCACCCCTCAAACAGAGGCACCCCGAGGCAGCCGCCTCTAAATTTCACCTGTTGTGTTTACAGGAGGGGTTGAAAGCGCATTTTCCTTACAGCAATGCTGTCGTTACTTATTACATAACACGAGAACAAAGAGCTATGATCCTGAGCGTTTAACGCTTGAGAGATACAACCGTATTTTTTTTAATGAATGGAAGCGCGGGAGAATCTGAAACTGCCGAGGGCGATAACGCGCCAAATCCCGCCCACCCAACAGCAGTAGTAAAAGATTAGTAACCGCGCGACGTACGCTCTAAACGAGTGTCGAACCCAGGAATTTGACCTTGCTGCGAAGATAAGCTCAGGAAATAAAAAGCAGAATTAAAATAAGAAAAAAAAAAAAAAAATCATCCCTCCTCGACCTAACACGTGAGTACCCCTAGCGATAAGAATCGTGGGGTCAAGTCCGTAAAGATCTAGGACCGCTGATTGGTCAGTACGATTAACGTGACGGATCTCCGTTGTTTCGTCGCCAAAGTAGCCAAATCAGTTTTCATTAGTATTCAGGTGGAAGGTTTCTTCAAACACACCTACCTTTTTTCCTCATTTGGGAGGCTGAAACAATTAAATCAAGCATGCTGGCTAGAACCATTTTTTTTTTTTTTTTTTTTTTTTTTTTCCCATTCGTGAATTTCGTGTGCCCTCTTTTTTATTTTTATTTTCGCATATCCTCCTAGGATATCTCTCCGTAAAGCGGTTATAGATTGGGGTTATGACTCGATTTTTTTTTTATACAGTCATGATACGAAGTGATGTATTAAATTTCGGAACAGTAGTTTTATATTTTGGTTGTTTAAAAATGACTTGGAAAGTCCCCCGAGCCCGTAGTCTCTCAAAGATATATTGTATCAAAGCAGAGCAGAATCTCCAGACGTGAAGGAATTCATAAGCAGAAGCCGCCGAGGAGCAAACCCGACTTCTGAAAAGCAGGTTTCAGTTTTATTGAAAGGAACTGGTGTTCGCGAATGCATCACACAGTGGAAAAGGGGTGGTCCAGAAACTTTCCCAACAAATGGCCAGCGTATGAAGTAATGTCATCGCGAATGAAGATTTGATAGTGCACGC
>OU015495.1:202698467-202705967 GCA_907164885.2 Dolomedes plantarius
GTTGCTTTGCAAAATGCAACATACCATTTAGCATACAAAATTTTTCGTAGTTTCCCCCCCCCCCCTCCCCTATGTGATTTATAATTGCAAAATGTTTTTACAGTGAAACGTATGAAAGTAAACAGGGTTGTTTTCGGATAAAATAAATCATTAAACCTTTTCGTAGCGTAAAAGAAACGTGTTGCTAAGCAAATATTGCAATTAAATAAAAGTTTTTCCGGGTTAAAATTTTTCCTTTTGAGTCTTTACTCTTTATATTTTTAATGAGAACGATTCTACGAACTACAGAAAACTAACATTAGTATAATTTAAAAGCTAAATTTAATAGCTCTCAAATCTGTTCGCATTTTTAGCACTTTTGAAATTGTTATGAAGCTTTTACCTCATTATCTCAACGTCATTCAACCTGCTAACTTCATTGCACAAACAATTACGCTTGGCAAAAAATAGAGTTATATAATTTATTTTTGAAAGAAAGCTAATTCCGTCACGTAATATTCTTGCGATACGTGGACTTGCGCAATTATTTTTTCACTTCTGTGTAATAGAGACATATCCGCGTTATTGGACTTTCGGCTTACCGTAGTACTATTTGCTTACTCCCCGGAATTAAATGGAACAGGCCTGTTGGAAACTGACGCATTTTGATGGATTATGTTTTGCGTTGCAAAAATGCTGTAATCTGATATATTTTTATTTCTACATGTTATACATTGGAGTAACGCGCCAAATTAAAAGCTTCTTTTTACCAGATTTTAAAGTGTTTTGTATTCCAGTTTTACGTACAAGGGAAACTAATTCTGTATACAACAAACTTTTTTTCAGCAGTTTTATGAGGTCTATGAAGGCATAAACTTTATTTAAAATGACCGTCGCTAGATTTTAATCTGGCTGCTGTTTTTTTTTTTTTTTTTTCTTTTGGCGAAATTGAAATCCGGTATAATTTGAGAGCCAAAAATTACTGTTGTGGAAGATTTCTGGTAGGGGAAAAAACTGCGTCAAACTCTCTAATGTCAGTGATTTTCAGGTTGCTTGTGATTGAATCAAACTCTTCCCCCATAATAACTTTTGACATTTCCATTTGGTATGTTATGGAAGTTTTTCAGTCAATCTTATCCCGTTTTTTTTTACCATATTGGCAGTTCCCCACCTCCTTTTATATTTTTGTTGATATCTGTTGTACAGTCTGCTGGCGAGGTGTGGAGTGGTAATTGGATTATTTTTGGACGCCATTGTTCGTGACGCCAAAATCCCGCTTTCATATGTATTGAAAGGCATACTAAATTTTAATAATAATTTAATTGCAATAATAATAAAAATAGAGTGTGCACGCTAAACTCTGTAGCCTACTAATATGCATGGCATTTCTGTACAGGTTTGGGTGTACTATGTATACCGTCAAAACATGACGGCTAGATAGTGAATGTACTAACACACAAATTATACTCAACACATCATTGCGAAATGTTGAAAATCATAATAATGCGCAGAAACAAATTAATGTGTTTAAGCGGCCTCGTGCTTAGTGAGTATCTAAAGCCAGGTTTAAAAAGTCACTGAGCATGCGCAGAAAGCAAATTTTTAATTATAAATTATCGCTCATTAAACAGCGCGAAATAAACAATTTCCATCAGGTTTTATCTTATATTTCGCAAACATAATTATCATAAAAATAAAAATTGAAGAGAGAGATCTAGAGAGACTACTCGGCATTGAAACATGCCTCTGAGCATGCGCAGAAATCGAATTTTAACTGTAAATTATAGCTCATTAATAAAAATTGCAGTTTCAAAAAGCAAAATTTGACAAATCTGCAGATTACAATCTTTCGTTTAAGACCAAAATGAAGTAAATCGATGCAGTAGTTTTCTCTCACGGACTGCCCAGAAAGTCGGCGTAGCAACTTAAGCAAGATTGGACTGTAGGACCCACATATGTACTTCATCTTATAAAGATTTCTCTAATTATGAAAGTTCACCAGCAAAATCAATCTATATCTAAGTCAATGTCGCCAGTTCATAAAATTTTGCAAAGAATGACATCAAAAGCGAGACTTCCTCCCTACTCCAATATAGCATAACTGGATATTGAGCTACCTTGATTATCAGACTAAATGATCCATAATCCGGATCGTGGCCTTACAGTCAGTCATTAAAGGCACCCAACCGTTTGAAAGAATCATAATGCACCGTTATGCTACCATGTAGAAAATATCCATATTGAAAAAGTAAATCAGCGCCATAGAGAAAATTAAGATCTAAGCCCCAAAATCCTGTGCCATTGGTTTAAAAAAAGAAAAAAGGAGGCGTAAAAAAATCGAGATTTTGGCATATCGCTAGGCTAGATAATCGGATAATACACCATCTGGGAGATTTGTTTATCGAGACATGCCACTGACATTTAAACATTTTAGGTTAAATTGTATCCATTTTTTGTTTAACCAAGAGTTCAACGCAAAGGAACCAAAGTGAATCGATCTGAGAGTTATTTAGAAAACTAATTTGTGACTAGTTCAATTCGTAGAAAATCTTTTGACATGTGAGAGGATTAGTTATTCGATCCTTTCCAGTCCTGCGTCATATATTTAATCGCATGCGTGTGCTCTGATGTCATCTATATATATATAAAACAGTTCCGTAACTAACTGACTGACTGACTGACATACAACGCCCAGACCAAACCGCTGGACCTAAAGTGCTGAAATTTTGCATGGAGATTCTTCTTATAGTGTAGGGGTGCACTAAGAAAGATTTTTGAAAAATTAGATCTCCTTAGATTCCTTATATATATATATATATATATATATATAATATATATATATATATATATATATATATATATATATATATATATATATATATATATATAATCTCCTTATATATATATATTATTTATTTTTGGCATTAATTGCATACATTGACCATTGTATTTATTGAATGTACTCCGTAGCGAAGTACGGGTTTTCAGCTAGTATGTATGTATGTATGTATATATATATATATATATATATATATATATATATATATATATATATATATGATGACGAGATTTCGTACGGGCTAATACTATCTGTTGGACAGAGAGGCAGCAATATCAATGCATAAAGTACATGCTTCAATCACGTCTTAGAGTAATGGATGATACTAAGGGATAATTTTCTCAAAACAAAATGAATTGATATTGATGAACTTAAATTGAAGAGCAAAATAATTAATAACATATTTTGACTATTGTTAAAGACTTCCACCCAAAAAAAAAAAAATGAAAAATGTCCCCATGGCTACGAAATATGGTAAGTAAAATACCGATTTCATTCTGCATATAGCATTGTTACATGGCAAGCGAATGAAATATTTTATTTATCCTGGCCAATTATCTACAACTCATTCGGCGCATAACGACTGAGAACAATCTCGTAATTACTCAATTGTATCATCAGGCCCAAATATTAGGCATTATGTAATTTATTGCCCGTCTGATAATTGATGCGATAATTGCATATTCAGTTTCTTCGAATTCGGCGGTACCAGCCAAATGAAGAGGCTCTTTCATTAAAAGGTCTCTCGCTAAGATAACGTATGGCTATACGCTATTAGAGTAGAATATCCCTTCCTCGAAAACCGGCGATCGACATTTAATAACTGTCCAATCTTTTTTATCTATCGTGACAGCAACGCTTATGTCCAGGTGTGCACATCTCTCTTGCGTGCAATCATCTTGCCCAACTCTGGAAGAGTGATCCCCAAACCGAGAAGTAAAAAAAAAGTGTTGGGGGGGGGGGGATGACTTACGAACAGTTTTATAGTGCTGTTGCCACTTTTTTTTCCATCTCACTTCCCCGTGTTACGTCAGTAACGGGAAAGTTTTGCAATCGCGAGAAAGTTAAAAAATTTCAAGTCTTAGGGCAAATATCTTCCCACTCCTCACGGGAGTTGAAAGAAGTTGTTGCATTCCCAAATGCGTGCTTGCACACAAAATTTCTGTTACTATCAAAGGGGATAAAAGGCTTTTTTTGTAAAGGCCCGTTGCACACACGGCGTTTTTATCAGTGGCGGAAATTTTCCATCGGACGTCGTTCCAACAGTAGACCACAGAAGTCAATTGGAGCTTGCACACACAGCGGAAAATGAAATTTTTCTTCGACGGTAGCCCGTGCAGCTGTCGAGTGCCACTGTGCGCTAGCGGATTCGTTGACGCCAGATTGAAGTAGTTATCCATGTGACCCTATGCACGCTTACACACACAGCGGACTCTACCGTCGTAGGGTCATTTGCGAGAGGGGTGTATGGGGGTTTGCTGGGGGGGGGGGGCGCTGGTTTTCTTGGAATCGTAGGGGATTCGAAAAGGAGAGCTCCTCCGATCCCGGCTGGGGGGAGGGGGGCGTAGATGCGACCCCTCTGGTTCTCTTGGACACGTGCAGGATTCGAAAAGGAGGGGTGGGCCTTTTCCCCGGCGACGGAGTTTTTCGCCGTGTGTGTAAGCTCTACTTTTAGAACGACGTCCGATGGAAAATTTCCGCCTACGCCGTGTGTGCAAACGGGCCTAAGCTCTACTTTTAGAACGACGTCCGATGGAAAATTTCCGCCATTGATAAAAACGCCGTGTGTGCAATGGGCCTCGTAACTTTAGTGGCATCAATTAGTCTGGGTAGCGCTTGCCCTGTGTTGGCAATTCTGTCTTTACGTATTTTACTTGGTACTGTAAATACCTTTCCCATGCGTGGTTAAATCCAGCTACCATTTATCCATTTTACAATAAGGCAGATACTTGCAGTGACCACCACTTATATTCTCTCATGCAACATAGTTTGAAGATCACTACTTCTGTCAATGTGTAACAATAGTATAACTGCCGATTTAAAGGGGGGAAATAACTCCTGGGAGTAGTTAGTCAAATTTGCAAGTCTTATTGTTTCTAACCATGTTAAAGGGTGCCTTAACTGATATCTCACAAAGTTTTAAAGTAAGTGAAGAATTTTTCTGTTCAATTTTTTTTTTCTCATCATAAATTAGAAAATGCATATTTTTCAATTCTACTTTGGACAGTTAGAAATAGATCTTTAAATACTATGATGCTATTCTTAAAAAGTCTTTTAATTTAAAAAATGGTCGTTTTATAGCGATAGATGACAATTTATTGCCCAGTAAAAAAAAAAAGGATAATATTAAATTTTAAAATATGCGTCTTCTTTATTGAAATTTCTACCTGCCTGTGCCCCCCCCCAAAAAAAAAACTGAATTTAAAAAAGCATTTGCTAATCTGTAATTTTGAAATAACTGAGGGGGGGAAAATTCTTCATAGTTTGACATTGGGACTACAGATCTCCGATGTCAACTGTGATGACCACAATCTAAAAAGTTGCTTATACTACTTAATTGAAAGCACAGATTTTGAACTTCCAATATAACTTTTTTCGGAATCAGTCTTCAGTTTTAACGACAATTCTCCAGGCCTTAAAACTACAATGCAAATGTTAAACATATGTTTTCCTGGTTAACTGAGCGAAGATCACTGTATGTTCTGCCTGACAGTTCCTGGCCAGAAAATGGTCAAACGGCTACGGTGGAGGGACTTCGGATATCTGAATCTGCAAATTCGAGTTGCGAGATCAGCGTGGATATTTGCAGTCGTTTGTAATCGACTTCAGAGATTCCGGTCTACATAGCCCTCGCAGGACCCGATTATGAACGCTGGGGGCCCCTGGGCAGATGCTATTTGGGCCCCCCCCCTTACGGACATTTATAAAAATACATACTATTAGAAGTACTATGTGCATACACCAAGGGGGTTTTTGGGCCCCCTAGCATCAGGGGGCCCTGGGCAAATTTGCAAGTCCCGATTTGCCCATGCGATAAAAAGGCCCTGAGCCTTCGAATGGCAAAGATGATCCGTTACCTTAGTTACCTTAGTTATCCATTACCTTAATCCAGGACCTCTAGTTTTCCACCCAATTCACCTTGGGGTAACTATTCTTTTTCTGTCTTTTTGGTTAATCCTTTATAGTTTATCTCAACCCATAAGAATGCTGCTGTCACAATTCTAAATTTAATATAGGTAACAGGAGAGGTCAGGATGGATGACTGAAGCCTTAGTTTCATCCTGATGGATTTCATTCCTGATTTTTCTCAGAGCCTTAGTTTCATCCTGATGTCTCAAATTAGCCCCTCTTTGTGTGCTTCCAAAATAACCAAACAGGACACGAAGGATAACTGAAATAAGATTTAGCCATTAGGAAAAACCCATTTTTTTTATTATTTTTTACAGTTGATACATGGGTCGAATAAAAAGAACAAAGCCAGCTTACATATGAACGCTTTTATATTAATGCTGCTTAGTTAGCCTGTAGCGGGGCAGAGTCAACCTCGTAACTGAACGCAGTCATCCATCCTGACCTCTCCTGTTACCTATATTAAATTTAGAATTGTGACAACAGCATTCTTATGGGTTGAGATAAAAAAAAACTATAAAGAATTAACCAAAAAGACAGAAAAAGAATAGTTACCCCAAGGAGAATTGGGTGGAAAAATAGGTCCTGCGCTGGGTGTCATATCTCATAGTTCCAATATCTCACCAACTGATGTTAACTTTCTTCGAAACTTGCAAAAAGGATCCAACACGTTTGATTGTTTTCAAATATAACTAGAGTTTTGACTTATGCCCCCTGGCCGGGGACTAAGTCCATATATGGTTGGGGGCTGAGAGATGCGGCTCCGGTTTTTAACGGCATCACAAAGGGCAGAGTCCAATTTAGCCGGATTCCACCCCAATTTTTACCGAGTTCACCCAATGGAGACGTCTGGGAAGGGAGGGGTCGTACCTTCTCGTTCCCACTGCCCTCATAGGACCTTAAATATAACTAAGGTATCTAATCAACTTCTCTAGAATGTATGGCCCACATTAAGAATTTAGGATGTGAATTTGAATGTAAACGAGGTAATGATTTGTACTACACAATGTTCATTTATATGCATCATAATGATTTAAATCCCAATTCTGTCAAATTTAAAAACACAATTCAGCATTTTATATATATAACATCAATACTGTTAACTCCGAGGCTTTCAGATATTTTATAAATATGTAACTTGTGGGATAGAAGATATTGATTTAAAAAAAGGAAACTACAGTGATTTCCGCTCATAAGAATCACGTTTGTAATTACTGTTTTTCATTCTTATAAGCGGTTGATTCTTATAGCCGAAATTTAGGTTTTTGCACAGGCACACGTACACCTATATATACATATATTAGAAAATTTTCCATAAAATACTCTTTATTACGTTAATTATCTTTTATTAAAATTACTTTTTATAATTTATATTTTTTATATATTTTTTCAACAGTGTCAGACCAATATTTACCTCCTAGCTTACGTTTCACGGTTTGATAACGTGCTGTATCTAATAATGTCACGTTTGCCTAAGTGATAGTGGACACTTCGCCGAAGATTTATGTGTTTCAGGGTCCAGGAAGCCGCAACCAGGATGCGGGAGGTGGGAA
>OU015495.1:202710967-202720967 GCA_907164885.2 Dolomedes plantarius
TTTCATCTAGCTTTAAGTAGTTTTATCTCTGTCTGGGAAGTTCATTTTAGTACTTGGAGCTTGATAGGAATCTTTTTAAAGATTTCCTCTAAAGAGAAACATTGAATAGATAAATCAGATGCAAATACGGCAGAGATGCTGTAAAGGTTTTCATTTTTAATGACCTGGAAACCAGTATTACCAATATTGGTTTCAATTCCAATATTACCAATATTGGATCCAGTATTACCAATATTGATTCCAGTATTACCAATATTGGTTCCAATATTACCAATATTGGTTCCAATATTACCAATATTGGTTCCAATATTACCAATATTGATTCCAATATTACCAATATTGATTCAATATTGGTTCAACATGACCGACTGAAATTTAAATTTTATAACCATATCTATTTTAAGTAACACCAAGAGTATTACAGTAGTATTATTAAATCTTATTTCGGTCATATTCCTAAAATATATTGTTTTAGGTTTGTTTAAAAACAGTCCGTAACATTCTAAAACCGCTAACATGGTTCTCATTACAATTACGAACTGTCACATTATCTATGCTGGTGGTACTCTCCAAATATTTTCCTAGTCATATAATCTGGCTATTATAACTATTATCTTCTGTCTCTACAATTAAAGGCCATTCACTTGACCAAACTGGTTCTGTTTTCTCATTTTGGTTGTCGCCAGACGGTACAAGAGCTCACCGATTACTGAAGAAAATGTATTGGAAAGGGGGGGGGGGGATAAAGGAGTTCTTTCGTCGCAGAGATTGGATTTTTCCTCGGCAATAATCGATCAAAGCAGAAGGCCAAAGGGCATCGCCAGGAAAATAAAAGAACACCATAATGGAATTTGCTAACCTCCCCCCCTCCCCCCTTTTTCCTTCGTAGGCACGAATTTAATATCAAAGCCTCCTCTGTTTTTCCCCCCTCTACTATTTCTCTCTTTTTAAAAACCTTATCAAAATTTCCAAAATTCCACAACGAAGAAAATAAAATCATCCTACGCGGCCGTCAAAATGAAGCTTTATTTTCCTAAGACTGTTTGCTGAACATTTTTTTGCTAATAATGAAAGGGAAGTAATGGTCTATAAAAATATGACCTCACACTAAGAATGCTTTTATTGTTTTTTTTTTTCAAGCTGTACTATAAAGGCACATCTTTAAATAATTTTATGACATGCGGATTTGTCAATTTTTTTTGCTCGAGATCTAATTCTTAGGGTTTGTGATGGTTCGTTATTTATAACCTCAGAAATTACTCTGTTATTTTCCGCTTTCAGTAACATGCACTTTCGGAGTATTTTTGAATTTGATTCGTTAAATTTCGAACAACAGAACCGAAAAGTTTAGGGTAAACTAAAAAGCAAACTCAAAAGTATTGGTCAAATGACATTTTATATTACGTGAGATGGCCCTCAAAACATTTTGCTGTGATTGTTATGCATTATTCTGTTATCCTGTATATTATAATATATAACTCGGTAATATCATATCATTTTTATCTCCAATTTATTTTGTAATCGTATTTGTTCATCATAAATTATTCTGCGAAAAGTAAAATCTCCTATGCTATGCTAATGTAAATATCCTAAATCACGTTTCCATAAAATTCCATATCACGTTTCCATTCCACATGGTAGTAACGCATTAGAAAATTATAATTAACTAGTTGGTACCCGTCAAAACATGAAGGCTAGATAGTAAATAAATGCACTAATACACAAATTATACTCAACACATCATTGCCAAGTGTTGAAAATCATAATAATGCGCAGAAACAAATTAATGTGTTTAAGCTGTCTCGTGCTTAGTGAGAATCTAAAGCCAGATTTAAAAATGTCACTGAGCATGCGCAGAAAGCAAATTTTTAATTGCAAATTATCGATAATTAAACAGCGCGAAATAAACAATTTCCATCAGGTTTAATCTTATATTTCACAAACATAATCATCATAAAAATAAAAATGGCAGAGAGAGATCTAGAGAGACTCCTCGGCATTGAAACATCTCACTGAGCATGCGCAGAAACAGTGAATTTCTAAAGCCAGATTGAAACATGCCACTGAGCATGCGCAGAAATCAAATTTTAATTGCAAATTATAGCTATATTACACATACACTAATACACAAATTATACTCAACACATCATTGCGAAATGTTGAAAATCATAATAATGCGCAGAAACAAATTAATGTGTTTAAGCGGCCTCGTGGTTAGTGAGTATCTAAAGCCAGATTTAAAAATCTCACTGAGCATGCGCAGAAGCAATTTTTTAAAATTGAAAATTACCGCTAATTAAACAGCGCGAAAAAAAAAATAATTTCCACTAGGTTTGATCTCATATTTCCCAGACATAATTATCACAAAAATAAAAATGGCAGAGAGAGATCTAGAGAAACTCCTCGAAATAAACGTGTTTAATCATTAAAACATGCCACTGAGCATGCGCATAAATCAAATTTTAACTGTAAATTATAGCTCATTAATAAAAATTGCAGTTTCAAAAACCAAATTTGACAAATCTGCAGATTACAATCTTTCGTTTAAGACCAAAATGAAGTAAATGGATGCAGTAGTTTTGCCCAAAGAGTCGGCTTAGCAACTTAAATATCTAGATGTTTATAATTTTTTTGTAAAAGTATCTATGGGAAGCATAAGTTTGTTAATGGTAAAAAAGGGTTTCATGAGTTTCTCCCAAATCTGACAACATAGCCTCCAAAATATTTGGTGTAACGTTATGTACCTCATTGCGTAAAATGGATTTTACCAGTTACTAATTTCAAATCATAAAATTTAAAAAAATCTGTAAATAGTTTAAGTCAGTTTCTTTTTTAATTTTCATGATATATATTCTTAAATTGCTGATTCCTTTAATCAGACATCGAGAGAATGTATTTAAATTGGGAATATTTACAGGACGTTTTAAGGAGGAAATTAAGATATATTAGGTGAATAAACACAGAGCCTGACTAAGGCAGGGGCATACGGGGCAGTTGCCCCGGGCCCCCACATCAGAGGGGGGCCCCCAAATCGAATAGAAAGTTTAGTAATAAGTATTAAGTTCTTCATTACTGAAGTAGTGAAGCAGAGGGGGGCCCCCAAAGAAGTTTTTGCCCCGGGCCCCAATTAGGCTAAGTCGGGCCCTGAATAAACATACCCTAACCATAATGACTTTCATGATTTTTTTTTTCCCTTTTCAATAAACTAATCATAAAGATCTTCAGAAAAGCTGTAAATACCCAAACGTTAATTCATACTCTTCCATGATGTTCATTCATTCATGGAATTTGATTGACACAATATCTTCATCAAGTAAAAGTAGTCATGTTCTTGCACCACGTTGAATATTACTACTACTACATTAAAAAAATCTAAAAAAAGAATCCCCACATTGATTTCTGGCACTTTCAACTATCATTAAACCATCACACGTTTCTTGCTGGGAAAAGTCGTACCCAGAGTTCTGAATACGTTTTACTTAATCAAGAGGAACTGGGCACATTGACCTACCACCGGGTTACCAACCCTCCGGGGCACGATCGTCTGAGAGATGACGCGCCCGGAGTATCCTTTCCACTCTACAAGCTTCCTTCCCTGGTTCTTGGAGATCTACGAATACTTTGCCGACGATAAATGATGACACCTGAAGGGATGCATATAAGCATTCCTGATGAGACATTACCCCCTGAAGGCTATATCGCAGACTGTTAATATTCAGAAGCGCCTCTGAGTCGGAAGCAATAACTTTGCGGGGTGCTTCTCGCTTTTCTCACTAATAAATTTGCAGAGAACAGAAACTTCGTGGTTCTGGATTTTATTTCAAGTAAAGGATAAACTGTTGCCAGTCACCAGTGTGCTTGAAACGCTACAAATTTCGAATTGAGATCATGGTGACATCCGTAGAACTCTGAAGTTCTAGTTTCTTTATCCAACATAAACAAGAACTGTCAACTGTAGAGAATATTTTCTTTGGTTGTATTATTCCACTTGCAGATTACAGAAGAAAATTCAGGGTCATGCTATAAAAATTACTTCTAATACATTTCCAAACTGTGGACTTGTGTACCTTGCTTTAACATTAGTGGTCCCAAGTCCCTTTCCTAGAACGTTCGACACACGACCGTTTGACAGAGGATTAAAAGCGGAAAGCAGTTGGGAGAGTGCAAGTAAAATAGCATATTCAACATCGAAATCTCATCTGCATGCAATACCATGCACAGTAATAGGTTGGGGAATGTTTCTGCATAGTACACTGACAATTAGCAATCAGATTGACACCAGTTTCATTTTCGGCTATTCTGAAATTATTCTCTATGCATGCTGTAGCAAAGTTTCCAATCATCTAAACATATTTTGTCTAAACAAATTTTGTCAAAAGTTTGTCCTCTTACATACATTTAGAAAAACCGATGGAACAAAAGAATAAATTATCTCGTGAATAAATTAAAATTATTCACGTGTAAAATATACAGCAATTAAATTGTACCAAATTACGTGCTATCGTCGAACCACTACACACACGTTGTTGACCGCTAATGTTTACATCTGGTAGTTACAGCCGTTGCCATTCGGAGTGTAGAAATATCGCCAATTTTTGTGCCGCATACCTATGCGTTTTATATATATATAGATGCGTATAATATATATGTGTAGAATATATGTATGCAGGAATCAATATCGATCAATTATATATGCAGAAAATCGTTATCCATTTAACTTCTGTGTTGTACCTTTTTTCTCTTCACATCTTGGACAAAAGTTCTTTATCAACTCTTTAAAATTCGGATGCCAATCATCTCGTGCATCTCCGTACTTAGACATGAATATATCCTATCTACTCTTAGTTCTGTGTATGTAGTAGACGTCAAATATTTAATTCTTCAATTACGAATCAAATCAAGAGATAGGAAGAGTTAAGGACTATTTATGAACCACCTTATATTTGTATCGATAATAAGTAAGATTAAAAGTTGAACTCAAGTTTTAATTACCTTTATTGAAGTGATACCTTTATTGAAGTATTTGATGTATATTAGTTTTGTGCAAGAAGAACTGTAACTCAGCAAATCTCTTCTTGACTGAAAGAAGTTATTCAAATATTCCATTTAAGGGGATGGTGGACCTTTCAAAACGATTTTTGGAATTTTTACCACAGAGATATGAAATTTAGTATATATATTCATTAAAGTATAACAATTTTAAACACCTTATAAAATTTTATAAAAATTTTTTAAAAAATATTTTATAATTAAAAAATTGAAATTAAATTACCCTTCTTTAAAATGCTCCTTGCGACTCAATTTTAAACTTTTCCCCTTAATTTTGCATTTATATTGCTTATAAATACCTTCTGAAGAAAGTTATGTATTTTTTTGTACTTTCGTTGAATAGTTAATTTTTAGAAAATATTTTTATGCTTGTACTCTGAATTTTCGCGAAATTTTTGTACTTTTCTACACTAAAGTTAAACTTTTATAACCTAAATGACCCCGAATCCTAAAATGGATACATAACTTTATTTCGATGTATTACAGGAATCTTTACTATAAATTTCATAAAATTTCGTCAAAAATTATGACGCGAGGAGCATTTTAAAGACTTACAAATCTGGAAATTTCTCATTTTGAGAAAAAGTCATTTGAAAGATAATTTTTTATCTACCTTTAATACTTACTACTCTAAAGCCACCAATTTTTCATTTTTCTTTTCACTACACATTTTAAATGCATTTCATTCCAATATTTACATGTTTTTAAAATATTAATACACCCCCCAAAAAAATTCCAATTTTTGCTCGATTTTTGATAATTTGAAAGTCCACCATCCTCTTAATTGTAAAACAAGGAAATTAATTGCATTTTTTTACGTTCTATATCTTCAACTATTTCTATTACCTCTAATTTTGTCAAATTTATTTCAGGGTTCCGGAGTTGACGAAACAAGTTTATTTTCATCAGAACATAATAGTGTCATACGAAAAGGTAAATATTTTTTTTATTTTTTTTCAATGTCTCAGCAAATTTAAAGGTTGTTCAGTAATAATAAGTATAGCAAATGTTTATAAGGCATTTAAAGAATATTGTTTTCCAGAAAAGATTTTTAATGGAAAAAGATTTTGTGAACAAAGAAATTAGGTAGAAAAATATTGAATTTTTTTTTTAACCACTCAATTTCGCTTATTTAGCTATCAAAGGGACAGAGTTCTTAGAGAAAATAGAATTCATTTTTTTTTTAAAGCCGCGATTGAAAATGGATCATAATTGGAATGGAAGCTTAAGAGCTAAATACCGATTGTGAATATAATTTTGTAATCGAATGTTCTCAGTAAGCTACTTTTAGTATTTCCTTTTAATCTCGGGAATTTTCCGGTATAAATTGATCAAATTTAATTACTTTGAAAGAATTCTTTGCAAACACGTGTTCTATTCTTCCTAAATATGTCTTCAATTTTCCATTGAGGATTTATATACTAAGAGATGATCGCTATCCATTAGTTTTGGTGTAAAATGTTCAGTAACAAGAACTGCAATTAATATTTGTTTCAATCCACCTCTAAAACTACTCATTCTCCTAATCTATCTATATATATAAAACAGTTCCGTAACTGACTCATTCATTCACTGACTGACTGACATACAACGCACAGACCAAACCGCCGGACCTAAAGGGCTGAAATTTTGCATGGCGATTCTTCTAATAGTGTAGGGGTGCACTAAGAAAGATTTTTCAAAAATTATTCTTAGATTTTTTTAAATTAAATTTTTAAGCTGTTTTTTAAACTTTTTTTTACGTTTCCATTTAAAATAATACATTGAGGGTTATAAAATTTATATCACGAGAAAGATCATAAAAATTCCTTCAAAATAAAATTTTTTTCGAATTTTTACCTCCATTTCCTGATTTTTGGTGAATTTTTAAAGATTAATTTTTAGAATTTAATTTATTAAATGCTGATCACGTGATTTCTTTTTCTGGTACTTTAAATAAATTTATCGTCACGTGCAAAAAAAAATAGACAAAAAAAAATTTTTTCTTGCTAATGCGGCAGACGATTGGACTTTATTTTGTCTATAAAAATATCCCTTACGATTTTTTTATAAATGTTTTTTTTTGCATCAATTGTATACATTGATCGTCGTATTTATTATAAATATATATATTTTTTTTTTGGCATTAATTGCATACATTGACCGTTGTATTTAATTTCAATGTACTCCGTAGCGAAGTGCGGGTTTTCAGCTAGTTATAGTATAAATGTCAGCTTTGAATGTCCAATAAAAAAATTTTTTATGCATTTTGTTTATTAAATGTCAATAGATTCTCGTCGCATTCCCATAGCAATTCCAAGTGAAGTCTAAATGCTGCTAAGTACGATGAAGTCGTTTTTATCCTATGTAAAACAGCGAGTGAAATAAAAAGCAGTCCTGCAGTCTTTATTCACCTATTCTGTTCAATATGGCTGCTTTATGTACGCGCAACTATCTTACACTTGCTCTATTGTGGGTAAAGTTGAGACGGCATAACTGTTCCTAACAACAACTAAAAATTTTCAATAAATAAATCAGCTCTGAATCATTTTATACCGCTTACACCAATTCAGCGGTGTCATTCTTGCTGATAAAACATTTCACGTTACCTTAAAAATCGTAAAAAAAACCTAAAAACATTATTAACGAAAATGCTTTTATAGCTTTCGTCTCTGTCGCAAAAGAGCCCATTTTCTACAAGTTTCTGAAACCTACTTTCCCAACTGTGATTTATTTCTTGTAAATCTATAAATTATCTTTTCACTTTAAATCTCGCAAGACATGCCTATAAACCTTTTTCTCTTTAATTATTTGATCTATTTCTCGGTCAGGATAGTAAAAGACATAAACTACTGAGGGATTTGCAGTTGGAGCACCCTCATTAAAAACTGCGATGTAAGAGACAGACGATTATTTGCCAACAGTACTGAGTAAACGTCGTGTTTTATAAAATAATAATAAAAAAAAAAATAACATGTCTGTATTCACATGAAGTTAGCTGCCACTTCACAGGTACAAGACATCAAATTAACGAGGAAGGAAAAATACTCAACTCCACTTCTTCCTGCCTTTTCTTTACGACTTTCTTTCAGATAATGTCATTAAAAAAATAAGAATTGTCTGTTTTAACTGAACTTAGATGAACAGATATCGAGCATTGCAACTCGGTCTTAAAAATGATCATGTAGTGTTAAGAAATTTGTCATTCCGGTCGTATGTGAAGCGGAAATAGGTAAGCTCTGCACTGTATTTGGAAAAATGCGAAATTTCCCCTTCGCAACGAATATTTTAAACAAAGCTCTATTCCATACCTGTCTTTTTACTAATAAATTTTATTTTATTCCCTTTGTTAGAGAAAGTTGAGAAGACTGTAAATTACTACGCTCCAGACATTTTCGGTAGGTACTTTTGTACGTTGAATTTGTCCCGTGTTTTTATCTGATAAAACACACAGGATTATAATTTTATGGCCTTTCAGCAAACTAATTCACGTGACTAACTTGAGCGGCATTACTGAAATAAAAAAAAAAACTTAACAAATCAAATAAGGTTTGGTGGGCAATTAGATTACTACTGTCCCGCCTTGGTTAAACTTGAAAAGTCCACGTGGATTAATTAAATATTCAGTTAAGGGGACAGTGGACTTTCAAAATTGTGGAAGTTGCCCAAAAATTCGATTTTTTTATTTTATTGAATTGTGAAACTACGGACTAGCAGGAATGTGTTGCAAAAAGAATTTTTAATTTCTGCGATTACTTTCCTAGTTATAGGCATTTGTATTTAATTTAGATATTATGTGGTTACTAATAGCAATAACTTTAAATGTGTTTTTCTCAAAATAAAAATTTTCACGTCATGCGAATATTCAAACTGCTCCAGGCGCATTTCTAATGATCGTATTGCTTTGAAATTTAAGTTTTATATACTTAACTGTATATCAAATCTTATTGAAAAAAATATGCTTCGTAGCTCAGAATTTCTAAATTTTGTACTCGAAAAGATGATTTATAGGTATTCTGCGTAATAAAAAGGGTGTTTTCACTATTATTTTTTTCTCTTTATATTTTTAATGAATGCTTCAGATAAGCAATAAGTTTCATTGTTAGTTCTATAAGGTATCCTGCAAATAAAAATTACCATATTATATGCAAAAGAAATGCGCACGGGACATTTTTAATTAGGCTAATTTTTGATATAGTTAATAATTCATAAATTATTAATATTTCATTAAATTTTAACCACTTTTACATATCTATGGTACTAATCACATATTCAAATTTCAAGCAAATCCATTCAAAACAAAAAAAGTTTGGTTTGAAGGTCCACTGTTCCCTTAAGGTGTCAGGACAACGCACTGAAAATTAAAAATTTATCTTTGTTAGAAAAACTGAAATGAAAAGCTCCATCTTACGAGTTAGGGTCTGTTCACATACTAGAATCCGCCATCATCAGCGTTACTCGTATTGACACATTTTAAACCAATCACAGGCCTGAACAACTTTGTTGCTAATCGTTTGGAGGTTTGCAATTGGTTAAATATATTTCAATGCGAGTAACTCTGACGCTGATGAATTCTATGTGAACAGGCCCTTAGAGCAGAGGTCCCCAACCTTGGGTACGCGTACCAGTACCGGTACGCGGACAAGCAGCTACCGGTACGAGAATGATTTTACAATTTAAAATAAAAATCTATTAAAAATCTGTATTACGAAAAAAAGAAAGGATATGAATATAATAACTAATAATCCATACGTTTTAATATTTTAGTTTGGAATTTCTTATCCATTGTTTGTGTTGTAATACTTTACTGGGATTTACCTAATCTCAAAAGATGCCGTCTACACCTGAATGTGTTATCTATGACCGCCCCACAAAAATTTTGCACTCGCCTGCGAATTATAACTGTGTCTATAACTGTGTTTGCGAATTACAACTGTGTCTGAGTTCTACTAAAAATTGTGTTTTGTGTTTC
>OU015495.1:202725967-202935967 GCA_907164885.2 Dolomedes plantarius
TTATGTGGGACGGTTATTGAATTATTTCCATGCATAGAATCCACGAGGATAAAATCAGGGCCCTATTATGAACGCTGGGGGCCCCTGGGCAGATGCTATTTGGGGCCCCCGCCCCCTTAAGGACATTTATAAAAATACATACTATTAGAAGTACTAGGTGCGTACACCAAGGTGGTTTTGGGGCCCCCTAGCATCAGGGGGCCCTGGGCAAAGTCCCGATTTGCCCATGCGATAAAAAGGCCCTGGATAAAATGTACGAAGGATTACAAGGATGAAATTACTAATAACCTTTAGGGTCCATAATCGCTTGCTGAAAACTTACTAAACACATAAACGCCTTTGGCAATTAGGCTTTGCAAAAATACTATCCATCCTAACTTAGAACTTTAACCAATGCGTTGGTCTTGAAGACATTCATTCACCTATAGGGGGCACCATATAGGCAGACCAGTATTACCCCCTATGAAGGGACGAAACGAACAGTGGCACTTCGCCGGGATTCGATTCGAGCACCCTCAGCACCGAAAGCCAGCGCGCTGTACCACAAGGCCGCCACGGCCCAGAAATTAGAACTACAGTAAATCAGTTTTGCATGGAATAGCTTGTGCAGTAATCTATATCTATATATATAAAACAGTTCCGTAACTGACTCATTCATTCATTCATTCATTCATTCACTGACTGACTGACATACAACGTACAGACCAAACCGCTGGACCTAAAGGGCTGAAATTTTGCATGGCGATTCTTCTAATAGTGTAGGGGTGCACTAAGAAAGATTTTTCAAAAATTCTTCTTAGATTTTTTTAAATTAAATTTTTAAGCTGTTTTTAAAACTTTTTTTACGTTTGCATTTAAAATAATAATCCGATGGTTATAAAATTTATATCACGAGAAAGATCATAAAAATTCCTTTAAAATGAAATCTTTTTCGAATCTTTACCTCCATTTTCTGATTTTTGGTGAATTTTTAAAGATTCATTTTTAGAATTTAATTTATTAAATGCCGATCACGTGATTTCTTTTTCCTGGTACTTTAAATAAATTTATCGTCACGTGCATAACAACTAAATAGACAAAAAAAATATTTTTTCTCTTGCTAATGCGGCAGACGATTGGACATTATCCAAAAAAATATTTTCCGTTACAATTCATTTGATGGCTTGAGCGTAGCTGGGCGAAGCCCGGCTAGTAACATAATAAAATGTTAGTCTTTGAGAATCCAATAATATTTTCAAGGGTGAAAAGTTTAGATTACCAATGGGCATTTTTTGTGTTCAAGTCTTACATTAAATGTAGTCTGAAACTCATGGTCCCCAATTTAAACTGATGTTTCCCATTAAAATTATGTAGACTACCCGTGACCCATTTGGAACTAATTTGATTGTAATAAAAATAAACACAAAAACACGTAAAACAAGTCAAGAAACAGAAAATCGTAAGTTATTCCCAACAAATAATAGTAAATTATGCTCAATTTTTAAAAGAAAATTCAGGTTCCTGAATTTTCTTTTACGAATTCGAACTGAGCTTAATCGATATTCATATTTAATATCTTTAGGCTCTTCTGTTGAATAATAATGATAGTTATAGTAATGATAGTAATAATAGTAATAATCTTTATATTTATCACGAACATTTTGAAGAAGGTAATTGAATGCTCCAGTTTTGCTAAACTTGTCACTATTAACTTTTCTCGTATCTTCGTTTACAAAAAGAAACAAGAAAACTGCGATTTATATTTTTAAGTTTTTATAAATTAAACTGGAAAAAAAAAAGGTTCATGATTTTTATTGCCATTAATGTGTAATTGATTAAATTTATTATTATTATTTTGTCTGTTTATGGCCACCATGGCATTATTATATTACTTATTTTAATGAAAATTTTAGCGAGCGTGAAGAAGATATAATTGCAAACTTGTTATATCATAAGGGCTAAACATCCAGTAACGACAATTTTATGGAAATTGCTTTGTCATAAATAGTAATTTTATTTTTAACCACCAGGTGGTTAATATTTTATACGTACCCATTTTTTTATCTTCATACATCAGGGCCGCCCAGAGAGGGGGGGCAACTGGGGCACTTTGCCCCAGACCCCTAACTGCCGGAGGTGACCCCAAAAAATTAAAAAAAAATTTATTTGATTTCATCCAAAAGAAAATTATGAAACTTGTACCGTACTTCAAAATTCAAAATTATCTAGGCTAGGGCGCTGGCATTCGGTTCAGATCCTGTGGGTTCGAGTCCCACTGTTGGCATGGATGTTTGTAGCTGTTCGGAATCGGCTTTAAACTGTAGGTCCCGGTCTAATTAGCCCTCGTGTAGCAAAAAGTTGACCGTAGCGCTCCAAACCAAAATAATCTTCTCAAAGAAGGGGCTCCAAAAAAATATAAAAAAGTTATTCAATTAGATTTCTCTTACTCCAAAATAGTCTTCTGAAAAATACGCGATTTAGTTTTAATGAAAAATATAACTGTTTAGTCTTATCTGCAATATAATATTACATTCTCTCTATTAAATTGAAGATAGTACTAAGTACTAAAATAGATAGCAAAAAATCTTTGTGGATGGAAGATATCATATATTTTGGAGAATATAACAAAAGAGCAGTGCAATGAAATATAATAATTATGTTAATCATTCATGTAATAAAATTTTAAGCGTGAGTAACTTGATTTGAATGTCTGTTTCAGTCTCTTTCAATTTTTTATTTTTCTTGGGGCCCCCAACAGAAGTTTGCCCCAGGCCCCGTAAAGTCTCCGAGGGGCCCTGTCAGGCATAAATAAAACAAATCAAGTGTAAACTACAAAACACAGTTAAAATTACTAGAACTCGATAACTCGTCGAGTTTTCATTTAAATATGAATATACAGTCGAACCTCCATATATCGAAGTAGCAAAATACCGGAAAAAAATTCGATATATAGAAATTTCGATATATAGAATTTATCTTAGTTTTATCATAATTCTCCTAAAACATTAAAATTAAAGCTAATTTTCGTATGCGAATCACCATTTCCAGTTTATATGCGAATCACATTAAATGAAAGTTAATAATTAAAAAAATGAATTAATATGAAAGATTTATTGAGTACTACATACCTTTTTTAAAAAAAACAATAATCCAGACAGTGGTTACAGTGATCAGTTACATTCTTTAAAAAAAAGAAAACTACGAATATCTTGCTGAACAGTCAGTTTTGCGGAAAGTTCATCAAAGAAATGCTCGCATTTATTCAGTCCATTAAAAACTTCATCAGGGATGTTTTCCATGAATTGAAGTCCACGAAGTATTGTTTCAAACGCCAAAAATTGGGAGATTTTATTCTAAAGTGGAAAAAAAAAATCTCCCAATATGTCGCGAAAAATATTTCGATATATAGAGATTTTTTTCGATACATAGAAACAGTTTTTCTATGTAATGAACATGGAGA
This sequence comes from Dolomedes plantarius, assembly GCA_907164885.2. NCBI lineage: Eukaryota > Metazoa > Arthropoda > Arachnida > Araneae > Dolomedidae > Dolomedes > Dolomedes plantarius. The sequence continues at coordinate 202,729,407 of OU015495.1, forward strand.
TTTGCTAAGAGTTCGATATACGGAAGTTCGATATATGTAGGTTCGACTGTATATGCACCATTTCTGCGGAAAGATAGAATAGAAGAATTATATACATTTGCAATTTGATTTGCCGATATATTTGTTTACTCTGCTAAATAACGAGGCATCATGCTCATTTCCTCCTTTGTATTTGTGTTACGCAAAAATACTCGTAAATTTCTTCCCTCAAAGTCATCGAAATGCATATAAATTGCGTTGTCTACTAGAACGAAAACTGAGCTTAGATGCATGATAAGAATGAACGCTCTTTTCATTTCTCCGACCTTTAACGGTGAACAATATATAATTGGAGTTTTTCTCATTTCAACTCGGTGCCGAAAACCGCCAGACTTATCTCTTTGGCATGTTTGGTATGTCACCAGAGTAACCGGGCTATAATTTTCCCGTAATAACGTTTGTACGTTCTCCTTTCCTACTGGCAATGGTTTGCGGTTTCTTCGATTTTATTTTTCCTCGTTCCTTTACTGCCTTTTCATTACTTTTTGTTTTGGTTTTACCTGACTTTTAGTGCATTTTAAATTCACTAAGTTACTATAATTTAATTTTTTTTTAAAAATCAGATAGAAATAAAGAGCAGAAAGGTGTTTTGTAGGCCATCGGCGTAATTAATAACTGATCAAAGTTTCATTTTATAATTAAGGAATATTTATAAAGATCTCTGTCTGTAGAAAAGAATATGTATTGAATTGGTGTCGCAGTATATTTCTAAGAATGCAATACAGGCAGCTTGAAAAGTTTTAAAAAGGAATAAATTGCCATTTTTCATGATATTTTGAGATGCTTCCGTATAGAATTTCTTGTGTTGATGTTTAACCATTTTAAGTAGATAAATCTTAACCTTTCCGTTACGGAGTGGGATAGCACGTATCCCAAGAATACTGGCCCAAGAATGAATATATATATATATATATATATATATATATATATATATATATATATTTTTTTTTTTTCATGTATATATATATATATATATATACACACACACACACACATATATATATACACACACACATATATATACACACATATATATACATATATATAACACTATATATATATCATACACATATTATACATACACATATATATATTATATACCACATATATAATATATATCTACACATATATACATATATTATTAAATATATATTTTTCATGATATTATATATATAATATACACAACACACCACATATTATTATATATATATATATATATATACACATATATATATATATCATATATACCACATATATATATACATACAATATATATAACATATATATATACACCTATATATATACATACATAATATATACAGATATATATACACATAGAATATACATACACATATATATAACATAAACTATATATAATATACACATATATAATAATAATATATATATTATAATAATACACATATATATATTCATATTATTTTTTCATGTAATATATATATATATATATACACACCACAGATATATATGATATTATATAATACACATATATACACATATATATATACATACATATATATATACATATATATATATATGTACATACATATATATGTATGTATGTATGTGTGTACATACATATATATAAACCCCTTAATGAGTATTAAATATCCCATTCTAAAGAGGGAATCTGAAAAATTGGTCCAATGCTTTATCGTATAGAATATGCCGCTGAAGTCGCTCCTTGTCTTTATGAATATCTCAGTTTCTTGTTGTTTTATTCATACTTAGATTATTTCTAATTATGTAGATTTGGCTAAAAAAATATTGTTATCAGTTCATCAATCTTCCTTTAATTCTAGAGATTTCTTGTCAAACAACTCTAATGCATTCCGATATTCAACAGATAGGATTTAAATGTCATAACATCTTGTAAATGATTAAAAAGGAAGTTTGTGCATTACAATACAGCAAAAACTCTGTATATATTACCTAATTTATGAGGATTAAAGCAACATTTTAAAACAAGTTTTGCTGAAATCGGGAAAGGGTTATTGAATTGTTTGTTTTTAATTACATTTCTTATTCAATTCATTGTTAACTCCAGATAGAAGAGGGAGGGTCCATTTAAAATTCCACTGCTACTATCTGTCAGCTTCAGAAAAGAATCTTTTGTTTTAAAGGCAAGACATGTTACAGAATTTCTCTGTAATTTAATGTAGTGGAATGGTGTTCTATAAATCTGTTTGTAAGAATAGGTAACCATGAAATAAGTGGAAAAGTGAGCTTCCTTAAGATAGAACTAGAGGGTACTGAATTACGGCCAGATTTATCGCCAATGAGCATTTCTTTAAAAGTACAGTAAAATCTCTTTTATCCGGCTCTCGTTGATCCGGATCTCAGGATAATCCGGATTAGATTTGTAGATTATTTTTTTCATTTAATGTTCACATTAAATAATTATTTTCACCTATAATAGCAAGAACGTAACTATAAGTAAACCTTATATTCTTCTTTTTAGTTGATTCAATGTATGGTTGAATGTGTGGTTTGATTCAATGTATGGTTCATGCATAGATTGTACAACAAATTATTGTAATAAAATGCTTTTTGTTGAGTTTAAGAAAGCTTTACTCGAGTTTTCATATATATATATACACACACACACATATATATATGTATATATATATATGTGTGTATATATATATATATATATGTGTGTATATATATATATATATGTGTGTATATATATATATATATATATATATATATATATATATATATATATATATATATATATATATATATATATATATAAAATAAAATGCTTTTTGTTGAGTTTAAGAAAGCTTTACTCGAGTTTCAAAGGGCCTTGACGTGTACTGACTCACTAGCTATAAATATTTAATGTCTTGTAAACAATACTATGTAATTTTGTTACAAAACATAGTATTTAAATCGTAATAAATGGTAAGTCTGCTTAGTTAAGGATTTTGTTTTGCTTATTACCCATATTATCCGGATTTTCGATTGTCCGGATTGCCTATGGTCCCAGTTAGTCCGGATAAACGAGGTTTTACTGTATGCCCAAAATTTGCAAATAAATAATCCAACAGAGATTAAAAAAAATTACGAATATAGACAAAAAAACAAACAGAAATCAAGCACTCTGGGCATCCACGCATCAACGGCAAGATTCTGTATAAGAGCTGGAACTGAACCATAAAACAGCATAGAGGTAACCGACAGGTCTCGTCATCAGGGAGCCTAACCAAATCAGTTATTTCAAGGGGGAACTCTCTGAATAGGATGCAGGTAAGACCAAAAGACATTCCAAGGCCCCGAGACCCCCAAGGAAGCAATAAGTCAAAAGAAATAAAAAGACAAACACAACTTACAGTATGGGCTCAACGCACCGGACATGCAAGCACACAAATAATCCTAATGCAAAGTAAAAGATGCGTACACACCCCAATTCCGTAAGTGACGGTTATGGCGAATCAGCAGCCAATTCTATCCTAGAAGTTACGTCATTGTAACATTACTACAGCGCCACCCCCACCCCCATTACAGCTTAACCAAATGAAAACAAATTCTATTCTAAACATCTTTAAAAATCCCAAAATTTGCAAGATGGATAAAATGCCAGCCTTAAAATACAAGTAAAAAGGGCGTGAGATATTTAGTAATAAATTCCATGAAAAAGTGATTAAAACATGAACGATCACTCATCGGAACTAGAGCCATTTTAAAATATACTTCACTATGAATTTATTCAATTTTTAGACGAAAGAAGTGTCATAATTCCTGCATGTCTGCTGAAAAAGGTTCCGTCTTTATCAGCAAATTTTTTTCCTTTTTTGGCAAATGGTTTTAAACACGTAATGAGCCACTGTGATTCAAAGCAGAGAAAAAAGAGAAATCAAGTTTTTTTTTTTTTTTTTTTTTTTTTAAGACGGCAAATAAACTAAGGAATTGCGTTGCTAAAGTTATCCAAATTTGAAAAAAAATTTTAATTTTTAAAAATGCCAATGAGTACATTAAATTATTTCTCTAAAACCAGACCTTCATTTTCGAGCGGTACCTACATTAGTTTTTAGTTCTTCACATTCTAAAAATAGTGGGTAACATTACGGAACCATGGAGGACTCAACGGAAAATTGATGAATTCAACAATGCGGAATGCATCGTATAAAAGAAAAATTAAATCATATTGCAGGCTTTTTCTTATAATCTGAAAAAAGCAATTTATAAAACCCTCTTATCTTTCGAAGGTAAAAATTAATACACATTTCTTCTTGGGATTAAATTTCTCAAAAACAGATTAACTTTTATGTTCTTTAACGAGAAGAATATTTCGGTTGTTTAATAATCGACAGAACTTATTTTTATATATATATATTACTCGGTTGAAATATTAATATGAGTTACTTCATTGTTCAATCTCTTTCATCAAAACCTAAGTTTTGTTATTATGAAGAAATTTCAGAAGCACGTTCTACCTAAGAAGCTTTTACATCCAGGTTGAACCATGAAAATGAGATGATGTAAAATAAATGCTGACCATCTATTAAAACAGGCTTAAAATGAATATTATTATCCAGAAATAAATTGAAAATGCCTGACTTGTTCCTGGATAGCGTGGAACTAACATCACCCCCCCCCCTCCCCCCATTTTGAATTAGAGTTCTTGTTTCGGATTCTTTCCTTATTCACTATATCACTCGTATCAGACATTCTTGAGGTTGTGTGAAGTAAAAAAAATATTTGGTTTAAGAGCTTACTTCCGTCTATCCATGGACCCCAATGAACCCTTCCATTAATCCTTTGAACTAGTATATATGACGTCACGAGAAGAGACCACAAAGGATCTCTTTCAAGACAGACGAGGAATTTTTGTGGTCTGAATGCGGCAAGGAAGTCAGCAAAGGAAGACCGTTAGACATCTTGAAAGTCTTGTTTTACTTTTAGTCGCTCGTTGACCTCTGTAGCTCATAAAAGTACCTTTTGACGGGATAAAAATTCAAACGAGGTAGCCTGTTCCTTTCGCATCGTTAATATGAGGGTCAAAAAAACAAAAACGAAAATCTTCATTCGCTCTTTCCTTTACAGTCTTTAAACTTAAAGCGAATGATGCAATTAAAACTCATAAATTTCTAATAATGTTTGCAAATCGTTTATTCGAAACATGCTAAATCGCCTCTTGCATTCTTTTTTTTTTTTTTTCTCGGTTCTTAATTTTGGAAACAGATGCGCATTCACTCAGAAGAAAGGGCTTTGATAATTGAGTCGGAACTGGGAGTTTCATAGGTCGACTCTTTGTATTGCATCGCTAGATGACATACTATCTTTCTTGTGTAACCTGTTATATTATATAATATGTATCGGGTGGTTTTTCAAAGAAGCCTTTTACAACCTCAAGGTCGCAGGAATGATAATTTGGAAATTTGGAAAAAAATTGCTCAAAAACAGAGATCAGCAAAACTTTTACGATTTCCATTTCTGCAGTGTCCATAATAATAATAATAATAATAATAATTGAGGATATTTTCTGTTATCGTGTTTACGCTATTTCTAAGCTGCTCTCTAGAATCATATAAATTTGAATATTTAGGATTTAGTTTTATCTATATATATAAACCAGTTCCGTAACTGACTCATTCACTGACTGACATACAACGCACAGACCAAACTGCTGGACCTAAAGGACTGAAATTTTGCATGGGGATTCGTCTTATAGTGTAGGGGTGCACTAAGAAAGATTTTTGAAAAATTCTTAGATTTTTTTTTTAAATTAAATTTTTAAGCTTTTTTTTTACTGTTTTTAAGTTTGCATTTAAAATAATAATTTTAGGGTTATACAATTTATATCACGAGAAAGATCATAAAAATTCCTTTAAAATGAAATCTTTTTCGAATCTTTACCTCCATTTCCTGATTTTTGGTGAATTTTTAAAGATTAATTTTTAGAATTAAATTTATTAAATGCCGATCACGTGACTTCTTTTTCTGATACTTCAAATAAATTTATCGTCACTTGCATAAAAACTATATAGACAAAAAAGAATTTTTTTCTTTTTCTAATGCAGCAGACGATTGGACATTATCCAAAAAAAATATTAAAATTCAGTAAAAAAAATTTTCTACAAACTGTACTATATCACCATCTATTGAAGAAAATTGCAGTACACTATCCAGACTAAGTTCCAAACACTGCCAACCCTTAATTCGCAGTATGAGTACAAGCTATTAAATGACTGTTATTTGTTCTCATTATGAAAGAAAGAAAATAGTTCATTCATTGAATTGGGTCATTCTGAGATCCCTGCTCAATTGAATATGGCTTTGTGTACTACATCAATGAAGTTATTGTGAAGCGTAAAGGTGATTGAAAATGTCTAACACTCTCATCGACGTCATAGACTAATCAGAATATCTTTGATGCATGTTGTCAAAGAAAATTGTATGTCTATGCACAAAATCTATACTATGGTTGGGCTGATGCGCACACCTGCCAATGACCGATTTCGCTAAAAATGATTTAAAAAAAAAAAAAAAACCGTCAATAGAATGCTGGTCAATGAATGAGGGGTCCATGTAATGATGAGTTATGATACGAGATTTGATTATCTCACGGATACCTGCAGTACGTTGTTTTCCTGAGTGTATTGTGACGCCGGAAAAATTTCAAGGTGGTTGTGTAATAGTCTGTAGCTGTTTCTATAGACCTTGGGCTTTCTCTCCTGGATTTTAGATCTTTTAATGCCCGAATATTAAAACCTGGAAACTTAAACACTGGTGGTTTCCAAGGTATTTTCACAAAACGAGCTACTTGGAAACAGGGCCCGATTATGAATGCTGGGGGCCCCTGGGCAGATGTTATTTTGGGGGCCCCCACTAACGAACATTTATAAAAATAAGAACTATCCATGGGCTATACATACTATTAGAAGTAATAGGTGCATACACCAAGGGGGTTTTGGGGCCCCCTACCATCAGGGGGCCCTGGGCAAAGTCCCGATTTGCCCATGCGATAAAAAGGCCCTGCTTGGAAACGATTTGAGCAAAAATCCCTTCTGATTTTAGCACGACAGCGAGCCTATTGACAAAGCAAGGCCTCCTACCTATGTTGTTTGAAGACCTGAAGGAAGAACAACTTAACAGGCCTGGGCGATGCCACGATCTCAAATCCAATGAACATGGAACGGCGTTAATTGCAAGCAGATATACTCGGCAAAGTCACTATGTTTACAACGCTAAAGTAAGAATGGGCAAATTCCTCCAAGATTTTACCAGAATCTATACTAAAGAATGCTGCAATAACATATTATAACCTTAATATAGTTTGAATTACTGTCGTAATAATAACGAAAGGAGATCTCCCCTGCATCACACAACTGTAGGCTAAGGTAGCATCAACAGCACTACCTAAGCCTACAGTTCGTAGAATTAAACGAACATTTCGTAATGTAATAGGCTATGTAATGTATATGTCCAAAAATGGGACTTCAGATCCTTATGCAAAGTATTACTTGAGAGGTAACACTAGGATTAGGCATAACGGGAAATTAGATTTATATCGCGAATAAACAAAGATAATTACCGAAAAACATCGTGTCGCACTACCTTCGAAACGTTTATCTAATTGGTATGAAATTAGGCATTGAAACGTATTAGGAATCAAATCCTTTGATAAGATATCATACCAAGGTTGCTTTGAAACAATTTTTTGCAAGGTCATTTACATAATCTTCCTAAACTAAGATTAAATAATCTAATCGCTCCGCCGTGTTAAAATCAAATATTTAAGCTAACACTTCTATCATCAATAGCCCACTTCACTTGAATCGGCAAGATCCGCCAGCGGCTAATACTGTTACGAATCGAAACAACTCTCTTAAGAAACTAATAAACTTGTGTTGTCATTTCCCATCCTTGTCAGCTGCATACCATCTTCACGATTAACCTATATTTTGGATCATAATTTTATATCTGGTCCCTTTATTCTTCATCCGGATACAATCATTTAATTGACAATTCGCCTGCTCCTTTCTTTGCTCTCAAATCCCTGCAGCGTGATTCTTTGAAAGCCCGGGGGGTAGGACTACCCCCCTAGGCAAGGCCACGGCTGCAGGCCTTTGTCTGGCTGGGCCACATAATTAGTACCTTTTCGCAGATGGCCCGGGAAAAAAGGCAGTGAGAGAGACACGAATGCACTGAGATAGGAGTTGAAAGAATAACTCTCTCATAGCTGTGTAAGATTTAAAAAAGGTTTTCCTTGTCCCCTGTGAATATCTGAATAAGATATATTATTTCTGTTTTAGTTTTTGCCTGGGAACGAAAAAAAAAACAAGGCATGTGCTAATGCGGAAGTGGGGCTTTGTTTATATTGAAAGGAATTTTCAGCTTCAGAAATTATAACTCATAAACTATGCGCATAGAGCGTTTGTTCAATTAAGTTTGGTCACAAATGTTTTGCAACTCTTTGTGTATTGTGACTGAATTGTTAAGATTTTTTTTTCAACAATGACATGGAGTCCATTTAAGTATAGGTAACCCTCCTAGCATGATTTCGTACCCTTCATTTTATACAGGTAACCCTCCTATAACACGGTAGATAGGTTCCTAGAAAAAACCGTATTGTGTGAAACCGTGTTATATGAGACCCAGAGCCGGTACAAAAAGGGGGGTTACGTTCCGAAAACTTATTAATAACAAATATATTTTTTAAATTCCCTATAAGCAACTTAATTTTTACTAAAAATATCAATGTATGTATAACACAAAACGAAAAGAAACAAAAAAATATTTTAATTTAATGCGACCTTAATTTAATAAATTTCTTCCTCATCATTGCTCAGTACAATCAAACGAGAACCTTTTTTTTTTCGATTGAACGATATCACCTTCACTTTCAGAACCTTTTTCTTCATTTAGATTTTTTGCACCTCCTATCCTCTTTAAAAAATCTGAAATTTTGGTTTGTTTGCTGTTTCTTACAAGGTCATTGTAGATTCATGGTATGGGGATAAACAATTTTTCAGCTGTCTTTTGAATTTTTTGGCTTCTTTCAGCGGAAGGGTCTACATTCAGGAAAAATGATTCAAGATTTTCGGCTATGCTTAGGCCTTCTTGTAATTTTATAGAGTTATAAATGAATAAATTATAATTTGTTTATACATTTTCATGTAAAGCCAATATAGTTCACTATTCCTTCTCGTCATTATTTTAAGGTAATTCAGTTTTTAAATGTGTTAAACAAAAATCATGTTATCTAGTGCTATAGAAGTAAAGTGTTGTACAAAGGTTTTCGCAATTTTTTTTATCGTGTTAGAGCGAAACCGTGTTACAGGTTGCAGTGTTATACGAGGGTTCCCGCAATTTATCTTATCGTGTTAGAGCGAAACAGTGTTATAAGATGCCGTGCTGAAGGAGGGCTACCTGTATAATTACATTATTATAAAAATCTTTTTAGGGGAATTTTTTCGTTTTTTTTTTAATGGAAAGGAATCTGAAATCTCAGAATATTCATTATATGCGAACTCTCGTATGATATTCATTATATGAATAAATGCATCTTTTATGAGCGTAACGTGGATATATGGGGCAAATCCTTCTTAATGGTGGTGTGAATAATAACGCACCAGTGATACATCAGTGTAAAATTAATATATGTTTAAGGAGAGAAAGAAAGATGAGGTAAATTGCGCTAATTATAATTGCTAATTTCAATCATTATCATTTTAAGAGCATGGCAAAATTCGCAAAGTATGCAAGGTTTAAATGTACATCTGGCCTCCAATAGAAATTAATATTCAGATGTATAATAAGTCTTGAATCAGAAGACTATAAAGATATGGGGAGTTTTTCCTCTGGTTTTTTTTAGCATAAATTATTGTTGTAACCATTTTAATTTTTATTACCACGTTTTTATTAGCTCGCTTTCTTGTTTGTCCAGTACAAATCTTGCAATCGATTTTTAGCTAACTTCCCGACTAGCTAGACATTTGAAACTTTTAGAATAGCTCGGAACACGATGACAATGCATTCTTTTAATACTTTTAGCCATCTTTAAGCAGAAAAATCCGCAAGGTGGCGCCTCGATCGGATTCAATGCTTGCACTTTTTGCGTAACGGCGTTTGACGATTTTGAAAACAGAATACATGTGAATTTAGTTTGTTTACGAAAATATTGTGCTAAAAATTAAAAAAAAAAAAAAATTATAAAAGTTAGCAGTTTATAAAGTCTGTGGATAGTGGAAACGACTAAAAAGTGATTAAATAAAAGAAAGTGAAAAAGAATAAGTGAAGGTTTCTGCAATTAAGACAGAAAGGGAGAGAAAAATAAAAAATAAGTGAAAAATAATTAAATAGGAAAATATTAAAATTGTGATTTGGCGAAATAAGAGGTCTTTCCAGTAAGTTTGGAGCAGTCAAACTCTTCGATGCGCAGTCCTTCCAAGGTTCTAAGGGCCTGTTCACATAGGAGTTCGTTGCGTTGCGTTAAGGAAAATATGACGTTATCTTGTAATTATTCTTTCGTAAACTAAAAGGTGAAAAAATTATCTTAAAAGTTATATCTAAATAAATTAAAATGGACTATGGAGGTAAAAAAAATTTATTGATATTGTAAAGATGTTAGCTTATCCTTATTCTTAAAGTCATGTGAAAGGTGTTCGTAAAACAAAAACTTCCGACAAAACGCTCCAGCTTATTTTACAGCAGTTTTTACCTTTTTTTTTTCTCAGCATATGACGATTTTCATATTTAAGTCAACATAATATACCGTTATCTATATATATAAAACAGTTCCGTAACTGACTCACTGACATACAACGCACAGACCAAACCGCTGGACCTAAAGGGCTGACATTTTGCATGGCGATTCTTCTAATCGTGTAGGGGTGCACTAAGAAAGATTTTTGAAAAATTCTTCTTAGTTTTTTAAATTAAATTTTTAAGCTGTTTTTGTAACTTTTTAAAAGTTTGCATTTAAAATAATAATTCAAGGGTTATAAAATTTATACCAAGAGAAAGATCATAAAAAGTCCTTTAAAATAAAATGTTTATCGAACCTTTACCTCAATTTTCTGATTTTTGGTGAATTTTTAAAGATTAATTTTTAGAATTTAATTTATTAAATGCCGATCACGTGATTTCTTTTTCTGGTACTTTAAATAAATTTATCGTCACGCGCATAACAACTAAATAGACAAAAAATATTTTTTTTCTTTCTAATACAGCAGATGATTGGATATTATCCAAAAATAAAAAATAAATATCCCTTACGATTTTTATATATATATATATATATATATATATATATATATATATATATATATATATATTACATCAATTGTATACATTGATCGTCGCATTTATTTTAAATATATATATATATATATATATATATATATATATATATATATATATATTTGCATTAATTGCATACATTGACCGTTGTATTTAATTTGAATGTACTCCGTAGCGAAGCGCGGGTTTTCAGCTAGTATATTATATACTCTTTATGTTTAAAAAAATATTGTTTCATCCATCTGACGCTAGTATCAGGAAAGATGATGACACAAAAGTTTTCTGTCATTTATATACACATTTTTTTCAATCTTGAATTTCTTATTTTACAGTTTTCTGACTTCCATACTAAACGTTTATCATTGTCCCGACATTCCATCTAAACTTCCAAAAATCTAAGATGCACAGCATGCATAAGAAAGTAGGTGTTAAAACGGTTTTCTCTTAATCTACGGCATTGAAGATCAATCAAAAAGTTGTGGTTTGAATGTACAGGTGATTACAGGCTTTTATTTTGTTCTTCATAACCGAAACTAAAATGACCTTCAGATTTCGGAATGCAAGTAGCTGCATGGTGTATATATATATATATATATAAAAAAAAAAGAAATGAAAAGCTATTCTTTTCCCGAAAAAGAAAAAAAAAGTAAAAAAGACTCAAATAAAATAAATCATTTATTATAAATTGTGTCCGCATGTCTTAGGTTAATCTTAAAGATAAACACGCTCGAGTTTTATAAATCTTGTCTCTTCTGGCTCCACATCATTCACCTGTTAAGATATTGCGGGAGGAGGGAAGGCGGCCTTTTCAGACACCTGCCGCGTTGCCTCTCTTTTCGAGTTGAGATGAAGTTGTGCCGCCGTGTCTCTCCGAATATTTTCTGTTTGTATAGAAACCGGGGTTGATACATTTGGCGCAATTCTCGCGGGGCTGCGCCAAACGAAACCGCAGCTTGAGAGTATCGAGGCAGATTTCATCTTGATTCTCAGGGCCCGATTATGAATGCTGGGGGCCCCTGGGCAGATGTTATTTGGGGCCCCCCCTTATGAACATTTATAAAAGTAAGAACTATCCATGGGCTATACATACTATTAGAAGTACTAGGTGCATACACCAAGGGGGTTTTGGGGCCCCCTAGCATCAGGGGCCCCTGGGCAAAGTCCCTATTTGCCCATACAATAAAAAGGCCCTGTTGATTCTTATAGAGAAGTAAATGGATGATTATTAAGTAAAAAAGAAAAGAAAAAAAAATTAAACCACAGTTATACTTTTATTCATGTGCAAGCGATTTTTCTTCATTCATACTTTAATCTTTTGGTTGCTTAAATAAGGTTATTTATTAAACTGCTTAGCGTTTCTTTAGATGGTGCGATCTGGCGATGATTCAGAGGGGAGGAAAAATAAAAGAAAAAAAATTAAACCACAGTTATACTTTTATTTATGTGCAAGCGATTTTTTCTTCATTCATACTTTAATCTTTTGGTTGCTTAAATAATGTTATTCATTAAACTGCTTAGCGTTTCCTCAGATGGTGCGATCTGGCGATGATTCAGAGGGGGGGAAAAAGTAAAAGTACAGAAATTTATATCGTACTTCAAAGTACAAATTGTGGATGAAAGTAAAGTTTTACGATTACTTTGTTTTATAGGAATATTTTATTGTTGTAAGTAACGATAAAAAAAAGTAATTTGCCAGAAAACCTAAAAGAGTATTTTCATAAATGTGCTAAATAATGACCATATTTTTTTTTTGTCTATTAATGTTTTCATTGTTATATTAGAAGAGAGTGAGAAATTTTATACCCGTTCTTGCTAGTTACTTAAATATTTTAGTATTCAATAACATTTATTCATTAGCTACATATAGCCATTTTATGAACTATCTGTTTGCCCGGAGTTGCCCGGGTATTTTGGACACCTCGGCTTATTTCGGGCATTTCATTTCCCCCCTTCTCCCCCCCCCATGCCGATGGGGCTAAACTTGAACTGAGGGCCTCTTCACATAGAATCCGTCAGCGTGAGCGTTACTCGTATTGAAATATATATAACCAATTATAAACCTCCAAACGATTAGCCACGAAATTGTTAAGGTCTGTGATTGGTTGGAAATATGTCAATACGAGTAAAGCTGACACTTACGGATTCTATGTGAACATGCCCTTAAACGGCATCGGGAGTGTCAACATTCACCTCAGCGATCCTGAAAACTATGAACACTAATCTCGATTGTCTTTTTTTTAATTCCCCCCCCCCTTCCCGTCTCCACCCTTAGGGGTGCACTGAACTTGGGCTTAAATGTCATCGGGACTGTCACAAATAAGCTTAGCGATCCCGAAAATTATGGATTCGACACTACTCTAGGTCATTTTGGACATTTTTCTTTTCACCAAATTTTAAAAAGCTGCAATAGACTTTTTTTTTTTTATCTTAAAGTATAAGTTCAGCACATTGAAAACGCGAAATCAGTGTTTGTAGACGGAAACACTTAACCCTTCAGCAGGCACGCCAATTTTTGGGAACACCAGCAAGCGCGTGGTGTACAAAGTGCAACGCCTCTTTAAACCTTGATCATTCCTTTTGTAATAAACTTTTTTTTCAAATTGAAAACAATAATTCTGCGTTTTATGTCAAGATACAAAATGTTGATAATAATGATATATATTTATAATTAAAGGACAAAGAATGCAGATACAATCGCCTTATTTCAAAACTGTCCGGTTTTTAGGATTTAAGGACAACTTGCGAATGGATTCCTATTATGTCCAAAAACCTAAAAAAAACAATGAGACTGTCCATCTTCAAGATATGCGGGATACCGTATAATAGCTGCACATTTGATCGACTACATCAACTCCTGCTTTTGTCGTATCGTAATCCAGTATAATCGCTGGTTTACCACGGTTAAATCACGCCTAAAAATGAAAGGAAAGGAATACAAGGGTAAAAAAATCAGACCTACATTAGAAAGGGTGTACTTATAAATAGAAACTGCATAGAACATTCAAACCTTACATGTAAAACCAAACCATTAAAAATTACGAAAATGTTGCACTTTGTACACGGCGCGCCCACTGAAGGGTTAAAGGGTTTAAGTTTTAAACAAATTTAGTAGTCATTTATCCTAACAAGTCATAATCCTTGATACAATAAAAATTAGTGTATAGACTTTCTATATGGAGAGGGAAAAAAAAATTTAATTCGCGTACTTCATTTTTATTTGGTAATTTTGGTTTTATTTTAACTGGTGATGTCACCCAATCAGCAAATTTATCCCCTTTCATTTGGAGGCTTATTAAAAAAAAGTTAAAGTGGAAAGTGTTTTCATATCGAATTTTTCAAGAAATAATCCTTGTCGGTATTAAAAAGCATATAAAGTCTGTTTCCGGTAGGCTTGAGGAATACCTGTCAATAGAAGTAATTTTTCCGGGTTCAATATGTACTTTGTAATTCAGCAGATTTCTATAGTAATTTAAGATTGAATAATTCCGAATTTAAATATTAAAAAAATGTATTCCAAGCATTATGATTTATCTACGTTTAGAAATTTGGAGATGCCCGAGTATGAGAATATCGACTTTGGTTAAAATCAGACAATAATCCACTACTGAGTAAGTAGCATAGGCCATCGAATGATTCGCTGTTTAGGGCATCAAAAGCGAGTAAACAGCTAAAAGGCGACGGCATAATACAGCGATTAAATCAATAGGAGACTTGTTTTAAAGAAACTTGTATTTTGGTCAGGATACCTAACCCCCCCCCCCCCCCCCCAAAAAAAAAAAAAAAAGAAAAAAGTCATTTGATTAAAGGGTTTAGAAATATATAGAGAAAATATAGACTTACAAAATTCCACCTTCATATATTTAAAAATATGTATATGCAAACACTAAGAACGAAATAATAGTTTACCTACTCGTTTCTTTTTTTTTTTTTTTTTTTTTGTTACGCAGAATTTCCCTCTTCACAGACAACCACATAAAAGTTTGATGCTCAAGAACTCTAAAAAAGCTTTTAAAGTTTTATTTTTCCCTGGAGTTAAGCGACCTTATCTTGTCAGCTCTGATTAATTTTTTTTTTTTGCCTAACCCTTTAGGCTCGGTTAGTCCTGCACGAACCTAACAGTAGTTCTTTAATCTCATTAACTTTTATTACGTAATGGGGGAACGCCGTCCACTTTTATTCCTCTTCGAGATTTCGTTCCAGACACAGCTTAGACTGCATTGGCTATTTTGTAGCCCCGGTGTCTTCTTTTGAATTGCACGTTTGTCATTTTTACTACTGCGGTGTGGTCCACGTGCAGTGCCTTCAAGGTCTGATGCTATTTATTGGAAGGGTTTTCTTTTTAAACTATAAATTTCCATTAGTGGCAGAAAATCTCGCCAACTGGCTCCATTTAAGTCTTCCGCGGCGAGCATTTAATGATTGGCTTGTTTCCGACGGCAGTCTTAGTTTACTTAAGGTCAGTTTTTTTTTTAAATAGAAGTAAGTGTAGAATTACACTGATCCGCATTTTGATTTTAGAACAGCCTTTGTGGCTTTTCATTTTCGGTATCCCCATCGTTTTAGTATTATTTTGACCCACATTAGTGAGTAATAATTAGGGGAAAAGTCATTTTCTACAAAAGTTTTCTTAGATTAAAATATTTTCTCTAACGTAGCTAAAACTTTCTTTAATCCATGATCCATTAATGTGATCATCGATAGATCTATTAATGTGAGTGTGGTCACAGATCTATTAATATGATAGTGTGATCACAGATCTATTAATGTCATAGTGTGAACACCACATTGATCCATCTATCTTGATCCATCTGAAAACAATAGTTTTTCTTTCATAGAATTTTAACGTTTTTCAAGAGAAATGGTGATTGCTAGCTAATAAACCAATTACAGTATTTTCAAATTAAGAGATGAAAAAATGAAATCTGTATAATAAACATGTTGATTCGTGTTTAAAACGTCACGGAAAGTTATTTTAAGCTTAAAACTCTATAGAATTTGTTTTTTTCTGTCAAGAATTCAGGTACAACCATAAACAAGTTAAACAGCCATACACTTATGTGGAAGGACCAAGAATGCTTTAAAATATTTTAATCTTCTAAAGTTCAAAACCAGAAAATGAAAATAACTGACCAGATTTAATTTTTTATGACATGGCTGCACGCTATCAGAATGCAGAATTGTCAGAATGGTGAACGTAGAGAATTCAGGATGTGAAATTATGTTAGCTATGCATCTGAAAAGTCAGATGCACAGTCTACAATGAAATGTATCATTAAAGGCAATGTTTGACCTTGTAATGCGCCATTAGAACAGTTCGATCATTATCAATAGGATTCGGTTAAAGAAGAAAGGAAGAAAAAAAAATCGTCTTGATTCCGTGTCTGAAAATTGGAACGCAGTTGCGTTGCGATTTCCTTCCCGTTGTATCCAGTCTGCAAAAAGTGATGAATGCATCAAAATATATTTTTAGAAGGATATAAGACTCGCAGTGGCGTAGCAAAGGGGGAGGGGGGCAAGGGGGTCTATCATGCCCCGGACGCCACTCGCAGAGGGGCGCCAATGTAAGATCTATATATTACATTACTATATGTTTTCGAGGGAGATGCCAATATAAGGTCTATATATTATATTACTATATGTTTTTCGGGGGAGGGCACCAATATAAGGTCTATATATTATATTACTATATGTTTTTCAGGGGAGGGCACCAATATAAGGTCTATATATTATATTACTATATGTTTTTCAGGGGAGGGCACCAATATAAGGTCTATATATTATATTACTATATGTTTTTCGGGGAGGGCGCCAATATAAGGTCTATATATTATATTAATATATGCTTTTGGGGGGGGGGGTGCCAATATAAGGTCTATATATTATGTTATAAGTTTATCGGGGGGCGCCAATATAGGGTCTATATATTATATTACTATATGTTTTTCGGGGGGGGGGCGCCACAAAGGTATCGTGCCCCGGGCGCCAGTTATGCTCGCTACGCCACTGAAGACTCGGGGGGGGGGGTTACGAAAATTTCGCCCTTGCAAAAATGGCGTCACCATGACGTATACTCTTAATCGACAAAAATGCTCATTGGTAGATTTTATAAGTATAGATCTCGATGACGCCAATTTCATGCGACGCGATATTTTTTTTTCATGTCCCGATACTGAGGCTGATTTATACTTCAGCTTATGCCAGAGGAATTTTCTTCACTGCTTTTGGCCAAGTACAAATTTTAAATTCGAAATCCTTTACCGAAACACGTTTCCAAGATGTGCACACGCTCAAGCATGCGCACGTCTTAGAAACGTGACGATGAAGTTTTTTTTAAAAAAAAAGCCTCTCTTAAACTACTGGGCAAGTTTTATCTTCTCATATCACTGATAAATGAAATATTAAATTAAATAATTCCGATTATGATCGCTTGTTTTTACCCTTTACTCTGAAAAACATCATATAATGAAGTTCTGTGTAATGAAGGCTTTATCAAACGAATTTACTGCCGAACTATGAACGTTTTCATGGAAATTAGTTTTGAGAAGAAAAATTTTTTTTTTTACATGACGTTTTGCGATATAGATGGAATGAGGCATGTTCACGCAATGTGACTCAGTAGAATCTTACAATTTAATCATATTTAAAACCTGTTTTATTTCTTTTAAGTTCGTTTCCTGCAAAATATTTTAATACTTTTCTTTCCTACTTTTAAGAAAAGTGTTTAGTTTTGAGAAAAATAATGTTTATATGACGATGATATACATGGAATGAATGCTCACGAAATATGACTCTGTCGAATTTCTAAAAAGATAAATCCGTAGAAGAGTCATGACTACGGAGTTCCGTCTAACAATGCCCCCCCCCCCCCCCGAAAAAAAAAGGTATGCATCAAAATTTTTAAATAAATGAATGAAAAAAACATTTCATCAAACATTTTTTCACTCTTTTCCAACCTAAAAGTATTGAACAATTTAGTTTTCTCAAGATTAATTTTCTCCTAAATTGCTAACAAACGTTGATTAATTGGAGATTATATTAGATTTAAGATTTTTCAGGCTTTCTTTTGTATGTGGATCTGAAATCTGAAAAATCATGAACTCTTTTCTCATGTACTAGATTGTATGGTACTTAACACTTCGGAGGGAACCATCTGCCTCTCAATCAGCTATGGTTTCTTTATTCAATGCTGGGCCCCATCCCCCACCCTGCGACCTTGGGTACTGTGAGTCTACAAATGCTTCAGTCAATATCTTGCCTTCAGCAGTGGCGTAGCGAGAGGGGGGCAAGGGGGTCTATCATGCCCCGGGCGCCATTCGCAGAGGGGCGCCAAATGTTCCCCACGACCATTAGACCATTTGGTCCCCAAGACCATGAGGGGCGCCAAAAAAGGTATCGTGCCCCGGGCGCCAGTTATGCTCGCTACGCTACTGGCCTTCAGTGTGGAAGGGTGATTCTTGACGCCAGCATTCTATGGTTCCGGTAAAAATTAGATTAATGAGAGCAAAAATTAAAAATCCCAACCCAATCACTCGTTCGACTAACTAAATGCTTCTACAAAACGAACGGTAATATAACCTGTGATAATTGCTTCTGCTCAATAGAAGCTGGTCAAGAATCAAGGAGTAATATAACCTGTGATAATCGCTTCTGCTCGATAGAAGCTGGTCAAGAATCAAGGAGTAATATAACCTGTGATAATTGCTTCTGCTCGATAGAAGCTGGTCAAGAATCAAGGAGTAATATAACCTGTGATAATCGCTTCTGCTCGATAGAAGCTGGTCAAGAATCAAGGAGTAATATAACCTGTGATAATTGCTTCTGCTCGATAGAAGCTGGTCAAGAATCAAGGAGTAATATAACCTGTGATAATTGCTTCTGCTCGATAGAAGCTGGTCAAGAATCAAGGAGTAATATAACATGTGATAATTGCTTCTGCTCAATAGAAGCTGGTCAAGAATCAAGGAGTAATATAACCTGTGATAATCGCTTCTGCTCGATAGAAGCTGGTCAAGAATCAAGGAGTAATATAACCTGTGATAATTGCTTCTGCTCGATAGAAGCTGGTCAAGAATCAAGGAGGAATGGTTTGACGATTGTGGCTACCATGAAATGTAATAAACCACAAATACCCTCTGAATGTCTTGTTAGGAATACCTGGGAAAGAGACATTCCATCTATATCTGCCTTCCAGGCAGACGTTCCTACTAAGCGGAAAAAGAATCGTGTTCCCAGCGAAGGGTTAATCATGATTTGTGGCCGGACGCAAATGTAAAAAGCATGCTTGTTTCTAAAATTTTATCGAAATGAAAAAAAAAAATTAAACTAATTTCTCAATATAGCTTCCAAAGGATATTAATCGAAATGATGTAACAAGAATTAAATTAAATTATATTGTAACTAAAATTAACAAATGATATTTAAACTAATATTAAGATAATATTTAGCTAAAATTAACAGAAATAATATTGTTGCTAAAATTAGGAGTTGCTAAATTTAGGAGTTTCATCCAGAAACCACTTAGATTTTTGAGAAATTTCATTCCAAGATTTAAAATAGGGGGAAAAGGGTAAAGTCAAAAAACCGCGTAACTCCGAGTTCGCGTAAGTCGGTGTAGCGTAAGTTGAGGTATACTATAATATATTTTGAACCTGTTTATACAGTTTTAGTGTAGTTTATCAATAAATTCATAATATTCATAAGACTCCTGTTTTTCCTTAACGGTTAGCTTCATTTATAAGGCTTCAAATTTTCAGTCTTCTCTAGCAGACCGTGAGCCGCCCCTGTTTTCTTTGGCAGGTTACGGTCCTGATGCATCACTTTGATATTATACAACATCCGCAATAGCTGGCTGAACCTGGAGATTCTCAAAAATTAAGGCTTGCGGTTTTCCAGAAATACCTTTAGCAGTTTAGATGACATTGAAAAGTTCCTTTCCCTCTAAATTGCTTGCGGTTTTGATGGCCTTCGGATATTTGAAAGGTTCATTTTCCCCCTAATTATGTCCGTATACTGTTAAGAGGGAGCTGGCTCGGCTGTCGACGTTCTGACCACATACGAGCCAAAACATAAGCGTTTAAAACAGGGACATCGGCCATTAGAGGGTAATTTTGCGATAAAATAAGGAATGGAAATATTGTATTAAAACCGGTGGTCGACTCAATACAGCGTAAGAGGAGCAGTGGCGTAGCCAAGGGGGTCTATCATGCCCCGGGGGGGGGCGCCAATGTAAGATCTATATATTATATTACTATGTTTTCGAGGTGGATGCCAATATAAGGTCTATATATTATATTACTATATCTTTTTCAGGGGAGGGTCCCAATATAAGGTCTATATATTATATTACTATATGTTTTTCAGGGGAGGGTCCCAATATAAGGTCTATATATTATATTACTATATGTTTTTCAGAGTAGGGTCCCAATATAAGGTCTATATGTTATATCACTATATGTTTTTCGGGGAGGGCGCCAATATAAGGCATATATATTATATTACTATATATTTTTAGGGGAGGGCACCAACATAAGGTCTATATATTATGTTACTATATGCTTTTCGGGGGGGGGGTGCCAATATAAGGTCTATATATTATGTTATATGTTTATCAGGGGGTGCCAAAATAGGGTCTATATATTATATTACTATATGCTTTTCGGGGGGGAGTGCCAATATAACGTCTATATATTATGTTATATGTTTATCGGGGGGCGCCAATATAGGGTCTATATATTATATTACTATATGTTTTTCAGAGGGGGGGGGGGGCGCCACAAAGGTATCGTGACCCGGGCGCCAGTTATGCTCGCTACGCCACTGAAGAGGAGACTTACTTCAGGAAACGCTAACTAAAACCTATTAATCCTGTCGAAAACGGGACATTTCTCTATTCCGGTAAAAATGTAGTGTGTATCTGCATAAAATAGAAGCGTAAAAATCGCTTTATGCTGTATCTGTCAACAGATTTAATTGATATTTTGATTTTAATTGTTCTAAGGGAGATTTTCATAGCTTTGATTCCTTTCCCCGAACACAATTATAAAGAAGTTTTTTGCAGTATACATAACTCCTAATACCCTTAAAACTTCCATTAAAACAATGATTTGAAAAGAAGGGTTACAGGCACACTCAAACAAATTTTTGTACATATAATGCAAAATAAAGTTCAGTACTTTTTGGTGTTAACATTTATTTCTCTCTTCCACTTCATTCTGTCATCCTCGTAATATGTTAACATTTGACACAGCATGGCAGATGAAAAGGATTTAATGAAATATTTATATCTATATCAAAAGCAATTTAATCCAAAGTAGTTACTCGAGCTTTTTCAATTCCTTTCAGGATTCATTATCATGAACTGGTTACCTTTTTATAGTAATGTTAGTTATATTTAATCAAAATATGCGTGTTCAAACTCAAGTACTCCTTGGGGCAAACATTAATAAAAGTACAGTTAATGTGCAAAGAAACGTTTCTACTGTAATAACATGTTATTTCTTTACTAAACCATCCAGGATTTACTGTATGCCAGCATATGTATTTATAAATTTGTACTCATAATAATCTTAACAAGCGCTCTCAAAAGGCCTTCTTTTTCCGATCAATTATTTAAGAACAACTAATCATTACAAGCTAAATTATGAGTTTTCTTAAGTACTTCCTAATCTTGATCTGCAATTAAGTAGAGCGAAAAAAAAAATCGAAATATCTCGTAAAAGCCGGCCCTATTGTACAGGCGTGCAATCTGCCGATATCGCTGCAACTTAAATTGAAGTACTCGCTCGATAATGACATATATCAAACGTAGAGTTATTTTATCGTGCCATCTTGCTGCTGAAGGTTTGAAAGGGGTATGCAGAGTTAAATTATGTTTTTTAATGTTGACTGCGTATTCCTTTTTCATACTGTTTAAAATTAAAAATGCATGAATCATGCTGAGATGTTAGATATTGAGGGCTGTTATTTATACCCAGGATAATTAACTTTTGTTAACATAACAACAACGGGAAAGGAACCCTTCCTGCATTTAGCAGTCTTTAGGTTCTGTTTCATACATTTTGTGTTGAATCCACTGAGGATTTTAAAGCTCTGCATCATCTGGGTTCATTTATAATCTTTTTTTTTAATATATCTGGCATGATTTGGATTCAGTGATATGGACTTAATCGCCAACTTCAAGTGATAAAATAAAATGCACGTATATGTCCGATGACAGATTATCCACGTATCTGAATATCTTTCTCGTAAGATGTAAAGAGATTTCGATCAAATTTCTCTTACCTCATTTTTTCTTATTTTTGCAGTGTTCGTCTAATTAAGTCTTACAGCGCGTAACCCTTAAATTACTGCATAACGATGAAACTTTTAAAAAACGCTCTTATCTTAAAAATGTTTCAGATGTTTATCAAATATTCAGAAAAGTAGAACTAAGCCAACTTGATAGGCATTGTTGCTTCGTGAATAACTCATATTTAAGAAAAATATTCCAATGTTTACTAATGCTTATTCTGAATATAAATAACAATTCCGTCTGGAGTGTATAAAAGGAATGAAATAGAGTTTATTTTTATTCTATACTTAATTGAAGCTATTTTTTTTTTTAATTTTTAAAGACTGATTGGAAAATTGACAATAGTATAGGCTGATTACTTTACAACTTTGAACGTTTTCTGAATTCACCTTGCTTCGTCAACTTGCATTACCCCGATGTTTCAGGGATGGTGTTGCAAGCGAAGATTCATATTTGGAGGCCCCCTCTCTGGTTTTTACTTCAAGCAATTATTAGTTTTCCCCCCCTTATTTTTAGACAAGGAGGGAACCCTTTTACTTTTCTTTTTTTTTTTCTGTCAGGGACAGCCAACAGCAGTACAATGGGTTCCCTTCTTGGAAATTTGGCTTCTGAAAAATATCCATAACTTCTTCATGAGACTTTCTTCACCTGCTCACCTCTCCGGTCACGCTAATGATCGTCTACTTAGAAGGTCGTTGAAGAAATGAGCGTTATTAGAGTGACCGGCGTGATATATAACCCCATTCTTAGTTTTAGAAGATCGAGTACGATTTTCACTAAAGTATTCGAAATTATTGATATCAATGTTAGTTAAGTCTTCGAAGACAGATCTACACTTAAGGCTGCTATGTACTAAGAAAAAAAATCTTATTTCCCTTTTCCTCTTCTTGCAGATTCTTGTAGTGGGAGGAGTCCAGTTGACAGTTCGAGAATTCCACCCCCTTAGGATTGACATTTTGAGGGATTGTAATGGCTCTCTCTCTATAGGGGGGTTAAGCGCTGCCCCCAAATTGTTTATTTAAAATATATTTTTGCCACCTATTTACAGGTACATAAATGCTGATAATCCAATAAAATTGGTATTGTCAGACAGCCTGAATTTTTCTGCAAAGCGCTACCGGATTCATTTTATAAATTTTTTCCACAGAAGGAATTTATGAGCGTTTAAAATACACTATACCAGATTTTTTCCCGAATAATTTCCCGGGCATTTTTTTTTAAAAAGGTACACAAATGTAAAATTTCTTTCTTTATGACGGAGTACAATTTTAAAAAAAAATCTTTGATTCCATGTCGGCAATCCGTGGGCAAATTTTCTCCGTAGGTTAACATTGAGGTGCGCGAATCCAATGGGGTTAGTACATAGCAACCTTAACTCTCCCTCACATATAAAAAAAGATACTAAGTTGCAACTGGGAATATAAAAGTATCATTTGCTCCAATAAACGAGCAGCAGTAAACTACGTCGATAATATCTACACAATTTAAATAAATAAAAACTTTTAGATTCCAGGTGTTTGAAGCCATTTAGAAACTGCTTTAAGGGGGTGCAGAAATAAAAATCCCAACCCCACCGCCTCAAAAAATGTCGGCTTAAAACAGATCAGAGAGATTTTAGAATCAAATAACACAAATCGAATGTTTCTGCGATTATTATCCTGCAAAAGTCTATTTTTTTATGCTGTATTGCCATAGTGTACTCAACTGTACATCTGTATCCACTGATAGGATGTTTTCGGTATTTGTCATCTTTAGAAGGAATGCATTTATAATTCCTTGCAAAGTATCTCACTCAAATTAAGTACAGCTAAATTTCGTTAAATTGTTTTCGGAATATTCGGTTTAGAGCAAAAATCCTGAAAATTTTCCCCTAATAGAAAAATTATTTTTGCTCTCTAAAGTGATTAATAAATTTATCGATAAATTTTTTAATAAATATATCATAAATCCTGAATCAGGCTGAAATCTTTTCTATGTCCCCCCCCCCCCCAAAAAAAAAAAAAATCCAAATAGGGATATTGGTTACATTTTTATTAGCTGAATATGTTTTGAATTTTAAATTTAAATCTAGGTCAAATTGTTGATGTTTTTTTATATGTATAATGATTTTCATCTATATATATAAAACAGTTCCGTAACTGACTCATTCATTCATTCATTCATTCATTCATTCATTCACTGACTGACTGACATACAACGCACAGACCAAACCGCTGGACCTAAAGGGCTGAAATTTTGCATGGCGATTCTTCTAATAGTGTAGGGGTGCACTAAGAAAGATTTTTCAAAAATTCTTCTTAGATTTTTTAAAATTAAATTTTTAAGCTGTTTTTTAAACTTTTTTTACGTTTGCATTTAAAATAATACATTGAGGGTTATAAAATTTATATCGCGAGAAAGATCATAAAAATTCCTTCAAAATGAAATCTTTTTCGAACCTTTACCTTGATTTTCTGATTTTTGGTGAATTTTTGAAGATTAATTTTTAGAATTTAATTTATTAAATGTTGATCACGTGATTTCTTTTCCTGGTACTTTAAATAAATTTATCGTCACGTGCGTAACAACTAAATAGACAAAAATGATATTCTTTTTCTTTCTAATGCAGCAGACGATTGGATATTATCCAAAAAAATTAAATATCCCTTACGATTTTTTTATAAATATATATATATATATATATATATATATATATATATATATATATATATATATATATATATTACATCAATTGTATACATTGATCGTCGCATTTATTATAAATATATATATATATATATATATATATATATATATATATATATATATATATATATATATATATATATATATATATATTGGCATTAATTGCATACATTGACCGTTGTATTTAATTTGAATGTACTCCGTAGCGAAGCGCGGGTTTTCAGCTAGTTTATACATATGAAAACATAATATAAATAACCCATTGTATAAAAAAACATAATATAAATAACATAAATTTGAAGAAAAATGATCAAAAAGTGTATAGGTTTGTTAGTTGGTCTTTGTTTGTTAGTTGGTATAGGTTTGTTAGTTGGTTTAAGAGCATCAACGAACTTCGATTTATGGTCCTTTTTTGATACCCATCGGCAAACTGACCGAGATCTACTGTTTATAGGTGTTTATAGCTGATTCTGAATGGTTATGAACACCCATGACAATAGCCGGACTCCTGTGCCTATGGACTCGGGTAGCGACTTGTCAACACCGTAGACATCTAGCCATCGATCGTTTTTTAAAAAAAAAATTAGTCCCGGGCCTCATTTAATAGGCCCCGGTATGTTCAACCTGCGTAGGGCAAAAGATGAATGTAGTGTACCCTAAAGTAACCAACCCATCTCTACCGAATTGTATTTTTTCAATAGGTTTCTTGTCTATTTATGATTAACTTTTTTTTCATCGTTCGGGCATCGGGCAAGGACGTTGTGGAGAACCAATTAAATGACCAATAAATCCCAAATCAGAAAAAGGTTTTGAAAAAGGAGTGTGGTATTCTCATCGCTCGCTGATTTGTCCAATGGACTGTATCAAGTTAGCCCGTAACAAATCTCAAATAGGTTTTCATCTTGTACTTCTGAATGACAGAAATATCAAGTCACGTGACATATTAATACTATGATTGCATGTACATTCTACTTATGAGTTAATCTGTTCATTTTTAATGTTCCCAAAACTTATCGATAGCCAAGTGTCGCGTACCCTCACTTCCACCGGTTCACCTAGGTTCTTTTTCTATGATGGCATGGGGACAAATGAGGTAGTGCAAAAGGCGAGTCGTCACTGTACAAGACGAACATAAATTTATTTACAGCTTTACAACTTTGTACAGTTTTAGACTTAACATAAAAAAATTACAGAAAACACTGAGCACGAGGTGGGCAAGCCTACAACATCTTACCAGACCTCTGCTCTTAGTATTACACTCGACTTAGTGACAGCCTAATTAATTCACCGGAGGCGAGCCTGCTTTATCTCCCCAGACCTCCTAACACTCTCACCCTGCAGGCAACATTCGCAAAACAGAGAGCGAAGTGTAGGGGAAAGCAGTGATTTATTGGTCCATTCACCGAGAGGAGGTTTCATGGCGAACCTCGCGCCTTTGAAGATTCGCCTCAGACCGCCCCGGATGGCGGTTTTAAGACGAATGATCAAAGCCACGAAATACTTCCCCCACGTTGGGAGGGGGACTAATCGACACCAAAATGTGTCAAGAGGCGACGAGGGGAGCTGATTCGCTTGTGTGTAGATGCGCCTTTATAGACGCTCTCTCTGTCCCTATTCTAATCTCAGAATAATTAACTAACCAGAGGTGAAACGAGCCTGCTATATCTCGTTAGACCTTCAACCCCTAGCAGAGACACTCTCCTTCTGTCTCTTACTTACTGACTGCCCGACGATCCCCACCACCCCCTTGGGATTTTCGCCCACGAAGCCAATCCTCTGATTGGTAGAGGGGGGGGGGGTAATCACGGGGTACGTTTTCGCTTTAACCAACGCTCCTTCTCAAACATTATGCTTCAGTCTCACACACGCATCTGCCCAGCACAGTACACAGGGGGGAAAGGATGTAGTAATGTATATATAATACAATAGTACATTTATACCTGTGTTCTATTTATGGACAGCGCTCTCTGCACCGATCCTCTCCCGAGTCGGTTTTCAAGCAGATAATCAAAGAGATTTGAGGGACCTTGGGGGGGGTGGGAGGACCGTAACTAATCGACCCCTAAATGTGTCAACAAGTGTGGGAGGGGGGACTGCGTGTCTAGATGTGTGTGGCTGAAGCATTACACTACACCAAGCTTGCAAACCAGACGGGTTGCTTGGATTTTAAAAATAATTTCCCCCTACATTTTTCTTTTAATCGTGCGGTTGGGGAACTGAAATCCATTCCTCGAATTCTCACGCTTTATCTCTTTTAACAAACAAAGAAAAAGTATCGGAGGGGGGGGGGAATACAAACTTCCTAGTTTTATTTCAGTCTCTTTTTTTTTTTATCATTTCGTCTCTTTGCTAACGAGACTTACTCAACCGTAACATTGTCGTGTCGCGTACTTCTGAAGGAGGCGGGGATTGGGGGGAAAAAAACTGCGTGCGAAGAGAAACCCCCAACAAAAGAAAAGTGTTAAAAATGATTGATTGCAAATTATTATAGAAGCAGTCGAGGAACTTTTGTTGCATCTTTGTAATAAAATGACACATTTTTATGGAGTTTTTGATGGATCTGTTTTTCGTGAATTGCTGGCGCTGTTATTACTGAACGAGGCATATAGGAACGTTCACCCTGCCATGCATTTTGCCGGCGTTTTTAAGGTGCTGGCTTTTTTAAGACAAAGTTCGCCCGTTTGTCCTTTTAATTAACACCTCTGCATTTACGTGATTGTTATTATTTTTTTTTTTCAAAGGTTTGAAATTTGCATTCCTAGAGAACTATTTTGACGCATTTTTCTTAACTGTTAGAGGTCACAGAGTGATGAAGATAGATGAAAAATCATTCAGCTTAAGGTATCCGACCTCGTTCCAAAGGCGATTTTCGGTCAAAATTTCAGATTTTTTTTTTTTAATTGGTTAACGTTAAAGACAAAATAATTAGCTTTTTAAAGCTGCTTTTATTTTCTTGATATGTTTGTTAGAACCGGAGTTATATAAGCATTTTTGAGCTTTAATAAGCAGGAAGTGATGTTTCAAGGGATTTGTTTAAATCCATAATAAGTGTTTCATACTGAATTTTGACATTTTGAAATATTAAGATACCTGGTAGCAAACGTTTGCCCTTTATTTTCATTTCTGATATTCATTCTATTATAAAATGAAAGCTTTAATAATTTTTACGCAAGCAGTTTTAATTTAAATTTTTTTTTTTAAATTAAGGTACCTGAACCTTAAATTACCTTAAGTTATGGGCGCATTTTTGTCATCTTACAGAATGTCATGATTTAAAGATTTGAGAATATATCGGATGAAGAGGGAATTTCTGAATTTACAGGTTTTAGATAATTGAACTCTAACCGTGCCACATCTGTCTGATGACATTTCTCATATTTGAATGAAATTTCGTACCAGAATAACCGCGTAAATTACGCCCTGCAGAACTGTTAGTACATCACTCAAACGAATCTTCTCGGGTATCAGTCAGTTGCTCTTGTTGCATTCTCTTGAAACCTTCTAAAGGTGGAGTTACGGAAACAATGTGAAAAACTGAAGAATTCTCGTAACGGTTAACCTCCTTTTCAAACTGGACGTACTGAACAACCGTAGGTAGTTAAGGCTGCTGTGTGCTAACCCTATTGGATTCGCTCACCTCAGTGAAAACCTATAGAGAAAATGTGTCTACTATTTACAGCTACATAAATGCTGATAATCCAATAAAAATGGTATTTTCAGATAGCCTGAACTTTTCTGCATCTTGCAACATTAATCATTTTATAAATTTCGGCCGACAAAGGAATTGGTGAACGTTTAAAACACACTGTCAGATTCCCCCCCCCCCCGAATAATTTAAATGTAAAAATTTTTGGATTTTTTTTTTTTTAAGCGAAAAATGCCCCAAGGTGTAAAATTTCTTTCTCTATTAATATAATTATAATTTTTTTATATATTTTTTATTTTTAATCTTTAAATCGAATCTAATTTTAATCGAATCGAATTCCGAAGTTGCGCCACTAAAAAGCCTCCGTTTGTGTCGTCCCTTCATAGGGGGTAATGCTAGTCTGCCTATATCAGTGTTTCCCAAACAGTGGTCCGCGAGAGACTTCGGAATGGTCCGGCCCCAAATATAAAAAAAAGTTGCCAAATTGTTATTTCAACATAAATTTGTAATTGAGACTTTTATATTATTATCTACTAGGCTAGGGCCTATATACAATAAACATTATAAAAAAAAGTAATTTTTATGCATTAAAATTAAAGAATTTGTAGTGAAGTCGTAGTGTACACTGTACAATAGCAATAATAAATCTCTTCTATAAAACTGCTTTACGTAATCACCCATGAATCAATAAGTTTCAATTTTAGGCTGAGAATTAAGCTATCTAATTCTAAAGATTGAAACAAGGTTGAAACAAAAAGTGAGTACATTAATCCTGTATCCCTTTTGCCTGAGGGACATCCAAACCCCCATTACCCCCGGAAGGTTCCCCCCCCTCCCTCAAGTCGGTGGGGAGGGGTGGTCCGCACGTGGTTCAATTTTTTGGCTTATTTGTCCGCAGATTTCTAATAGCGCTTCCACATACATGCAGACATATCTGCAGTAAGCACCCCGACCCCGCTTGACACATTTTAGGGTCGATTAGTCACGCTCCAAAGGTCCCTCGTGTCTCTTTGATGATCTGTGAAAAAACCGCCCAAAAGAGGGATCGCTGCAGAGCGGTCCCCATAAATCACTCGTTCCCCCCCCCCCCCAGAATACTGTGCAGTGCAGATGTGTGTGGCCGCAGTATAAGGGTTGGGGCCTCCATAATAAAATGGCCAGCAAAACTGCTGTGTACTATGGCGGTAAGGATATTATCAAAGTACGTCTGCCTCATTGGAAGAAAAAAAAACGTTTAAAGTACTCGTAGGGACAGGTACACTTGGCATCGGCATCCATCATATTTTGAAGGTATTTTAATAACCATCATATAAAATCTGTAATCTCGTTTAGTCGCACTGTGCTAGCATATTCTTACGGATTAATCTGAATGGATGGATGTTTTTGAGCCAGAATTTCAGCAAGTATTGCTGTCTATACAGCAAGTATTCATGACTGATACCCAAGTTGGTAAAAATTGGTACAGTTGGATTCATGATGTTGTCATTCACATGTCCTTTACCTACGACCGTTATTCATCTCATAGATTCATCTACTGAAGTTCGGATAGGAAGGCGGTGGGAGGGTCAAATAAATTCGACCCTACCTTCCATTTCCTAAAGCACTTGAGAGACCAATTGCACTTTTTTCCTGCTCAAACAAGGCATCCGCGGCCTCTTTTTTTTTTATGCCTCTGAAAATTGCCTCATTGTCGCAAAATGCTCATCGAAGGAGGAGGAGGTCAGGAACCTGTTTTTTTTTTTTTCTACGCGCATAGGCAGATGTTTTATTTTCTATTTAAGGGGAGGGAGAGAAAAAAAGGAAACTCATTCAGTTTCTCGTATTCCGTGCGAAGACGTCATTTGTGTTCAAAACACTCAGCGCATCCGTTTGCGCTTTTGATGGGCCTTGCTGATGCTGCGCGTAACGACGTACTTTTGGTGGCGATCGTCTTGGAAAGATGTAATTGAAATGCATAACACCGGATATTTTTTAGCATACACGTAAGATGATTCTACTGCGAGTTAAGGTGAAAGTTTTTGACTCGAGATCTGCAAGGTTATGGTGCTCTGGAAATTATCTCCTCCAATGGAACTCAACGCACTGAAATTTGTTTCTGTTGTACTAAAAAAAAACATTTGAAGGTGTTGGGGAAAAAAAATGCTTTCCAACAACGAGGTATTCCTCACTAAAACTAAAATGAAATTGATTGAGTCATGTAAAAGGTATTTATAATCAGATTCTAAAGGTCCATATTCTTCCTTTTCTCTTTATTCTAAAAAAAAGTAACTCCCTTTGCCGATGTCAAAAGCTTGTCAAGCTATCTCCTCCGAAACCGTTGGGGGTATAGGGTCGAGAGCGATACCAATGGATGCAGAAAAATGGGGTACCAAAGTAAGACATGTCTCATCTTCGTCTTAATTTAAGGGTTTTTTTTAAATTTTATGTTTTGTGGGAAAATACTGGCTTTTTCATCTTCAGATTACGATAACTCGCCAAAAAATGATCGTAGAATTTTGATCTTTTTACAATTTAAGACTACAGACATTTCTCTTTCAAACTAGACCTCTTTTGTTTAAAAATATTTTAAAACAGACTAATATTTTCATCAAAAAATGAAACACAGTTTTTCAAGAAATATCGTCCCGTATGTGGATGTAATATCGATGATCTTCGAGTTTTTATCTTTCAAAGAAAATATTTACATCATCTAGAAGCTGAAAGCTTTCTTATTCATATAAACCTCATTTCAAGTCTATATCATAAATTTTTCGATTTTTAATTTAATTTGAAAGCTGATAATTCAACAGTGATGAAGCGCCCTTCGCATTAAGGGTGACAACAGTAAATGGATGGAACCTGTTACATTGCCCGAGAATCACCCCTATGTATCTCGCTATTAGCTATAACAGAGGAGCGAGCCTAGGGGCGAAGCCCCTAGTTCTTAAAAAAAAAAAAACTTAGACTTGATTACTCGAGGTATTATTACTCGATTAGTTAAGTAATAATGTAAACAACGTAGACTGATGCTATCACTAAGTATTTTCCAACTCGTTTCGTTTTCAGCTTCAGAGAACTTTTCAGAGACAATCACCCTTTTTTTATAAAGGGCCTAAAACATACATTACTTAAATTTTGGTCTTTAAATCGTGTCCTTTATTATTTATTTCTTGAAATAAATTGATGCTGATCCCTCTGGTTTTAAATCATCGGATTGTTCTCACTCCATTCTGTATCCTCGTATGAGACGATTCATACGTTTGTGCATAAGAAACGACGACTGACTCTCATTAATCACAAATCGGCAGGCTCTTTAGGTAAATAAAGTCATGCATTTCTCAAAGTATCTTTGGGTCTTAGGAAACTAGACGCGTTGGACTTGACAGAATGAGGGAGCTCAGTTCGAAAACCCACGAGAGCCAATTAATGACTTCGTATCTACGACGGATATGGGCACGTTAAATCCGTAGACCGGAAAGTCCTTCAGTGTGGTCAGAGGGAGGGGTAAGTTACCTCTAAATGTTGCCCCTGGGTGTGCTCGGTCCAAACTGAGGTGGCATTACGTGATAAGGTTGGTTCATCTATACCAGGGCTGACCAACCTTTTTTAGTTGGCGATCGACTTTTCTATGATTTTTTATTTAGCGATCGACTAGTTCTCAATTTTTATGGAAAATGAGCAGCTTATCGTCACTAACATAGTCCATATATTTATGAAATTATCGCTCGCGATCGACTTTTCTATGATTTTTTATTTAGCGATCGACTAGTTCTCAATTTTTATGGAAAATGAGCAGCTTATCGTCACTAACATAGTCCATATATTTATGAAATTATCGCTCGCGATCGACTAAAATCATGTCGAAGATCGACAAGTTGGCCACCCCTGATCTATAAGATGCCCCTATTAAAAATAGTTTAAAAAAATCTCACTAATGCTTTAGGCGAATCTCGAAAGACAATACGCACGCCGCGTTGGCAAAAGACACACAAGTCAAAAGCACCTTTCAAAAAACGTATTTTTCTTTGGGGAAAAGTTAAGTTTTCATCAGTTGAGGAAAGTAGTGAATAACCATTAACGATGATTTCCCCAAGCTCACTGTAAAGAAATACCACTCAATCGGACATCAGCTACCGATGGTTTTCTCTCATCAACGTACCCTTGTCATTGTTCGAGTTATTAAGGAAGGTGATAGTTTTATCACCAAGTTGCGAACAATGATCATTTTACTGTTTTTGGAGGGTAAATTTCGCCGAAAAGATTACTCCTTGAGAAAATATGTGAATCTTCAGAAGTAAACTAAATCGAATACTGGATGATTCCATCCCTGTTTTACACAGGATTTTCATTTTACGTTCTTTAACATTCCCATTCAGGGCCCGATTATGAACGCTGGGGGCCCCTGGGCAGATGCTATTTGGGGGCCCTCCCTTACGAACATTTATAAAATTAAGAACTATCCATGGGCTATATATACTATTAGAAGTACTAGGTGCATATACCAAGGGGGTTTGGGGCCCCCTAGCTTCAGGGGGCCCTGGGGAAAGTCCTGATTTGCCCATGCGATAAAAATGTCCTGTTCCCATTGACTTAATTGGAATGGCTTTCACCAATATGTGAATTTTTCTTTTAATGACAATACTAGAGTATTCATCTCCATTAATAAATAAATATCTAAAGAGCGTGACAACCGTTTTGAAACGTCTTCCACTATTTGCTGAAAAATTCCATAAAGCTGTGAGATTTAAAAGTCATCCTTTAACTACATTTAATAATTGCGGATACCATTTATTTGCTTCAGTTTCAAGGATATCCACTACCGAAAGTCGAGAGTTATTCCGTTTTCATTTTCTTAAAATGTCTCAGTAGGGCAGAAACTCTGCCTTTCTGAACTATTTAGGCTACCGAGTTTTGTTTTCGAAAACAAAATCGTTCTACATTTAGCTGCGCAGTCCGAATTATCCTCCTGCACAAAGTAGGCCATGAACTGTTCCTCCAAAGCCAATGCCATTGCAACTTAGCCGGCATCTAATCATTGACCTTGACCCGAGATGCATTTTACCCACAGAGTAGTTTGGAATTTTTCAGATTTAACTCTCTTATTTCTGTTTAGATAAATATTTGCAAAAATATTTGTGGGTTGTTCAAAGTTCTCATTCTTATCTGTGCCAAACTCCATTAATAACAGTAGTCATTTCAATCTTATTTTCTGCAATTAACGCAACGTCCAGCAGAATAGCGTCGGGGTATTATTCTTATAGTTTGTTATTGTCGTAATTAGTCCATGCGATGTTAAGGAAATATCAAAGCACTATTACATATTATGCATATTTTAGAATAAAATAATACAAAAAGCATGTTTCGATGGCGGTTAGTTTAGGGGTGGGCAGAATTTTCCAAGGTACGGTCTACTTCTAATATTTTCAAGGTGTTGCGGTCCACCCAGTGACGTAGGTGTGGTGAGCTAAAAAAAAACGGTCTACGATATTTATTAAAACTTAATAATAAATACGGAATATGTACTTACCTACATAACTACAAGGAAAAAAAACTTACTCTTTTAAAACCGCGTTTAAAGCAAATCGCGTTGGTGTTCCATAAATGTTTCTTTTAGTATGCGCGTCTTAGCAGTGGCGTAGTGAGCATAACTGGCGCCCGGGGCACGATACCTTTGTGGCGCCCCCTCCGCAAAACATATAGTAATATAATATATAGACCTTATATTGGCGCACCCCGTAAAACATATATTAATATAATATATAGACCTTATATTAGCACCCCCCCCCCGAAAAACATATACTAATATAATATATAGACCTTATATTGGCACACCCCGTAAAACATGTATTAATATAATATATAGACCTTATATTAGCACCCCCCGTAAAACATGTATTAATATAATATATAGACCTTATATTAGCACCCCCCGTAAAACATGTATTAATATAATATATAGACCTTATATTAGCACCCCCCGAAAAACATATACTAATATAATATATAGACCTTATATTGGCTCCCCCCACCCCGAAAAACATATAGTAATGTAATATACAGACCTTATATTGGCGCCCCTCTGCAAGTGGCGCCCGGGGCATGATAGACCCCCTTGCCCCCCCCCCCCTCGCTACGCCACTGCGTCTTAGGTCTTAGTAAAGGCCGTCACCCCAAAATGTCTTGATGGTCCACCGGTCGATCGCGATCGACTTAATGCCCACCCCTGGTTTATCTGATATGCTTTTTTTTTTGCTTTACTGTTTATGCGGACTCTGCATTCGTACTCCTGAGGTATATAGACTATTCACATAATTATCTTAAAAGCTCCTTCCAAGAAAACCATTTGAAATTTTGTACAGAGTTCTTTTATTATGCTTTCATAATTTTTTGTTGGAAAGTTTAAGGGGTGGGAGGCTCTAACGCGACTATCTCTTATTTTGAGAACACTGGCCCATACAAGCCGATAGTTTTGTTGGCTACTTTTAATAAAAGCACCCAGCACGGGAACCAACGTTGCTCCCTACGAGGGGACGAGGCAGAAGCATCCATTCCTTGCCGGGAATCGAACTCGGGTCTATGCATTGATGGAAAGCGTTGCTATTCGCCATAGAATGAGGACACAGTTTGAGTAGCTGTAATTGCAATGTGTAAATAAAGCAGAGCAGCTGTTCTCATCCTTTTTAGCCACACGACACCTCCCCCCTAAAGTAAGAACATAAAATTAACACTTCGCGACCCCCAGACCAAAACTTAATAACAACTAGTTGATACCCGTCAAAACATGACGGCTAGATAGTAAATAAATGTACTAATACACAAATTATTCTCAGCACATCATTGCCAAATGTTGAAAATCATAATAATGCGCAGAAACAAATTAATGTGTTTAAGCGGCCTCGTGTTTAGTGAGTATCTAAAGCCAGATTTAAAAATCTCACTGAGCATGCGCAGAAGCAATTTTTTTAAAAATTGTAAATTATCGCTAATTAAATAGCGCGAAACAAACAATTTCCACGAGGTTTGATCTCATATTTCCCAGACATAATTATCACAAAAATAAAAATGGCAGAGAGAGATCTAGAGAAACTCCTCGAAATAAACGTGTTTAATCATTAAAACATGTCACTGAGTATTGAAACGTAAACGTAATCTCATTTTAGAGACAAATATTTATTCAAAACGTATAACTTCAGAACAAATCGTAATGCTACTGCATGAACATCGTAGCATATAACATCGTAATGACTCGAAAACGAAACTCAAAACAACGCCATCTAACTGTGTTGCCACACAGCAACTTATAAATAGTAACATAATCTCGGCGTAACCATGGAGTCGTAACACTGAGCATGCGCAGAAATCAGTTTTTAATTGTAAATTATCGCTAATTAATAGAAATTGCGGTTACAAAAAACCAAATTTGACATCTATAGATTACAATCTTTCGTCTAAGACCAAAATGAAGTAAATTGATGCAGTAGTTTTCTCTCACGGACTGCCCAAAAAGTCGGCTTAGCAATTTAAACTGCACTAGCGGCTAGTTCAAACTATCAATCTGCATTGATGGCGACCTTTCGTGCCCCCCCCCCCCTCCCCTTACATATGACCGGGGCCCCCAGGTTGAGAAACTCTGCACTAGAGGTTGCTGTTTCCATAAAATCGTGTTCAGGATTTTTTAGAGTGCTTATTCTTAAAATAGAGCTCTATTTTCGTCTAAGAAGGAAATAAAATTTCTAATACTAATATGCTCCAGTGGCGTAGCAAAGGGGGGGGGGGGCAAGGGGGTCTATCATGCCCCGGGCGCTACTCGCAGAGGGGCGCCAGTGTAAGATCCATATATTATATTACTATATGTTTTCGAGGTGGAATGCAATATAAGGTCTATATATTATATTACTATATGTTTTTCAGGGGCGGGCCCCAATATAAGGTCTATATATTATATTACTATATGTTTTTAGGGGAGGGCGCCAATATAAGGTATATATATTATATTACTATACTATTTTGTGGGGGGCGCCAATATAAGGTCTGCATATTATATTACTATATGTTTTTAGGGGAGGGCACCAATATAAGGTCTATATATTATGTTACTATATGCTTTTCGGGGGGGAGTGCCAATATAAGGTCTATATATTATGTTATATGTTTATCGAGGGCGCCAATAAAGGGTCTATATATTATATTACTATATGTTTTTCAGGGGGGGGGGGCGCCACAAAGGTATCGTGCCCCGGGCGCCAGTTATGGTCGCGACGCCACTGATATGCTCAAAATCCATACATCTTATATATCCGTGATCTCATAATAACTATAAATATCTTCTTTCCTCTAAGGATATTAAAATTTTAATTTATGAGTTCGCGAATTCGGGCAATTAACGTAATTTTAGTCATCATGTCATTGCCCAAATTAAAAATTTTATTGTTTCGGGAAGGGAAGGAAATAGCAAACGCCAAGCTGAAAAAAAATTTATTCCTTCTTGGTACAATCTTTAAGCCCTTGTCCCTCATAATCCCAAACAAACCGTAAATTTTGTGTGAAAATCTATTCTTGACTTGGGATATTTCTTTGTTAAAATGTCTCATAGATGGCGCTACAAAGGCATTTTGAATAATCCTTCAGTTCCAGAATAGAAAGTTTTTGTTTCTTTTTCAAAACTTCCCTAAAATTTAATGTTAATATACTTTAATCGTTTCTCACACTGATATGTATAAAATATCACACAGAAAACTGAATTAAAAATAATTATCAAACGTAATTTAAAAAACATTTAACCTTCACTTAAAAAATGTTTTTTTTCATCGCTTTTATTCTCACTTTCAACTATTACCTCATTCCGGTGCTTTTTTATAAGATTCGTCTCCGAACTCTATGCTTGAATAAATTGCTTTTGAATTCTTAATGCATTTTTGCAGCTTACTTTTTATTCACACGCACCAAAAATCATGTAATCATTCATTTAATTATAATTATTATATATTTATTACTGTATGACTAATGAAAATGTTATTTTCAGAGCCAAGTCTAAAAATGGCGGTCGATCGTTACGAGAAAAGCTTGATAAAATCGGCCTTAATTTACCTGCTGGAAGGAGAAAAGCTGCCAACGTCACACTTCTTACATCCCTCGTAGAAGGTAAGCAGTTTCATTTTATGACTTTTTCAAATGGTGAAATCGGCAAGACGTTTAACCACGGTGAACTAACTTGTAATATGTGTTAAAAATTTATCATCGTTCACCTCCATTTATATCCGGATATAATTATACCTGAATCTTCAAGACTCTGAACTCTGTCTCATTAACCTTTAAAATCAAATAGACCTACAGCCAGGTCTTCGCATACTCGAGAATGTGATGCGGGCCATATTACATGGCGGGAAAACTGCGTTGTGGGTCCGCAAGAAAATAGTAGATGGATGGCCGCATGTGGCCCGCGGAGCTATATGTGTGTAGGCCTACTCTGCAAGCGTTTAACAAACTGAAAATCGCAGTATCCAAAGGGCCTGTTCACATGGATCCGTTGCGTTGCGTTAAGAAAAAGATTGACGTTGAGACGAAAAATAAACCAATCATAGGCCTCCAAACGATTAGCAATGAATTTTTAAACGCCTAGTGATTGGTTAATTTGTTGTCGCAACGTCATCTTTTCCTTAACGCAACGCAACGGACTCCTATGTGACAGGCCCTAATATCTATCTGAATGCACGCAAAGTAACTCAGAAAATGCATGTAAGATTTCAGAGTGTTTGTTTCATAACTGGAAGTTTAGGTTAGTGTTATCCTTGCAAGCCCCTACGGGCTTCGCGAATCTTTATTTAGCAGTGCTAATTAAAAATAAAATCAAGAAAGTAAAAGCTAATTATTTTTTTGTCAGCAAAGTTGTTTTAATTCATTTGAAACAGCTATTAGAAATAGGTGTAGTTTGGTAATTTATATCGCGTAGAGATTTAATTTTCAGTCAGCATTCCTCTCATGTCATTAGAAATGACTCATTAAAAATGAGGTTTTTTTTTTGTTTAATTTAATCTGCAAAAGTAATTTGTTTTGTATGTTTTAATTGAAAGCAGGTGAATGCGTGACGTACATATACAGGGCGATTTTTTTTAAATTGACACTACTGAGAGCTTTCTGTAGCGCGATCTATCAGGCGGAATTCCACCAAAATTGATAGAGGGACTAAGGACGACATGGGAAAGAGTTTCCGTGAGAAAAAAAAATTAGTTCCAAAAGGCGCCGATAGGGGACGATATGGCCAGCGCACCCGAGAATTTGCATAAAAGGCAAGTAAAACATCAAAATGCAAACTCATGACTACGTAGTCGACAGCTGCGCCAGTATTTTGAGCTATAAAGATCGGTGCGGAATATGTTGCGCCTTCGCTGTACTAAAGAAATGGTCATCAGTCGTTTTTTCCCACGTACATGGCCACGGGAAAAAAACGACTCGTTCCCCAGACCTAACCCATGTGACATCTTTCTGTGGAGTTATTTGGCGAATATTTGGCGAGTCTCGAATTTGGCGGCCCTAAAGGACAACATATCCCGGACTTTGATGAACATTCTTTGAAACGGCTTTGAAATGATGATATTTGTGATGAACCGGCTTTGAAAACATTATATATAATAGCCCTAGTCCTCTGTATAACACTTCCGGGCTGTACTCATCTTTCAGTTGAAGCCCTCAGTAAACAAAATGCCGTCTTAGTGCTTAATTTCAATTTAGATGTGGATCAGAATTTTTTCTTACCTAAAAACTATATCTTCTCCATCAAATCCGTTTGTTCGCCTAGTTTTCCTATAAAACATTCAGAACTAAAAAAAATTGGATGTTTTTAGCTGTATATTTAACAGTTTTTAAAAATGTTTACTTTTGCGATGAATTCTGAAAGTAAACAAACTTGGAAATGCGAATGAATCAAGTAGCTCAAGTATTCATATCGCGTAGTGAGCTGTAAAAAAGCTGGATGGCAGTCTACTACTCCAATCGCATGAAAAAACTAATAAATAAAAAAATAATTGAAAGGGGTTTGCTTTTACAAGGTGTGGATTAAATGCAATATATGGTTAGATAATTCGGGATATTTTTTAACTTTCATATACTTTTTCAATTATGACGTCATTATCAGTATTATGACGTCAAATGACGGGGTTACCTTCTAGTTAAGTATATTTTAATGCTCCCGATTTATTTTAGCATTTCAGACTTTGTCATTATATTCCCAGAATTTCTCTAAAGTTATCGGGGAAATAAATTAAATTATTGAATAAAGTAATAAAACTTCTTTTCCAACGAGGTAAACTCTGTAAATTCCTCTCTTGCATAAATAGAATACTGAAAAAAACTCAAGTAAACTTACGTATATCACTATTGTGCTCCTCTGTTGGAGTGTTTACAAAGATAAATATTTCTGTGTTTTACGGCCTACATTTATTTTACACTCTCATGCGGCATGTTAAACAGAGTTTATACATAAAACACACCTAATATTTCACATTCATATGCTCCTCGACGAATGCTACCGTGGATTAATGGATGGACATGAGTGATTAAAAATACGCCCTTTTAAAACCTTCTGAAAACGAAACTCATTAAATTGGCCCACCCATATCAGAAACACAGTGGCACTCTTTATTACAATTTATTTATAGTGACAGGTGGCAACGTTATCGCGCGTTTTGTGTTTCTCCTTTCGTAACTCACTATTAAAGACCCTGCCTGATAACAGATCAGGTGTATTGTGGTTAATGACGCAGCTAGAGCTCAAAGCTATTGTTCCAGCTATGCACTATCTGGCTCATCGCAGAGGTATTTTTTACATAATGAGGGGCTTGTTTGCTGGCTTTCATATTGTTACCGAAATCGGTATTGAAAGAAAAAACTGGAGCTTATCCTAGATACTGATTTTGATGCTTCATTGTTCCGTATTTTAACCTTACGAGTTTACGTTTTAAAAGTAATTAAATTCATGAAAATTTAGTTGCCGTAATTAATATCGTCTTAACTTGAAATCGCGAAATGATAAAAGTTTATCGTTAAAAGATTTAAGGATAAAATCTGAGAATATCAGATGGATTTGTATACAATGGGTTGAGGGTGTGAATTAGATATTTGAACGGGCGGGCACTTTAAAAAATTGCACCACATTGCTGACCCCTGGCTAGAACAATACCACAGTTCTCTCACTATAGTAACAGGACGGAATTCGCTTTTGTTTCGACATAGTTACCTGCTTAAAAGCTTCGTGGTTTGAAGACATCAAGAGATCTTGCCTCCCATAGGTAGATTATTGTGTCTGATTGTTTAATAGCTGTATTTCAGTGCTAGCTTTTTTTTCCTTCAGTTCGGTCCTCTAGGTAGAATAACTTGTGAATTATTAGAAGGTAAAAACCTCTATAGATTTCCGCTTTTAATTGAAATTATCTACTTGGAGCCCCAGGCTGTATAATATTGACAAAATAAAATCATATAATACAGTCGAACCTCCATATATCGAAGTAGCAAAATGCCAGAAAAAAATTCGATATATAGAAGTTTCGATATATAGAATTGACCTTAGTTTTATTCATAATTCCTCCAAAAACAATTAAAAATTAAAGCTAATTTTTGTATACGAAACTCCATTCTAATTTATATGCGTATCACATTAAATGAAAGTTAATAACTAAAAAATGAAGTAATATGAAAGATTTATTGATTGCTATATACCTTTAAAAAAACAATAATACAGACAGTGGTTACAGTGATCACAGTTACATTCTTAAAAAAAAAAATACGAATATCTTGCTGACAGCCAGTTTTGCGGAAAGTTCATCAAAGAAATGCTCGCATTTATTCAGTCCATTTAAAAATTTCATCAGGGACATTTCCACGAATTAAAGTCCACGAAGTATTGTTTTCAAACGCCAAAAAGTGGGAGATTTTATTCTAAAGTAGAATAAAATCTCCCAATATGTCGTGAAAAAAAATTTCGATATGTAGAGATTTTTTCGATATATAGAAACAGTTTTTCTAGGTATGAAACATGGAGATTTGCTAAGAGTTCGATATATAGAAAATTTCGATATGGGGAAGTTCGATATATGGTATTTCTAGCAACCTGGTCAGAACGGTTTGTTTTTAAAGTCAGACGGTTTTTTAAAGTCAGACCTGAATTTTCTTTGAGGTCTCTAACATAGCTGGCAGCCGTTGCCGCTGACGAAGTAAATAAATTCGCCCCGCATATCATTCTATCCAGCATTTAGATATAGTGGAGAATTTATTTACACAGGTGTTTGAACTTTTGTTTGAACCCTCTACGGTCGCGTGACTTGAAAACAGGGGCGAAAAGGAAATGCTTCATGACATTCAACTTAAATTTTCTTTGCTATTGATGTCAAACTTTTGCGAAATTTCTGAAATTCAGATGGTGTACAGCGTTATACAAAAGCCATCTGTAATTCTCAAAAGGTAGAGTAAACAATCTCGCTCGTTCTTCTCCCGCAGTGAACCTTTTGAATGCATATAAACAGCATTTACGACCGTGTTCGTAAATGCTTTTCCCTTTTTGATTCATGACTCTTAGATAACATTGAAGAGAGAGGAATGAGATCTAACTCTGTTTTTTCATCTTCTATTCTTATTGCAGCCCTAACACGAGAAAGAATGCTAACGAGCGCCTTCCCTCTTTTTCCTTTTTTTTTCGAATTTAAATAATGCGCTATACCTTTTATCAAGTCCGTGTTATTTTTTATTTTTATTATTATTTTTTTTTTTTAAGTTTCTTTTCATAAATGCCTCCAATGCAAGTAAAAACAGGTACGAAACATAAAAGCAGAATTAACGTGAGGAGTTCAAAGTTCGAATGGCGAGTTCCTCTCCTTTGCATATAAATATTTACATTAGATGGCGAACGATTTTGAAGTCATGACAGGAAAATATTGAGATACTGGTACAAGATGAACCTTTTTATAGGGGTAAGAAAAATTTATTTTTTTTCTTCTTCGCGTTCGAATCGCGGGTTAGAATAACTACACTGTTCTGTAACTATGAACCCAAAAATTTATGACATTTCAACGAGTTCGTTGGCATAAATTTCCAAAAGTCCAAGAGCTCTTCTCGGAGATAAACAAATCCAACTATGTCCTTGCGGAGTTTTCATTCGGAGGCACATGAAAAGTATTGGATAATTTGAATCCTTGAAACGATATTGAAATAGTGTACGTTCCCAATCAGGCATAGTAGCTATAAACTATAAGCAAACTTTTCTAAGCATTCGTTAAAAAAGGGATTCCCGATATTTTTCTTTGCGGCACACTTGGGAATGAGATTTGGAACTTGCAAGAATTTTAGTTTTATGCAATTTTTTTATGCATTAAATTTAAGTGGAATATATTTCAGGATCATGTTAAATTTAAGCTCAAGTAAATATTCACTCCATTGTGGCTTTTATTCATTTACTGGAAGATATAAGTAACTAGAATAGGATATATTAATATAGTTTCAAAAATAACCATATGATTCAGTTTAGTATTGCACTAAAGGACTACAACAGAAATCGCTAAAAAGTGTTTTATTTTATTAATGTGAGACTTGCAACTGATGCTTAGAGCATAATGTTGATATCAAGCCTACGTTGTGGGCTTGAGGGTAGTTATATATTATATATATATATATATATATATATATATATATATATATATATATATATTATATACACACAGTCGATTCCGATTAATTGGACCACCGTTTAATCGGACCAACCGGTTATTAGGACCAAAATGATCGCGTCCCGATGTGGTCCGATTAACCGGAATCGATTGTATACACACACACACACACACATATATATATATATATATATATATATATATATATATATATATATATATATATATATATATATATATATGTCAAAACTTAAATTCATCTCAATTGGGATCAAGTAAATAACAAAAAATAAATAGATGGCAGCACCAGTCAAATCACTTTAATTTGTTGTATAACGTTTACATGTTTGCGCACGGTCCCCTCCCACCCCCAGCGTTGCTACGAAGTGGGGATGAAAAAACTAAGAGCAGATTATGGATTGACGCGGTGCCTTGAAAACGTATGCTGCTGGGTGAGAAGTTTGAGAAATGGCGAAACCGCCATTGTGAGCTGAGATTTGCTTTAGAGTTGAAGGCAATAAAGCCTCAATTATGAACCGAGTTCAATTTACTTCTTTCCAGTGTTCAGTCACGACTG
The DNA here is from genome assembly GCA_907164885.2 of Dolomedes plantarius. Classification (NCBI taxonomy): domain Eukaryota; kingdom Metazoa; phylum Arthropoda; class Arachnida; order Araneae; family Dolomedidae; genus Dolomedes; species Dolomedes plantarius. Next base: position 202,773,545 of record OU015495.1, read on the forward strand.
CTTATTAACGAGAACCAACTGATATGACCAGGAACGATACGTGTCATATATATTTCAAAATTACGGGACCGGTCATTTAGCCAAGTCGGACGTCCGACCCTTGTGGTGCTAATTCAAAACTGGAGCCGCCCCCTTTCAGCGCAATAGCCTATTAGGACCTAGTGAATGGAACCTCCAACCAGGAGGCAGCAGCAACAACAATATATATATATATATATATATATATATATATATATATAAATCTCTCGGCACCCCTGGCTGAGCCGCGGCATATCGGTTGGGAATCACTGCAATAAAGCATAGCTAAATTGAAGTGCGATCCACCTAAAAGTGTAACATCGACACATAGCTTCTTAAAATCCCCATTAAAAGTTAAGAATACGATTAGATTCTAAATAATTAATAAAGTTCATCAAGCTGAGGACCTCGAAGCGTGTTTTGTGTTTAAGGGTAATTCACAAATGCCATTCATATTCTGTGAGACGGAGAGAATTCAGTTCAGAATACCAATTAACGTTTCAGAGAGATCGAAACAGACAAGATTCTTTCCAGAGAAATAAATGTAGATCGTATGATTTCTTTACAATTAGTGGCAACTTGGTGTCTATTATTATTATTATTATTATTATTAGCTACGGGAAGCAAAGTCAGAAATTTAGCCCGAAAAAAAGAGTTTTAGAGTATCGTGATAAATTTAACGTGAAAAATTGAAACACAACGAGGAATTTCTTTATAGTCCTTGTGTTTCAATTTTTCACGTTAAATTTATCACGATAGATTGGTGCCGGTGACCAGGATACGAACCAATCTATCGTGATAAATTTAACGTGAAAAATTGAAACAAGATAAAGTAATTAAATCTCGTTATATAGAGATTCTAAAAGAATAAATTAAAGAACATTTTACATAAGTGAATTGATCGATGATTGTAAAACATCCTGCATTTTAGAAGAAATATAAAATCATTTAGGCTACACAAGGTAAACAAGGACTAGCCAATTAAAGCAAGCTTTTCGTAAGTTTAGCCCCCTCCCCCTCCCCCCCCCCGTCCCCAGAAAGTATAACTGGTAAGCGTGTTAGCATGCTTTTGGAAATCCAACTCTTTTTCTACCCTTACGATGGGTGCAAAGATATTTGCTGTTGCGTTCTCTTCCAAAATATGAGTACAAGTTTCCTTCGTATGCCCAGGTGCGGTCAGTTGTCTGCACATATTCCGACAAGGGATCGAATCGATCTAATGGAATGCAATAAAATCTGCGGTTAGTACGATAGGGGGGTTTTTATAATGAGGCGATAAACCCGTCTTATTCGCAGATCGCACAAAGTTATGCTTGCAGACGGCATAGATCTCTGGACCTGGAGGATGAGATAGAAAAATGTACCGCATCTTTTATTTATGTTGATGTGTGGAGTAAAGCAGACTGCGTAAAAATTGCACCGAGACTATTTCGTTTACTGTTTGGGAAACGTTCATGTGAATCTTTGTTTCCAACTTTCGGAACGAGATTTAATTACTTTATCTAGTTTTAGAGCCCATATTGTTAATAAAAGGCAAAAAGGAAATAACACGAGGCTCATTTATGCAGAAAATTTTTTTATAACATTCCTTTTATAATGTTCTTATTGAGAGGAGAGGAAATCTTGAAAAGCAGGTAAGGGGAGAGGGGGATGTTGACTAAATACCCTACAAGAGGTCAGACTAAGCGACTAGAATATGCAAGTTGTTCATTAATTCTTCATGGAATATTCTTATCTCAAAATACAATTTTCGTTTAAAAAAAAAATTACTCTACCGAACCAGGGCTAAATAGTAATCAGCAGTACAAAGCAGTGAGCTAGAATGTAGTTCTTTGTTCCCTGTTGATTCTGGAACACCAAAATACCACAAACTAGTATTCTAATTTCTTTTGTACGTCATTCGATCAAATATCATGAATTACCTGCCGGAGATTACTTCAAGGAATGGCACATCTTCCTAGGGCTGAGTGTTTCACTGGACTGCGCAGTGTCTGCTTGTATGCAATTATTTTCTCCTACACTGATATATTTTGTTTTTCCCACCCGTGTTGAAATTTCGGAATGGAAAAATTCAGAGTTTGTCTCTTTTAGGGCTTTTCCTAAGGCTTAGCGATACAAATAGGAAATATATATATATATATATATATATTCCAACGTACCGTTAACAAAAATATAGCCTGTAAACGACGAAGGCAAACGTTTCTAGTAGATCTATATTTCAAACTATGAACCAAATGCGTTTCAAGAAAGTTGTCTAAATAGCCGTTAATGCTTTCGACAAATGCAAAAGCTCCAGTGGTATAGGCGAGCTTAAAACTTAATTGCTAGAAAAATTTGCAGCTGCGGATTTTTCTCTTTTTTTAATCAAATCCATTTATTCTGTATCCAATCATGGCGTAACATTACGGAACAGCTGCCCCCAACCCTAGTTAAACCTCATCTAAATCTTGCTTGAAACGAAAATCCCACCTTTTTAGAATTTTCAAGTTCCAAGATCCAGACTATCTTATAGCAACCTTCATCATAAAGTACATAAATAACTTCTCTCTCTTTACAGATCTCTAGATATGTTTTAGCTCTTTTACGGACATGCAAACACTCTCAAGATGTATTTATAAGTGAAAAGAAGTACAGTTAAAGAACAGTTGGGCAAAAATAAGGAAAGGAAATTTCAAATTAAGCATTGCGTAACATAAGCCATTAAAAAAAATTTGGTTAAGCCATTTTTAAAAAGCTACTTAACTTTAAATATGAATAAACACGGTCGCCTTGTACAAAAGAATTTACTTTAAAAGAGCTGTTATAAGAAGCAATATAATTTGTATATTCATCTGACCAATTCGACTTGGTGGACTCATCACATAAGCTATTGCTTTCTGACGTCCGCATGTCTGTGGAGTATTTAAAACACATGCGGCACGAGAAGCAGTTTATATTCCCTTTGGGTTTGAGGATAAGAGTAACACCAAAACGGGTGTGTCTGGCAATGAAAACAAATTGACGTCGAAAGAGTGGCATTTTCCTCCCGTGAGGCCTGCGTAATGATTAAGTGAATGTCCTTTAGCTTCGATAACTTCTCTTAAGCGTTCTTTGATAACTGGGGAAAAAATTCTATGGTTCTTTCTGCTGTAATTTTTGCTTTAAACTAGTTGGTACCCCGTCAAACATGACGGCTAGATAGTAAATAAATGTACTAATACCAAATTATACTCACCACATCATTGCCAAAATCATAATAATGCGCAGAAACAAATTATTGTGTTTTAAGCGGCCTCCTGCTTAGTGAGTATCTAAAGCCAGATTTAAAAATGTCACTGAGCATGCGCAGAAAGCAAATTTTTATTGTAAATTATCACTAATTAATAAACCGCTCGAAATAAGCAATTTCCATCAGGTTAAATCTTATATTTCACAAACATAATATGCATAAAAATAAAAATGGAATAGAGTGAGGGGGGGTGCTAGCAGAGACTCCTCGGCATGTGAAACATCGCACTGACGCTCATGCGCAGTAAACAGTGAATTCTTAAAGCAGACGATGAAATCATGCCACTGAGCATTGCGCAGAAATCAAATTTTATTTGCAAATTATAGCTCATTAATAAAAAATTGCAGTGTACACACAAAACCAAGTTGAGACAAATCTACAGATTACAACCTTTCGTTTAAGACCAAAATGAAGTAAATTAATGCAGTAGTTTTCTCTCACGGGCTACCCAAAAAGTCGGCTTAGCAACTTAAATATATAGATTGTTAGTGAAGATTTAAGTTTTTGTTAACTTCGTTTGTAGTATCTTTAAGGGCAAGATATATTTCCCCCCATTACTAGTTTGGGTTTCATACTCAAAGACTGGAGAGACACCTTGTAAAGGAACCGTGCCTCAGCAATCCTCTCCGTAAGTTTTAGGAAGATAATTTTGAAGCAAGGTTCAGTGTTTCCTGCCTACCGACAATATGACAGCGCGATCATGAACATCTTCTTTCAAACAAAATCGCCAAGCATTTCTACGTTTTTAATTTTTTTAAATGCAATTTTACTTCAAACATGTTGCATGCAAAAATCATTTTACTGTTGCATACGAGAACAACTTCATCGGCCTTTCAATAATACCCGAGGTTCAACTTCCTTTCCATTTTATTTTAGAAAATATTTCCCTTATAAACTATATATGATTATATATTGCTCCTGCGTTTCACACAGGCAAAAGAAAATCTAATATTTTTTTTATTTACTTCATAGGAGAAGCTATTCACTTGGCCAGGGATTTCGGGTACGTTTGTGACACAGAGTTTCCTTCAAGACAAGTTGCCGAGTACTTATCTAGGAACTATACAGATCCGTCAGTGATCTACAAAAGAAAACAGGAGCTGATGGATACCAGGTGAGATTTCAACTCTTATCCCTTCTTTTTTAACACGGGGAGTTTAAATCCATACGTTAGTGTGGATTAAAAAAAATCGAGCCAACAGGTTTGGGCTGTCCAATTTTTTTTTGTCGTTGTATCTGGTACTGTCCGACCACGGAAGCAAGGTCCCTGGAAGCTGTTACGCATGCGCGAGAAAAGCTAGTCTACTTAGAAAATAGGAGAAAACGTCATATTTTCGGATGTGTTATTTTGGAGTTTCTTCATCCTTTGCTTCTCTGCGTATTCTTTTTACTCTGGACATTGATATCCCGGTCATTTCACTAGCTCTCTTTAGGGATTGCGAAAGTGGAACAATAACATTTCCTTCTAGTGCTTCTTTATCACACAATTTAATTACATTGTGTATTATACGTTTACAATCACTACGGAACGGCTTATTCCGAGCAGTTGTGTTGGGTAAAGGATCCATTAATTTTAATATAAAAATCAAAATAACAGACGAGGAAAAAGCAAGCAAGCGCAGTTAGTAACCGATTCTAAAGAATGTCGAGAGAATACGAGACTTTTCCCCCCTCTTTCCTCAGCAGCCTTACCTACAGCGTGAATAGAATCGTCTTGGCACTATGCCGACCGTGGTTCATCGTACTGTGGTCGGACAGTAGGTTGATTACCAAGACTTGCCAAAACGATTTCGATGTAACATTTGCTTCCTACGACTTAAATACTTTCGGATCATAGGATAGGATTCGCCTGTTACAACGACTCATACAAGGCTGCTAAAATAGCATTTAGGTATTCAGCTAGGAGCAATATCAAAGTCTGCGTTCCAGCTCGAATTTTTACTTTATTGTGTTGCTGATGTTATCTAAGAAACTTGCAGTTTGCGAACCGTGAACCGACAATGTTGAATTCCGAAAATTTTGAAAATTAATTTTTACAGGTGGTCTGAAAATTTTCAATTATTTGTATTCCATAACATATGGCAGATAGCCAAAGAAAGAACCCTAAACTAACGAGGGAGAAAACAGAAAATAACATGACATAAAAACTGAGTATCAAAACTTTAAGACTATAACTGTATTACATAAACCACCCTTACTTCGAAAAAAAATGTCCATCTAGACTCGGTTGGTACAGATATATACTTTCTTGCTGTAGAATAAAATTCTGTTCTATAATCTGGTATTTTCTATGTGCTCTTTTACTGAAATCACGTTGGGCGCGTTTCTTGTAAATTCAGAATTTAATTGTTCTTTTAAAACACATTCTACACCAAACGCTACCCACACACAGGCAACAATTCTCTAAATACAGTTCATTAGAATTTTTCAAAACATTTTGATTTATTTCTTAATGTAACATGCATGGATTTTAATCATAAAGTCGTATCGACGAATGCTACAAAACATTATACAACCAACCGTCTGAAACTCTTTTGAACGAATGACTTAATTATGAAACTAAATGTATCTTTTGATTTCTGAATAACTCCATACGAGATTACTACAGTAGATTTCAAAATTTCGTTTGTATTTTGAACGTAATGTGAATCATTTGTATCTGATGAGATTTAGGCTTATCTGTAATTTGTATTTAAGAATAATATTGTCTGTACAGAATATTGTCAGCAAAAAAAAGATAACGATGTGTTATTTAAAAAGCTTCGTTTAAAGCGTCTTAAACTATTCATTTCATTTGTTATTGTTTAAACTATTTTACTCTTTAGTTTACCTTTTATCAATGTGATTAATGACATTTTTTAAAATAACGCGGAAAAGGTCAAATGGCACGTAAAAGTAAATTTTGCTTTGAAATACTCGTCAACCTCTTACATTATCAAGTCATTAAAATTATTAATATAACAAGGGGGAAAATTGTGTACCCCGTACAACAAATAAATAGCCCGAGAAAATATTTTCTGATACGTCCTGTTTATTAGCTTCATTCGTTACTGTTTTGAATGTGTTGTTTATGTATGTCTGTAATTATATTGGTATACCTCATGGAGTACATGTACATCTACGTCGAAATTAAAACTCTTTCTCATGTAAGACGTAATTGTTTTTCAGCAGGTTATTAGTATATCATTCAAATATATTTCATCAGAATTATTAAAAAACATCTTCCGTTGAAGAGTAAATTCAGTATTCTTGAAACAAAAAATGAATTAGAAACCATAGTAATCAAAAGTTGGGGACGTACTTAATTTTGACTCAATTTCTAATTCTCTTAAGGGGATGGTGGACTTTCAAATTACCAAAAATCGAGCAAAAATTGGAATTTTTTTGGGGGGTGTATTAATATTTTAAAAACATGTAAATATTGGAATGAAATGCATTTAAAATGTGTAGTGAAAAGAAAAATGAAAAATTGGTGGCTTTAGAGTAGTAAGTATTAAAGATAGATAAAAAATTATCTTTTAAATGACTTTTTCTCAAAATGAGAAATTTCCAGATTTGCAAGTCTTTAAAATGCTCCTCGCGTCATAATTTTTGACAAAATTTTATGAAATTTATAATAAAGATTCCTGTAATACATCAAAATAAATTTATGTATCCATTTTAGGATTCGAGGTCATTTAGGTTATAAAAGTTTAACTTTAGTGTAGAAGAGTACAAAAATTTCGCGAAAATTCAGAGTACAAGCATAAAAATATTTTCTAAAATTAACTATTCAACGAAAGTACAAAAAATACATAACTTTGTTCAGAGAGTATTTATAAGCAATATAAATGCAAAATTAAGGGGAATAGTTTAAAATTGAGTCGCAAGGAGCATTTTAAAGAAGGGTAATTTAATTTAAATTTTTTAATTATAAAATATTTTTTTTTAAATATTTATAAAATTTTATAAGGTGTTTAATATTGTTATACTTTAATGAATATATATACAAAATTTCATATCTCTGTGGTAAAAATTTCAAAAATCGTTTTGAAAGGTCCACCATCCCCTTAAAAATTAGTTATCCCCAAGTACCAATCTTATTTAACCTTTAGCTTACGGGGCCCATTTTTCCGAGTTTCTCTTTAGAACGGGAAATTTCATACCCCCATGTAAGAACGGCCATTAAGGGGGTTATATATATATATATATATATATATATATATATATATATGTCTACATGTATATGTATAGGTATATATGTATATATATATATATGTATATATATATATTCAGTGCGGTAACTAGACAGGGGCAACAGAGGCACCTGCCCAAGGGCCACTTGGAAGGGGGGCCCAAAATGCTATATTTGTTTTATTATTTTCCCAAACCTACTTAATTAAGGGACTCAAATGCAAATTCTTGATCAGGGCACATGAATGGTTAGTTATGGCACTGTCTGTTTATATATATATATATATATATATATATATATATATGTGTGTGTGTGTTTATATATATACACATATACACACACACACACACACATATATATATATATATATATATATATATATATATATATATATATATGTGTGTGTGTGTTTATATATATACACATATACACACATATATATATATATATATATATATATATATATATATATATATATATATATATATATATATATTTATTCATTCTTGGGTCCGTATTCTTGGGATACATGCTATCCCAGCCCGTAAGGAAAAGGTTAAGAGAGGGGGAAATGACCTTACTTGTGCTTTGAGAGTCGCATTAAATTTGCTCCAGCTAGTAATCGCTTCGAGTCACAGCTAAAACAGTTACTTCATCTAACATCTGCCAGAATCTTTAATGAATTAGGAAAATTGCATATTACATTATTCAAGTCAAGGTAATGCATAATGTAATTCATCTTTTTTATGAATGCAAATCATTTGGTTAAATATTGTCACTGACAGGAATTTATAATGCGAGACTAGTATCCAATTTCAAATATAATAAGAAAGTGCAGCATCTCTCGTTTCAACAACTTTCGCTTCCAAAAAGTCCCCGCAGACTGTGATCAAGTTGACTAATTTTTGCACCCCTTTGCCGATATGCAATGAAACAAAGTGTTCCAGAACCTATCCTATGTTCATCGCTGCATTATTTTTTACCTGTCCCCGCGTCTTAATTGTGACCTCACCCTTAACCGAATCTCATTGAAAGGCCTTTTAATTCACGTCGCGTCTTGATCCATCGGAATTCCCGGATCTATAAGGACTTTTAATCACAGGGTGGAGTCTGGACCCAACCCTCTTGCGCGCCTACCATCGGTGACGTCACCGTAAATCATCTTGTACATGCCATGGTGGTAGTAGCATCTTCCCCGACAGTGAATTGATTATTACTTGGTTTCCGATATCGCCGCACAAATTACCTCTGGTTGCGAGACGAAACTCGGCAATGCGCGAGGGTTACCTTGCAAGCTGGTTACCTTTCTCAGAACTGAAGTTTTCTGGATCAGTTTATTTGAACCTTAGGATGTTAAGGAATTTAAAGCTTAAATACACAGTAGTCTTTGCGCCAAAACTCATGCCAACATTTTTCATTTCAACTGATATTAATGCGCAAGAGCTTTTTAGATATATAAATATGAAGTTTTTCATTTTTTTTTTTTTTTTAAGTAAGACTGGCGAAAACTTGTCTTTGATTTACTTCTCCTAGATACTTTCTCATTGGCGGTTCCTCTTACCATGAACCAATAAGGAATTTTTTTACCCCTTTTCGAATTTTGAAAGGAAATGAGCAAAGAAAAGTATCCAAGACCGTCCATCTACAAATTAGATTGTCCTTGAAGTTCAGTAATTGAAAGAGATATTTGCAGGGCCCGACTTAGCCTAATTGGGGCCCGGGGCAAAAACTTCTTTGGGGCCCCCTCTGCTTCACTACTTCAGTAATGAAATACTTAATACTATACTTTCTATTCGATTTTGGGGCCCCCTCTGATGTGGGGGCCCGGGGCAACTGCCCCGTATGCCCCTGCCTTAGTCAGGCTCTGGATATTTGAAGCATGCTGCTTACTTATATAGATACTTTATCGTTATAACAAGCAAACTCATTGCCCTATGGTTACCAAAAATTAACTGTCAAAATTTTTATACAGATGGGTGATCTAACAGTTTCGAAGTATAATCCATTTTCTGCAGTTTATCCAAAAAAAGACTAACAGATAATGATTTATCTTAAAATTTGAAACTTAAGATAAGTTGAATAAATTTTTGAAACATGGTACGAGTAAGACCCCTTAGACTTTGGTTTACTGGGATAACGGTTAGGAATATATATTTACATTGTGGCGAATGTTTGTAAAAATATCTTTTAAAGAGAGTGAAATTCTGGGGTTGAGCAAGTCTGACCAGGAAAAAGAACTAGAAACTATTAAATTTGAATTACGTAAAAATCCTTGAGAAAATATATATATATATATACGTAGGCTAAACGTATTGGAGAAAGTTTTAGTAGAAGATAAGATAAATTCTTTTTGCCCCTAAATGAAACAGTGCCGCCTGAATAATTAGAAGTTTCAAAAACCGAAGTTGCTGGTTTTAGTTGCGATCTTTGTCTAATCACTTGGTCTAAATATACTTTAGTGATGTCTGCTCATCCGGCAAAATATATAAAAGACAAGATTTCGATTCCAATCCTTAGCCAAGTAGCTATAAATCCATGTCATCTGGTTTCCAACGAGTGTTGCTCCAGTGTTTGCGACTGAAAAAAATCCATTCAAAATATTGCGTTCTATTCCTGGTGTTTTTAAACGATTAAAGTAAAAATTTTCCAACAAGGACCATCCGTTTTAGTGTCATACCTAAAAATTAACAAAATATATCTTTCTCCTTGACGCAAATATTATAAATCAACATCTAACATTCTAAATCCTCTTGAACATAGGTTTCACGCATAGCTGCACGAAATCGCAAGACTTTGTTTACAGTCGCTGCATAATGCATTGGCCAGATCTTGGATCTCACGAGATAAAATGAAAGTTGCGTACATTTCGCTCCTCACTTATTCAATCCCCTAAAACTGAATATTTTACTTAATCACCACTGCTACTAAGTATCGAACGCATGCAGAAGTTGGATGATCTGGGACTTCCCTCCCTGGGTAAAATTGTATGGTGTAGTAAAAATTCATTTTCTTATTGCACAACGAAGCGATGAGACGGGATAGGGGGGGGGGGGGATGTTTTTCTTCGGGTCCGCGAGCTTTAGAGCTTGTAGTTAGGGGGCGCTGGGCCTCTTTACTGGGTCTAAGTAAAAGGCTGGGGTTGACCGAACAATTAGGACACTGACTGGAGGCGCCTTAAATGTTTGTAGTCGTTAAAAAGCTCGGCCTTTGTATAGCAAAATCAGGCCTTAGTCATTGGGGGGGGGGGGAAGTCTTAAAGATCTCAAAGGTAAATGATTAGGGGTATGTAAATTTCGCATAAAAAAATATCGAAATTTCGCAAAAAAAAAAAAAAATAAATAAATATTACAATATATGAAATTTTGCGTTTACTCGCAAATGAATATAAATAAATAAATAAATAAATATATATTCAAATATTTCGAATTTATTTTTAAAAAAATCACAATTTTACTTATTCAGTATCAAAATTCTTAGTATCAAAATTCTTAGTATCAAAATTCTTAGTATTAAAAGCTAACATTGTAGTAGTCTCCACATTTTCTTCCTTAAGCCTTTAGCAATAAGTAATAATCAAATTTCGATAGTGAGATCTCTCAGTTAAAGACCGTGGATGGTCTTAGATAAGCAATTATGTTAATAAATTATCACTATTATTACCTAATTTCGCTTAAAAAGCCGTTCATCGCCGAATTTTCGCATTTATTCGCTCATATCGGCAAATTTCGCATTTATTCGCATCTATTTCGTAAATACGAAAAATACGTATCCCTATAAATGATTATTGAACTTAGAACGCTGTGTCAGGTAGCATCGTCTCTAGTTTACATCAAATCTGGAAGATGGATAACATGCGACCCGTACGTCATATTCCAGGCTCAATTATTTGCTAACCTTTAGTGATCTCAACATGGAGCAATTCGGAGACTCTTCTCCAAAGTCTTCTATAGGCCCTTTTCACGTAATTAGTCCATAAGGTGGCGGCAAACGGCAGCATTTTCACTGGGACTTGGATGATCGGAAATTAATCTTGGGAAAATATTTTACTTTACGGATGTTTCGCGAGACCAAAAATGCTATTTGGAGATGTTTAAAGCAAATAAATTAAATTATTTAAAATGTAAAACAAGCATAAGCAGGAACCGGGTACTAACTGCCTATCCTTTCACAGGGAAGGCATGTAACAAAAATTAACTCAGTGCTAAACCCTTCAAACGGATACAGAGAAAATAATTACAAGATAAAAAGAACTTTTTATATACCATGTTTTTAAATTTTCTGTTGAATCATATAAACTTGACAATTCTATGTATTAATAGATACATTTTTAAAATTTTGTTGATGAATTATCCCATCAACTTGAAAGAAAATGAGGTTAATTGGAAGTTAACTTGCGTTTAACTTTTCGTTCCCGTCCCGGCCGATAGATGGCTGCACCAGTCTTCAAAAAAAATTTAACTGAAAATGATAAAAACATGGTAAAAATCTGCTTAAAGATGGCTAAAAGTAATTAAAAAAATGCATTGTCATCGTGTTCCGAGCTATTCTAAAAGTTTCGAATGTCTGGCTAGTCCAGACTTGAAAAATAATAAGTTGCCACGAAGGCAATGATCGTAATTTAGTTCATTTGAGTGACTTGAATATTGAACTATACTTGCAAAAACTCTTTGTTTCGTCTCCGCGAAAAGAAACCGCGCGCGTAAACGGCCCGTGAGAAGATACTGTGTCCGTCCCCCCCCCCCTCTCTCTCTGCAATTATAAACAATGTAAGGAAAATTTTTCGGCGGGCAGGGCAATAAAAACAACTCTTCCTCCCAAATTATCACGCGGGCCCGAGCAGCTATATTAATTTCTCGTGAAATCACGTGACTCGTGACACCTAGCTGCACACCTGCGCCGCGCTCAGGCTTACACTATTGCTAGGCATGAAGTGATTAATATGCGCTGGCAAAAGATGATGCATGAGCGCCGCATGACTTTGATCTACTAGCACGTCATGCTGAATAATAATAATAATAATAAAAAAAGCCGAACGTAGGCATGCGGCACGTGCTCACGTTTCACATCGACGAGAGCATTCGAATAGCATCGGCTTCCGATGCTATTCGAATCTTCCTTCCGAAATAGTTTATTCTTCCGCGGGATGATAAACGGAGAAGCTCTGTAAAAATCTTGACGATCCCGATGATTTTTTTTTTTATTTATTATTATTCGTGAACCATTTCCTTTTTTTTATTATTATTATTGTAATTTTTTTTTTTCCCAAACCCGGAGGGTAAAGAATGAAGGGGGAAAAAAATCGCCCTGCAAGAAGACACGTGACTTTTTCTGAGGTTCCGGGTCACGGTCAATGACGTTGCGCATGCTGCCATCTAGTGATGGATTTCGTAAAATTTAAATGAAAGGATCGATAAAGATTCTTCAGTAATTATGCATGCTCGATGGCAAATTTTATTTTTTTATTTTAAGTTACTAATTGTCTCGACGGTCTAAGAAGTGAGACAGGTTAGCATAAATTTTTTTGTTTCAGTTTCTATTCGTGTCTGCATTTGAAAACATTTTTCACTCTTTAATTTTCCATTTGATATAATTTTTCTTGCAAATGTTTATGAGTGACTTGTTACTTCAGAGACAAAACGATTATAACGAAACTGAATTCAGTTAAAAATATAGATTTCAATTAAAAATGTGAGAGCGCAGGGAACCGGTCCTGCTTTAATGTTCTTATATAAAAATCATTATACTTATGAAGAGTACCTGAGCGAATTATAATTTTGTTTTTAAATAACTTAGAATTCAAAATTTAGTTTTGTGTATATTAAATGCACGGCTCGATTTTCATTCTTTTTCACTCTTGTAGATAGGAGTGGTATCAAAATAATTTTTCTTCAGAATTTACAAAAATTTTATTTATAAAGATTTGAATCACTTGAAAGGAAAAAAAAAAGAAATAATTTTTTTCGACTAATTTTTGTTTCAGAGAAAATATTTTCACAATTTTTTCTTTAAATCGGAAACCCGAATGACACTTTAGTGATAATAATACAAAAGTACACTGTACACATTTTCAAACTGATATCTTGCGAGGTTTTTCAGCCATCCTTTTTAAGAAGGCAAATCGACGAACATTTGATACTTAAAGTACAGGGAAAAATTAGGGTACGCATAGACAGTACTATAATAAAATATTGTATCTGGTAATGTAATCATGATAGATATAACGCTGTTATGCTATTTGATTCTAAATGCTCTGTTATGTTTTAAAGCAGGAAAATGTACTTTAGATTTTTGTACCCCTTTTAAACAATATATTAAAATATATTTACAAATACGCGTAAAAGGTGATATGATTTGTAAACATGCAGTTTGTGCATTGATACTCTATTGCATTTTACAGCACATATTGGACGGTGTTTCAGTCACATCATCACAACAAAGAGACAAAATATTGACTTTATTTAACGGGCTCCGGGACACATTTTTTAAAAAAAATTCTATTTATTGAGATAAAATTTTGAATTTTTTTTGTGATGGTTAACCATATAATTTGTAAACAAAATCATATCATGAGAAACTTCCCAAAAAGGTTTTAAAAAATTTTTAAATTTAAAATTTTTAATAGAAGTGGAGTAATTTAAAATCCTTATAACTCAAAATATTATTTGTCGAATTTCAAAATTTTTTCATTTAATAAGACAGAATTATATGTTTTAATTTTGATTCAACATTTTTAAAAATATTAATTTTTTAAAAAATTAAATATTTGGATTAAACATTACAAAAAAAAAAATGATGCAACTTATTTTTAAAACATATTTTCAAAAGTAAATATTTACAAAAAAAATTCTGAATCAGAATTAAAGTAAAATAGTTGAAAATGACATGTTCCAAGTTTCAACCATTTATCATTAACGGTTCTTGACTTATAACAATTTAAAAACGAGAAATGGGGGGGAAAAAACCCATCATGCAGAAAAATGGACTTACAGGTTTAAACAACAATTGGCTACTATTAGAATGTTGAAAAAAAAAATATATATATATATCCTGTTTTAATTAAGATACAAACATGATTCGAACGTCATTTTAAGCGTAAAAGAACACAGAAATTTTTAATACGATAAAAAAAAAATTTCGAAAAGTTTAACAATTTTGTATCCTGGACCCCCTTAAAGATTTTGAGTTTCAATGTTTGTTGCCTAATCAGTTGGTCAAAATATTTTCACAATTTTTTCTTTAAATCGGAAATCCGAATGACACTTTAGTGATAATAATACAAAAGTACACTGTACACATTTTCAAACGGATATCTTTCGAGGTTTTTCAGCCATCCTGTTTAAGAAGGCAAATCGATGAACATTCGATACTTCGAGTACAGGGAAAAACTAGGGTACGCATAGACAGTACTATAATAAAATATTGTATCTGGTAATGTAATCACGATAGATATACGCTGTTATGCTATTTGATTGTAAAAGCTCTATGTTACGTTTTAAAGCAGGAAAATGTACTTTAGATTTTTGTACCCCTTTTAAACAATATATTAAAATATATTTAAGAAACATAAAGATTTTGAGTTTCAATGTTTGTTGCCTAATCAGTTGGTAATATTTTTTTTTTGTTCTCTTTCACTTCTGCAGGGAAATCATCAAAGAGTTTGCAGAATTCCTTGGACAAGACCGCTCTCCGCTTTGCAATACAAAAATGAACCCCATCCTTCCACAGAACATCCAACGCCATCTGACTCATTTCTCGCTTATTACTCACGGTTTCGGGTCCCATGCCATCGTGTCAGCCTTGTCTGCCGCTCAGAACTACATCAACGAGTCCATCAAGTTTCTCGACAAGCAAATAGCAAATTACCAGCAGGCTGCTGTCTCGGGAGCCGATGTTAGTCTCGTCATAGACGCCAAAAAGGAAGACGGAAAGTAACTCCCGAGTTCTGAAGCGTTTTTATTTATACCTTCAGAACGTAATGGCGTCCGATAATTGCTCAATATTTCTAATATATATTTAAGAATTCCCCTGGCTTTTCTCATAGTTTCTGCGAGTGGATTAAATTCATCAAAGGCCAGTGGTTTTTGACACTATTTTTTTTTTCTATAAATATACACTTTTTCATGTATGTATATGTGGATTTGGGATCAATTTTTTTTTTATGCAGTGCTCAACCTTTTTAAAAATGCTCTTTTGTGGAATAAACGCTTTGTGTGGACAGTTTTGGAACAAATTTGCGGAATGACGCACAACGCAAGCCCTGTCTGCTTGCAGGAACTTTTTTTCAAAACGTGCATGCCTTAGAAGTGGAGAAAGATAAAAAAAATGTATTAATGATGGTAAATTATACAGTATCATGCTTATTGAATATTTGCTCAAATGTTGTGTTCAAGTACGTGCACTAGAATTCAAAGAATGGAACAGAATCTATTTTATTATAGGCTGAGTACTTAATGAAATAATTTGTCTATTTCTGAGATCAATATTGGAGCAAAACATGCTATAAGTTTTATACAAGTCAGTGATAAAATCACAGATTTGCTAAATTGATCCTTTTGTTTTATTAATATGGAAGTAAAATTTGTATTGTGTATTTTGTGTAATTTTGTAATTAAAAAAAAATATTTCATAACCCTTTGAGGGTGTGAAAATCAAACTAACCCAGAAAAATATGTGTATAATGTGTGATTTTCAATATTTTCCTCTCACATGTAAATGAGAAATGAAATTTTGGACATAAAATGACTTTTTGACCTTCCATTTACTGCAACTTTAAGCACAAAAATCGAAGAATGTCTATGTACTTTATTAATAGCAGTATTAATTGATTATAACTAACACATTTATTGAACTACGGGTATACGTATTTTCTTGTTTTGTATACAATCCCGCTAAACGTCAATATTTATCAGTACACATTTTGGTGTGGAGAATTCAGTGTCTTTCTTTCAACCATGCAATGTTTCTTGAAATACTTCTACTTTGACTAAGTCTCTCCTTTCTGAATCCCGTATTTCAGCCGTATGGATATTTTATGAATTCTCAGTCATCTCAGACCTGCTCATACCCACTTGTCTCATTCTGTTTTCTGCATTATAAAAGACTGAGAGGTCCTTACTTCTCTAGATTTTCACTTTGTAATCATATGCATCAGTTTCATTATTTTCTTTTTTTTTATCATTTTACATATATTTCCCCCAAAGGACTCACCAGTAGTCATTTAACCATTTTTATCATGTGTGGTGTTTGGAGTACGGGGAGGGGTGTTAGATGTATTATTGAAGGGAATGATTAAAAACTATATAAACAGGGTAAAAACTCAAGCAGTGCAGGAGGAAATTAAAAAAAATAGTTTCTAGAACTATGAAATGTATAGTATTCTTAAGAACCTTTGAGAATTTAGTACATATGAGTTGAAGAAAAAAAAGCTTCTTAAATCCTCAATCATGCAAGAAATTTGCATGAAAAAAATTCCAAACGAAACAAGTTTTTCCAAATAATATTTAAATTCAAAAAAGAGTTTTATGAAGCTTTCCAACTTATTTGTACTCTACCAGCTTCTGACAGCTTTATTATACTTTGCTTTTTATGCTTTAAAGCATGGGTTTTTTTAATTTTGAAAGATGCAGTTAAACGTATAAATTGAGCGTTTATCTACACGTGTCTGAGAATACTATTTTTCTAGTATTGCAAATAAGAAATATTTTTTCAAGAAAAATCAAAGGCTTTTTGCCTTTTTATACAGTTTTGTCCAAGAGTGATATTTTTGCCCTTAGAACTATACTTAGACTATTAATACGAAAAACACGTAGAATGAAAGAGGAAAAAAAAATCAAAAATATCCCAGAATTAAAGAACGCTTTTTACAAATAACCTCGTGGAAAATAGTTAAGATGAATGGAAAAGCTTCATCTTAACTATTCTGTTAGGAAAGAGATTTGCAAAGAAAACCCGTACCATGCAAAAGAATTCTTATAACAAGAGATCAGGTTAAAAGTTTTTTTAAAAATATATCTAAAAACATTTTAAAATCTCTTAACAGATTTTTTAAAAATACAAGAGATTTTAAAGAAAAAAACCTAGCAAGGGAAATTTAAAAAAAAATCCCTAATTATGCAAGAGAGTTGTCTAAAACCTCCATGCAAAGGGAAAAATTAAAAAAAAAAAAACTCAAAAGTTTCCCAGTAATTTTAAATATTCGAAAACAAAAGTCCCAAAAAAACATGAGGTTTTCTGAAACTTCCTAAATCCAAAAGAAGCTTTTTTTAACCTTTTTGTTTGCCACAAACTACTGAGTGGACGAGTCCTTCAAATTTAACCCATATCTCTGAATAATCCATAACGTTGATGGTTTGGGTTTCATCTACCACGTGTATTACTCGTAATTCTATAAACATTTCTTCTAGTTTATTTCATTCTATGCTAATTACACTTTTCGTTCGTTCGTTTTTTTTTTTTTCCAAGTATCAACTCTTGAATTGGTTTTTCTTTTAAAAAAATCATATTCTAAAACTAAAAACAAAGTATAAAAATATTAAGACGGTGTGTACTACATCAAAGAGACTGATTCATGTAGCTCGTTTATGTCCAGAATCATCCTAAATATTTAATTTTTTTGTGACTTCGTAAACGGAGACTTGTTAAAGTTACTGCATCTGCTTCTAATTGTTCTAGTGCAAACAAGTTGAGAGAACACGAACACCAGTAAAAAAAAAAAATAATAATAAATAAAAATGTGGTGTATTTATAGATACATTATTTGCCAAATGTGTACTTAATTGCCATAATTGTGTTGTTTTGTGTACAAAATAATTCTTCTCTGTTATGTAGTGTGTGGCATTATTTTCTACGAAACAGAGCTGTGTGTACAAAGATGCTTTTATAAGATTAAATTTCCTTGTCGTTTCCAAGGCTTAGCAGTGAGGATATAGGGTAGGAAATATGTTTATGTGCAATGTTTCTGTAAAGTTTTTATGACGTGGTTATGATTTATTAATCTGCAAGCCAAGAGAAAAATAAAGGAATTAAAGTTTATTATTGTATTACCGTCCATTTGTGTTGTAATTATGCAACTTTATGTTTGAGGAAGAGAAATATCGTATCAAGCTGCATTTATGTCTGTAAGTTAAATGCTTTGTTCTTTACATGACAAATATGCCTTCTATGAAATCAAAATTTCTTTTTATTTTCAACTGCGTCGTACTTATGTTTGCGCGTTGGCGTATTTATGTGTACAAATGGATTATTTGTAATATATTTATGTTAGTGAATGTATTTTTATATACAATCAAAAATTGAGATTTTATTAAACTTAGGTAATGCAATGGAAGTGTCCCCAGTGAGATATAAGTGCAAAGTGTATTAGAAAAGCTGTTATATTTATATTTTAAAAGTTTCAGATTTTTATCGGATAATAATATTGAAATTTATAAAACGTAAACTTGATCTAGGCGTTTCTTACTGATTGTTTCCATTTTTTTTCATTGTCTAGTTTCTTATAATTGAAACTTCAATAACAACACAAATGTGTGTATCCTTCCAAAAGTTTAAAATCTTTTTTACTATTGTGGAAGAGGCAGCAGGCATCTGCTTTCAGAAATGTCTATTTTTTTATGAAAAAAAATGTTTTTATTCAGATGTAAATGTTTTCATGTTGTATACTTTTTGTTCATTATTGTAATCGGAATTGTTTTCAAGATGTAGTGCTCTTATGGCACTTATTTTCATTAGATATGTTTAATTTATGGAATATAATTTAATAAAGTAATTTTCATACATGTTGTATTGTTTTATTTATATGTGTTAATAACATTGCATAACAAGTATCAAATTCATATTCAGCAAAGATGGATGATAGAAATATTTCGCAAGACAAGTTAGCAAGGGGATAACTATTATGTAATACAGTGCAACATCGATATAATCAAATTCCTTGATCAATCGAAGTTTTTCCATTCCCCTTGAACCTGCCCAACACTCCCATGTTATTTTTACTTCTACATATCGAAGGACTGGTCAGTAAGACTTCGATATTTCGAATTTTTAGTTTGCTTGGCTTGGCACCGTACCTCTATTTATCGAAGCTTTTATTGAAAAACCTCTATATATCGAAGCTTTTATTGAAAAACCTCTATATATCGAAGCTTTTATTGAAAAACCTCTATATATCGAAGTTGTTTTGATAAAATCAATAACATTTAGGCGAAACTCAGTTCGTTCTTTGGAGAAAACCTCTATATATCGAAGTCAGTCAGAAATCACTTCGATAAATCGAACCTCGGTATTTCGAAATCCTCGATAATTCGAAGTTTTTCCATTCCCCCCTGCGTAACACTCCCATGTTATTTTTACCCCTACATATCGAAAGAATGGTCGTGAAGACCTCAATATTTTGAAATTTTAGTTTGCTTTGCTTGGCAAGGGGACAATGGACTTTCTTGTGGGCCTTACTTGCTGCGCTGAATTACAAACTAATTAAGAGTTTATGCGGATTACCTATCTTTTCCAAACACAAGAATAAAGTTTCCTTGTTAGAAGCCAATTCAAAATCTGATTTCGGAATAATATAGGAAAATATTCTTATTTCACCAGCTCATCCATTAATTTTGGCAAAATTATTAGAGTAATATGATCGACCGAGGTATTAAGGCCTGTTCACATAGAATTCGTCAGCGTCAGCGTTACTCGTGTTGACATATTTTAAGCCAACCACAGACGTTAACAGTTTCGTGGCTAATCGTTTGGAGGTTTGTAATTGGTTAAATATATTTCAATACGAGTAGCGCTGACTCAGATGGATTCTAAGTGAACGGGTCCTTGCAATCTGTACATGGCATATTAGAAACCATGAAATGTTTACGTCAGATTTACTGGATACGTATCTTAGTTGAAGTTCAGAATGAATTTGTTTAAAAAATCCCAACATACTACTATTCGATAGATATACGAATCATTTCCCGATAGTCTAAGCTTATTTTTCTCAAACGCAATCTTCAGATTACGTAATACCTTCCTCATCTTTTTCTTTTTTGTGGGGGTGGAAGGGGTAATGCATTGAATCGAACTTTATTACTTCTACTATCTACATCCAGCAAATTTCAATCTATGAATTATTCTATCTTGCATGCATTTGATTACTTTATGTGATACGGCGAAAGGGTAAAGTTTTCATGGGTTGAAGTATTGAATGAAGATGTTCTTATGTTGATTAGCTATCAGGCGCTAACACTTCGCGATGTGTGTTTTGTGTGTATACACACATTGCGAATGTATATATATATATATATATATATATATATATATATATATATACTAGCTGAAAACCCGTACTTCGCTACGGAGTACATTCAAATTAAATAAAACTGTCAATGTATGCAATTCATGCTATATATATATATATATATATATATATATATATATATATATATATATATATATATATATATTACAAGTGGCCCGTCCCGACTTTGTCCGGGTTAAACAAAATATTATACCAATAAATTTCCAGTTGATAGCCAATAAATTGTAAATCTTTTTTTTACCTTAATAATAACCTAAATAATACCTTAAATTAATTTTATGTTAGTTAATAATTAAAATAAATTTTTTAAAAGAAAAAGGCGTGCCGGAGAACGGCTAGGTTCGAACCGCTAGCGTCAGAACAGAAGCCCACCGCGATAGCACCACGATAAGGATCGTTGAAATCTTCGGAACAAAAAGCGGTAGAAGACAGTAGCGGAAACAATGGAGATTGTTAGTATTAAGCCCCTAACTTTATTTCTACTGATCAGATATACATAATATATAGCCTATGTCCATCTGAAATAATGTACCTTTCAAACAGTGAAAGAATTTTTCAAATAGGTACAGTGGTTCTGAAGATTACCCTCCACGTACAAAATCGCTCTCTCTTTATATATGTGTGTGTGTGTGTGTGTATATGTATGTATATTTGTATGTATGTTACTGCCAATGTCCGAAGCCTGGCCAATTGGCGAAATGGTTAGCCGCTTCTAGTTTTCGCCAAGTCATGCGACCAAAGCTCGAAATAAACGAGAATTTGCGACTATTTTGTGGCTTTGGCCGGCCAATTAACGATGCGCCCGACAACCAATAACGAGTTCTCGAATTGTCCAAGAGAAAGTGGCCAAGGTGCGAAAAATTGTTAACTCATTAGGAAAAATATGCTAAACTTATTAAAGAAATGAATGAAGCGAAGGGAAAATAAATGGAATAGTGTTGATTACCGAAGACTTAAGAGATTTGATATAATATTGGTATATGTCCATGAAAAACTTAATCGTTCTGATTAAAAATGACGGTGGTGTACTCTATGACTTGTGTACGGATGAACATGAGTTAGAACTGGTAAGATCAACACCCGTAACTGCATGATTCACCTCCAGAAAACTTCTAGCTTTGGCTACTTTTTTTTTTTTTTTTTTTTTTTTTTGGGCGGGGGGACAATTCGCAAACTGGCCATTGTTTGTCAGGAGCATCGCGAATTGGCCGGCCATAGCCCAACGTATTCGTAAGTTCTCGTGTTTGGTCAAATATAGAAGGGGCCAGCCATTTCGAGAATTGGCCGTAACATATATGCGAGTACACACACTACGGGAGGTGGGGGGGGGGTACATACATAACCAACACATTGGCGTATTACACCTCCTATCATGTTTCCGTGCACATGAAAGAAAGAAATGAACAATTACGGCGGTACAGATTTGAGCTAATTATTATTACTAAGTTTTAATGGGTTTCCTGGTGGAAAAGGGGGTGGGACAGGGTTAGTTACAATCCTAACCCGCTTTTCTCTAGAAATAGCTGCACTACCTGCATTGTGTGCTATGCCTTCATTGGCTGCAGACTTGAGTACTTCTTACATTGAAAATAATATTTTTTAAAGAGACATAAGCAAACAAAGTCATCTTGGTAAAAACTGACTTAGGCACTTCTTGTACCAAGCCACAGATATATATATATATATATATATATATATATATATGCGGGGCTAGATTTGAGGCGGAACGCGCCGGAACGGCGTTCCGGTACCTCTCTTTAGATACCTCTCTTGATCAATAATTTGGAATACCCCCCCCCCCCCCCCCGGAAGGTTACCGTTCCGGCACCTCTATTTCTAGAAATCTAGCACTGTATATATATATATAATGTGCGTGTGTGTGTAAGTAAGGATTTATTATGGGGGGCAAACCGTGGGGGGCTCAAAAGGGGTTTTTTTTCTAGAAGAAATGGGAATTAAAACATTTTAACGCCAGATATTTCACAGTTTGAGCGCGCGGAAAAAGGGAAATCGACCAGCGATTTGAAGGTCATTAAACTATTAATAGAATTGAATTGATTGACAGTAAAACTCCGCCCCAGCCTAACTTTGGGTGCATACGTCATACAATATTCTAGAAGCTTTCTGGGGATAAAAACAGCTTGAGGAATTAAGTGAGAGACAATGTAGGCTTCGAGGTGAGCACACCGCTTTGCGGTGCGGCCCAGTGTTTAAGAAATTTAGATTGTTGGAATTTAAGTTTTAGGGACTGATTCGTAGAGCATTAATTTTAATTCTGGAGCTGAGAGTCTTGAGAAGATCTAATAAATATTATTAAATGCAGTACTGGATTTGTCTTCATATTGTTGAGAGATGAGCTGTCGGCAACAACCGGCATGATTCTACGTAATTTCCTAGCCACCGGACCACCATCGACTGTCTCATTGGATTTAAAGGGAGTAACATCGTAACTAGAACCGGACTACAATCATAACAAATGGGCGTGAGAGCCTAGTCCATCATATATATATATATATATATATATATATATATATATATATATATATATATATATATATCGGACTTGGTCTTCACGCCCATATTCTAAACTTATCCGAACTCCTTTTTATCCAATGCGGCAGTCGATGGTGGTCCGATGGCTAGTAATTATGTAGAATCTTAAGAGTAGTTGCAGACATCTCACTTCTCAATAGAATAACGACAAATCCAGTATTATTTAATAAGATTTACTATATCTTTTCAAAACTCTCAGCTCCGTAATTAAATTTATTCCCATTCCTATCCAAAACGCTTGCCCGCCGAACGCGGCACGTCTTACTCAATCGGTAATCACATTGCCTTTGACGTTTCAATTCTTTGTCTCAAGCTTCTAGAATACTGTCTGACGTCACCATCGAAAGTGAGGCTTGGGTGGGGCTTAGCTGTGAATCAAATCCAACCCTAATATTTATTTTCCACGCGGTGCTTCTTTTCCAATACATCGTAAATTAGCAGTATTTAATTGATAATTCCCATTTTCTGTAGCAAAATCCCCCTTTAAAGTTTCTTACGGTCCGCCCCCCCCCCATCATAAATCCTTACACACACACACACACACACATATATATATGCGAAGTGGAGATGTTGCACGCGCCGACTTCAACCAACGATAGCGCCCTCTGTGGCGAAGCGAGGAGTTAGCCGGCAGACGCGATGGAAGAACGCCACTGAACGGATGATAGGATACGACTGGGCAAGAGACGCGACCGCCATGAGGAACTTTCCCCCTTAAATTTCAAACTGCGAATACAGCCCCTCTGTAAATATTGCCCCTATAGTAGATTTAGATATCATTAAATGTTTCATATCGAGCCTGTGTCCGTATCTCTGCCCACGCCCACACACACACACACACACACACACACACACACACACACACACACACATATATATATATATATATATATATATATATATATCTGTGGCTGTGTTATTAAACAGGCCGGGAACTACAGTTATAAGCCGATTCCTAAGGCTTCAGATGTACCTACTGTGGGACTCAAACAAACTTTGGTATTGAAATCCTGTGCTCAAACCATATGGCAATAGTCAAGCGGTTCTCCTTCTATATCAGAAAGTTAATAAGTATAAAGCGAAATTATTGTATTTTATATGAATATGAGTTTACTGCATGAGTATAAATATGAAATCAAATATTTTCGACAGCTTATGTTTTACCCTCCATCATAATAAAGTATAGGAAGCTTCGAAAGAAAGCCTCTTTCACTTATTTCAATACTCAAGAACACAAAAAAGAACACTTATCATTCGTTATATGAGAAATTAATTGTTTCTCAAGACTGTGTTATGTGTGCTGTTCGAGATACGTTGATGGCATTTTTGTCTTTGGCAGCAGCAATAACGATCCATCTGTCTCCTTCCACTGAAATTTCATCAACTATTTGGATTCAGTTTTCCTTAGGAGAATAAAGTAATAGTTTTCTGCTTTCTATTACTTGCAGTCACTGTAGCATATCGTCTATTTCCGCTGTAGCATATCCATCATCTGGAGTTTTTCATGTCTGAATCTATAGATCACAGTGAAAATCTGATGCATGAAGTAATTTTTTTTTTCTCCGTAACTAACTCTTTTATAACAAAGTAAAACTATATTGACATCCTTGAATAAATAATAATAAAAAAACACTGCATTTTACATTGCTCCCAAATAGCAATATCATTCAAATACTTTAAACAAATAAACAACTCATACGTCAAAATTTCTTGTTATTCACTGTTCAAAGAAATTTTGAAAATTGCTTTTCTAAGCTGCCCAGTTTTCTTTCGTCTGTAATGGCTTTGCATTTCTTGTCGATTGGGAAGAATTATTATTCGCAATTCTGGACTGAAACGTTTAATGAATCATAACACTTTTTTTTTATAATAATAAAAAAATAAAATAAAATAAAATTAGACGACAAACACAGCTACGTCTGGTCGCATAGTCCTGCGGTCAGTCACATTTTTTTTTCTTTTTTGTCTATTTCGACAATATATTTTAATTTTCCAGTTCATAATTTCATTCGCAATTTGTTTACAGTATTTTTCCAAGGTTAAGTACAACAATAATCTGGAATTCTTAACCATGACGTTGCTTATTGGAAAAAATTGCTTAAAAATTGCAAATGATATTATGAACTGGAAAATTAAAATATCTTGCCAAACTGATCACCAATATGATACGGTATCTCAGTAATTACGTAGAATATCTGTCTCATTTCATCTAATCCCTTTCACCCCAAACCTCAAATTTTACCCCAATTGTCGAGCTGAAGTTGTAATAATTTCATTCAAATTAT
The DNA here is from genome assembly GCA_907164885.2 of Dolomedes plantarius. Lineage (NCBI taxonomy): Eukaryota > Metazoa > Arthropoda > Arachnida > Araneae > Dolomedidae > Dolomedes > Dolomedes plantarius. Next base: position 202,799,140 of record OU015495.1, read on the forward strand.
TAGATCTGATTGAGGCTCCTCTTACCTCAAACATTATAAACGACTGCAGCTCGACAATTGGCTATGAAAACGGGTAAAATTTGTGGTTTGGATGCAAGGGATTAGATGAAAATCGTACAGATATTCTAATTACTGAGCTACCGTATCATATCGGTGATCAGTTTAGCAGGATATTTTAATTTTCCAGTTCATAATTTCATTTGCAATTTTTTTACAGTATTTTTCCAAGGTTAACTACAACGATAATTTGGAATTCTTAACTATGACGTATTACTACTTCATTCAGATTTTTAGATCTCATTGAGGTTTCTCTTACCTCAAACATTATAATGAGTGCAGCTGGACAGTAGGGTGTACCGAAAAACCATTTTTATTTATTTTTTTTTTGGAAACGGCTAGTTAAAAAAAGTTGTTACACTTACAGATAAAAAAAACCGTAAAAAAACATTTGTGAAAAAAAAAATATATCTTCCGAACGCGCATTCACTTTGAAATATTGAAAAAAATAAGAAAATAAATTTTTTTCAGCAGTATTTTCAAAAGCTCTAATATAACGCATTTCAAATGCAATAGTTCGCAATGTATAGTAAAAGGGTGTTAAAAGACAGGGAAACATTTATATATATATGTTTAAAAAAATTTTTGTACAAACAAAACATTCAAAAGTACCATTTAAAAAAAAAAAAAACGTATTTTCATAAGATTGCTGCAAATGCTGTTTTTACTGCACTTTTTACTTTCATCGTTCCTATTATGCCACATTATTGATTGTAGAGCTCAAACACATTAAAGGCAGCTTTTGAAGAAAATTCCGGCATAACTGGTGCTTCTTATGTAGCCATCTCTAGCTTCAGTACCGCTCACACTTTGGCTAGCTTCGGTGACAAGTTTGGAGCAACGCTCCACAGCTTGGGTGTGACATGGAAATCTATTGAAGTCTGAAATCAATGGTCTGCCAGTTTTGATTATTTCTTCTATTTCTTCATCCGGTACATTCCTTAGCAAAGGTGGCGGAGTGACATTACAAACATTCCACTTAATCATGTCAACGTAATCGATCGCGTTGAAGTCAAGTGTTGGCACTCTAAAGTCTCTAATTGTTTTCCCCTTGCAATTTACCCGAGCTTTGAGAACTCGACGTAATCCCAGTTCTCTCACATGCTGTCTTTCGTTCATATCCATAGCTACAATTAAATTTTCCGGGTGTGCAAAATATTAGTTTCGTTCTATTAGTGGGTCGATTATTTTTCGCAAATGTTCAGGGAGGAATCGTGTTAACCTGATTGCCTCAAACACAATCTTAGGACCTTCAATAAAATAACCACTTGCTTTGATCCGGAACCACAGTGGCATGTAACAGTGCAAAATGAAGTACACCAGCTGCTTCAGTTGATCTGAGGGGTTTTCTTCACTAACATATAGTCTGAGTACTCTATTTGCTGATGTTACCCATCGTGAACGTACTAATGGACCTGGTTCTCGTACTAATGGACGTACTAATGGACCTGGATTCTTGGACCTGGTTCTCGAGCTGCCAAATCCACTGGGCATTGGCCAAATTTGATTGCTGCGGAAATATCTAGGAGATACAGCTGATCTTTGCTCAGCTATTTCTTGTCGGCATTAGGAATAGTGAAGTAAATAGGTAAAAAATCTGTCACAGGAAGTTTTATACAGGCTCTCATTTTTTGACCAACTTCACCACTAAAGGATAATGGTCCTGCAGTAGCTCCGTCCAAGTGATGGAAAAGATATCTGAATGTAGCTTGTATATAAGTGTAGGTGGCAAATACACCATTGCAGTGGTCTACGAACTTTTAGCTCAATTTGACGAATGACACCCTTTCTCCAGCCAGTGTTGTGCCCGTTCCGTCACCTCCAATTAAATCGATCTCCTCCAGAAAAATATTCAGTTTAGCCAAATGTGTAACAATTGCCACCGCAATGTCTTTAGAAAGCCCAGTAGTGGGTGAAACATGGCAAAGGTATTTCGAGCCCGATTCTTGAACCAAGGAATAATGTTTTTGTTTTTAGATCCGACGATAACGTTTAGAACCAACCATTTCAATAACCACAGTCTCGTCCTTTCTGCCATCAAAGACCACGTAAAGGTTCATCAATAGCTTTGGACTGCAAATGGTGTCTGTTACTAAATCTTTCTCTTCTCACTTTGTTCTTGTCAACAACATGATACTAGTCTTCCTCGTTTATGATGCCGAAGTCTTGGAGCACACTAGAAGTAATCATGGCTGTAGCGCGGTCAGATACCCCATACCTATCACTTGCCAGAGTTGTTGCTTTAAGTTTTATCCTCATTTGCCTGGGCTTAGACGTTTTCAGTTTTCTCTCATCTGGTTCGAAAAGCTCATCTCTTTCAGCGTCACTCTTATTGATTTCTTCTTTCTGTTCATTTTCGGGCTGCTCATGCTCAGTGGTTTCTTTACATTTATACCCACTTTCGCTCGAAGTACTTGCACCTTGGTTTATTTTATAGTAATCAGCCAACAAGGTATTTCTACGTTGCCTTTTCTCCAATTTTTGTGTTTCCAGTACGTCTCAGACCCTGTTTTGCCCAAATTGTACTTTCTTTGACGATATATGAATCTCAGTTCAAGAACTCGTATCTTTTTGGCTTTTTCGCACTGACACTTTAAACTTATTGGATACACACACATATCCGGATTTTTCTTACAAGTACATTCGAAAAAAATAGGGCATTTACATGCGGCTACATCAAAAGGAAACGTGGAAGAAAATGTTATTGCAATCCTTGAAAATACGGCTTTTACGCTAGTTTTAAAGGCAATGCGCGAGTAGTTAATATTGAATTATCAAGGGTTTTAATTTTTTTCACGTACTATTAGCTGTACCTTACACAACCTAAACTAGCACTTTTAAAATTTCAAACGTTTGAGGGTTTCAAAAATTGGAAAAGAAATCTTCATTTTCTTATTTCTTTCAAAACTTTGAAGTGAATGCGCGATCGGAAGATATTATTTTTTCACAAAATTTTTTTCACGTTTTTTCTTATCTATAAGTGTAACAACTTTTTTCAACTAGCCAAAAAAAAATAAAAATGGTTTTTCGGCCCACCCTACTGGACAGCTGGGTATGAAGACGAGTAAAATTTGTGGTTTGGGTGCAAGGGATTAAATGAAATGATACAGATATTCTATTTACTGAGCTACCGTATCATAACAGCGATCAATTCTGTAGGGTCACACACAAGTTATTAAATAGTCCGAAATAGCATACAAACCCCGGATCCTTTTTTTTCTGAAAATTTTCTCACCTTTTTCATTATGTGATAAATTTCAAAAACGAACTTTCTGTTGTTCATTCTGGGATATTTAACTCCAAAATCCTGCTTTCTGTAATGTGCATTTTTCTGCATTAAACCATACTATAAGCTTCTCGAGATAATCTCCCAAATTACTGCATATTTTCTTAGATTTTCGTTAATATAATGATATAACGTTGTCCAAATGTATTTTGGTCTGAATTTTTTTTATTAATTTTTTTAATGTGATAAGCAGTTATTTTTTTTCTTTTGGTTCATAGGTTCTTCGTAAATCACACATGTCAACAATCTTATCTTTCATTACATAGGACCTTTCGTTTCCGCTTTTGATCTCCGTATTACCATCTTGGAAGATAAATTATATTAATATATACAGGTTAAGTATCCCTTTTCAAAAATACCCCAACCAACCAACCAAATTGCATGAGACGAAATGCATATTTTTGTACGTAAGGGTATATCCTGGAGAGGACATTAAAGTTAAACACAATTTCTTCATATCTACATGAAGATCTCAATTTCTTCATATCTACATTTTTTTACACATTGGTTGATGGTAATTTTACAATATTTTAAAGAATTTTGTAAACGAAACGAAGTTTTTGATTGCTGAAGCATTAGGCACATTAGGTATTACAACCTCAACGGCCGGGGTGGACGAACTATGCTTATTTGGCATCCTTACCATTCCTAAATCTAATATTATGATATTGAGGAGCAACAATTATTTTTTTACTCTTATTCAAACACTAGCGGCCCGTCCTGACTTTGTCAGGGTTGAACAAAATATTATACCAATAAATTTCCAGTTGATAGCCAATAAATTGTAAATCTTTTTTTACCTTAATAATAACCTAAATAATACCTTAAATTAATTTTATGTTAGTTAATAATTAAAATAAATTTTTTAAAAGAAAAAGGCGTGCCGGAGAACGGCTAGGTTCGAACCGCTAGCGTCAGAACAGAAGCCCACCGCGATAGCACCACGCTAAGGATCGTTGAAATCTTCGGAACAAAAAGCGGTAGAAGACAGTAGCGGTAACAATGGAGATTGTTAGGATTAAGCCCCTAACTTTATTTCTACTGATTAGATGTACATAATATATAGCCTATGTCCATCTGGAATAATGTACCTTTCAAACAGTGAAAGAATCTTTCAAATAGGTACAGTGGTTCTGAAGATTACCCTCCACGTACAAAATCGCTCTCTCTTTATATATAAGTATAGATAAGTAAAACACTTAACAATAAAAATAAGACATACCATTAATATGATAATTAGTATAATAAGAAAAGTAAAGTGCGGAATTTCCCACCTAAAATCCCATCGACACCCAAAATGTTTAAGATTTTGGCCGATTTCGGATAATTGAATACATAACCCTCCATCTGTTTTTGTGACAAAGTGAACCAAATAAAGTAAAAATGCATCTTTAATTTTTTATAGTATTAACCTTTTATCTAAAATTTATCAAAAAAATTATTTCTCTAAAACGTTGATGTATTTTTACTCTTTTATCAGCCACTTTAATCAATTGTATTTTTTTTATCACATTTGATAAAAGTAATTCCGAAAAGTCCAAATACAAAGTACTCAATATTTTTTGCTGAATTTCAGTTGATTTTTGCTACTCCGAGAGATAAAATAAATAATAATCTTAAAATTTATTTGCTTTTGAAGTTAGTATTATTCTATTAAAAGTAAAATAGCTAAGTCATCAATGATTACTCGTATTTTAGATCGTTTGTGTTTGCAAATTCAAGAACATACTTTTATCTCAAACTCTGGACTGTATTTCAGGAGAGTTGTAACAGCAGCGACTGAATTCCACGCACTGAAACATCATTGTGATCGTCCAGAAGAAAAGGAAATCGCATTTAAAACAATTTTTTACTTCCTCCATAACAAATAAAATGTAAAAATTATTACTTAATTATAAAAGTACTTGAATATCAGTCAGTGTTACATTCATATTTTTATCAGCGAATTTTTTCAGAAGTCTTTTTTATTTCATTCTACAACAATGGTTCTACAACAATGGTACAACAATGGTTCTCACACGAAAGCTTTTGTCAGAGCCCAAAGCCTAATAATATACCTGTTTCTCGATTTGCACGGTACTCGGTTTTCCTCGTTTCGCTTTTACACGGTTTCTAAATTTTATTAATTGAAAAAAATATCGATGCATTATTTGATTATTTGAGTATTTTACAATGAGCGCACTCGTTTATTATCTGCACAGACGTCACAAGTGCATTTCGTTGTGTTTAGTATTGGCGTCATTAGAGTAGATTTTGTTTAATTTCCATACTGTCATTCCCTGTTCAGTTCTACACGAGGTAAGATGTTAATTTTTGAAATACCGTAGATTGGGGTAATTTGGACCCAAAAAGTAAAGATTTTTGTACATTTCTTACCCAACGATAGCCTTAAAAACATATTTGTGCTGATAACCTGATTTTAACAACTTATTTGAAGATTCCCCAGGATTTTAGGTCTTTTTCAAACCAAAGTTTTAATTATATATATATATATATATATATATATATATATATATATATATATATATATATATATATATATATATAATAAATTATTGAAATCTGGGTTCAAGTAACCCCCTGATTGGGGTTACTTGGACCCAACCTACATTTTACTTGAAATATACAATTCAAATAGGTAGTGGGCTCAAATAGCACCTAAGATCTTGAAATAAAAATAGAGACTTATGTATGGAAAATTTATTCCCCCCCTTTCACCAATCAGAGGGATTGGCTGTGGGGGCGTTGAACCCTAGGGTTTGAAGGGATCGTCGGGAGAAATCAGTAGAAGGAGACAGGTCTGGTAAGAGGCAATACGCTTGCCCACCTCGTGCTCAGAGTTTTGGTTGTAATCTTGTGTTAAATTGTCAATAAATGTTTGTGTCGTTTAGACGACTAGTTTTATTTACCTCATCGTCCCTTTGCCAGAGAAAGAACCTCGGTGTAGTGTGAATACACGACAAAACCCAAAAATTAACCACTTTTTATTTGCAAATCTGATTGTTAACAGTAGATGCGTCTTCAAAAATAATTTTACCCAGTCACGCCCAGGAAGGTTGTTTTGAAAACTTTTCACATGATCTTACATGCATTGCAAGGTAAGACTTGACAATAAATCGAAAGTCCAGTTCATTTACCGAAAATCCAAAATCACAAATTTTGTCTAAATGACTGGCACAGGCCAACGCTTCTTCACTAGTAAAAATGATTGGATGTCCAGGTTTGTTCAATAAACCATTCTGCAATATCCTTTTTATAGTGGACCTACCAATTTTAAAGTGGGTTGAGGAATCTCTCTGAGTCATTTCTCCTGACCTCACAGCATTTAAACATTCCTCTAATTTTTCAGCTGTAAAATCCGCATACTTTCTGCTCCCAGGAGACCTCTTGCAATTTCGGGGCATTTTTGTATCAGATCTGCGAATAAATGCGCATGAACCGGTTTAACCATTTAACAAAAGAAACCCGGCATGAAGTAATGATATTAATTGTTTTTACAGTGAAATTTGAGAATGTCTAATCAAAAATGTGAGTAGGGGTTAATTGGACCCATGTTTTTGCTTGGGTCCAAGTAACCCCATTTTTAGCTTATAAGCACACTAGTTAATACTTATAACTTTTACTGGGTTAGTTGATTCTCTATTCATCTAAAACTGTCGTTATATTCTTAAAGACTGTATTTGAAATGTAAATTTATCCTTACCTAATGTGGGACTGCAGTGTGTAAAAAAGTGAAGGTGGAAGTTATAATGTCACAAAAATTCGTGTTTTTGTCACAAAGTACTATAATCTGAACTAAAAAAAAGGCGGGAAGAGCGGGAACGTGGTCAAGTGCTTCAGAACCTGGCTAATGTTGCTATCTGTTGGAGAGATTGTGAATTATATCTATACTTTATTGACAAGAGACCTAGGAGTAATTAAAACACTTTTTTGGTTTGGGTCCAAGTAACCCCCTAGGGTCCAAGTAGCCTCAAGTTACGGTACATATGTAAATAAATAATTTATCATTGCATATTACTTAAATTGCTTTGTCTTCACTTTGGTATAAACTCTTTGTATTTTAACACTGTTATTATACATATAACTACGGCTTGCACCTATCCCCTTGTTTCGTATGAATGCTGTGTCTCGTTTTGCACGGTTTCGATTTACACGATTTGTCGTGGGACACATCTACCGTGTAAATTGAGGGATACGTGTACCATGAGGGATAGGTGTACACACACACACACACACACATATATATATATATATATATATATATATATTGGCATTAATTGCATACATTGATTTAATTTGAATGTATTCCGTAGCGAAGTGCGGGTTTTCAGCTAGTCACTTAATAAATAAAGAAATGAAAGAAATTTTACAAGGAAAAAGCTACTGAAAAGTGTTATCAGTAATTCATACGGAGAACGAAAAATAAACGCCCGAGCAGATATTTTTCTCTTAAATTTTCCACCCTAAACCAAGATTTGAGAGATTAGGAATTCCCAAAGTTTCGCAGTCAGAGCCTGATTTGACACACTTCTTATATCTTGTTGTTCGCCTGAAACTTTCAAAAGCAGCTTCGAAGCCAAATTTAAGCCTATTGGGTATGTGACAGCACAACTCTCAGAAGTTTAACTTAAACCAGTTTAACAAAACCAGTAGTCAGTAGAGAAGGAGAAAAATAAAGTGATGATGTGAGTCGTCCTCAAACAGATATAGTAAGCTTGTGTTATAAAGAAAATAAATTGTTAAAGTTACATTCCATAGTTTGAAAAATAATAAGATAACATGATTTAATAAAAAAAACTATGTGAGATTTATAGATTTAGTGGACTGTAATGAATTTTAAAGATTTATTTTGACTTTAAAACGTTTGACAGAACCAATAATAACAAATAGAATATACTTTCACATTTAATAGAATACAGTTGAATATAAGGGATGTGTCAACACTGGGAAAATGAAAAACCCAATAGCATAAAGAATGAATTATGATTTGACTTACATATGAATGATGAATAATTTTCACTTCCCAGATATAATCCAAACCTTTAAACTTTGAGAATACATAAAAAAACAGATATATTGAGCAAGAGCCATTTCTTTTTATCCTCTGCTCGCTACACGTACAACAGATTTCTCTTTAAACAGAAAAAAAAAATGAATGTTGCCACACAACGTTACAAAAATAAGAAATTACTGGATCAGTGCTGTCACCTATAAACGATTTTTGATGCTGGACGGAACAAATTTATATCTGTAACTATGTTTCAAAGTGGAAATAGCAGTTGAGCAAGCTTTCGCTGTCATCAAAGAAGAAATTTTCCAGCAATGCTAGGTCAATTTGTTAAGTTGACTTTATGTCGGGACTTCTTATCTTTGATATCATATCTGGAAAGCTCTTCGCGTACCGCAAGCATTCCACAGTTTGAGAACCCGTGTTCTAAAGCAGTGTTCCTCAACCTTTTTCTGACTGTGGCCCCTTTCGACCTTGTTCAATACCCTGTAGCTTCCCAGTACTACGGGAGGTTGCACTATTTAAGCATTATGTTTGTAACAAATAATTTTTTACTTATAATTTTTATAATTTAAGAGGGTCTGGGACACATTTAAAAAAAAAATTTATTTATCGAGTTAAAATTTTGAATTTTTTTTGTGATGGTTAACCATATAATTTGCAAACAAAATCACATCATAAAACTTCTCAAAATGTTTTTAAAAAATTTTAAAATTTTAAAATTAAAAAAAAAGTGGGGTAATTTAAAATTGTTATAACTTTGAATATTATTTGTCGAATTTCAAAATTTTTTCATTTAATTAAACAGAAATATATAAGTTTTAATTTCAATTCAGCATTTTTTAAAATATTAATTAAAAAAATTAAAAATATTTAGATTAAAAATTACAAAAAAAAATTATGTAACTTATTTTTAAAAAATCATATTTTCTAAAGTAAATATTTTTTTCAAATTTTCTGAATCAAAATTAAAGTAAAATAGTTGAAAAAGACATGTTCCAAGTTTCAGCCATTTATCTTTAACGGTTCTTGACTTATAACAATTTAAAGACGAGAAATGGTGTAAAAAACCCATCATAATGAAAAACGCTCTTACAGGTTTAAACAACGCTTGGCTACTATAAGAATATTGCAAAAAAAGATAATAATTTCTGCTGTTCTAATTAAGATAAAATCATGATTTAAACGTTATTTTAAGCCTAAAAGAACACAGAAATTTTTAATGCAATAAATTTTTTTTCGAAAATTTGAACAATTTTGTGTCCTGGACCCCCTTAAGCAAAACACAATTACGTGAAAATTTAATTTTTAAGTATTCCTCGATCAATGTGATACTTGTGATTGATGACTAGAAATACACTTTTTTTTTTTAATCCGGTGCTATTGTGAGGAATGACCAAGATCACCTCCGTCCATTAAGTTAGGGTGAATCCACGTTTGACAGGGTAAATTAATCAGGGACTGAAACCTGGTTCTACCAAATAAGAAACAGAAAATGGAATGAAAAACAATTTTGCTTTCTGCTTAAAGCTGTAGAAACTTTTTAGATATTATACTTATAGAGAAAATACTAAGGGGCACTCTAAATGAATTTGATACAAACACAGTTTATACATGAAACAATTTTTATTGAATTCGTTGCACATATAGAATTTGCTTTTACAGCAATAAGCATACGTACTACTTGTACGGGATATATATATTAACATTCAATAGAAATACACATTGCCAATACTCACAAACCAGCAGAGAGTCAAACCAGCAGTTCTGCCACGTAAACTTTGGGCCTGCTAAGCACTAGCGCAGGATAACACCTGGAGCTACTTACCCCGTAGCTCCCTCTCGCTTATCTATCAACCTTAACAACCTTTTCCAAACCCTAACCACCCTTTTTATTAATGACGCTGCATGGCATTTATACTAAGTGCGTATGCCGAAATTAGCATATCTCAAGTAGCTTCTTTAATTCATCCACTCAAAAGTTCGATTCTTGTGAATCGAATCTTGTGTATACCTTACATACTCTTTATCCAAAAATGGTGTTTTTCTTGATGAAAGTCACTTTGACCACTATGTCGCTTTATGAGAGCTTCTTTCAAAGAAACTTCAACATCAGCAGCATTCACGGCAAATGGATCAGCTACCCAGACTGGAATATCTATGTACAGCAGATCACGTAAACGATTTTCCATATCATGATTATAGCTGCTTCAAATTATACACACACAATTACACCATCATCTTTCAATGCGGCCAAAGTGAAAAACTGGGCGGATTCTCGACGTTCCAAGTCAGGTGGCAGACAGACTGATTTTTCGAAGAAATCCTGCAATAGTCTTCTTACTTGAAAAAAAAAAGTCACAATTCCTTTCCAGTAGTTGTTTGATTAATATTGAGCTTTGGCAAGATATCACAAAGGTAAAATAGATCACATTTAGCGCAGGTCTTTTCTTCCATTTCTTTGACTTTGAAAGATGTCACAACTGAATCTCACAAAGCAATAAAACGATGAATGCAGTTAGTTACTTTCGGATAGCCCTTGGTCTTCAGTATGAAGTATTAAGGCTGCTATGTACTAACCCCATTGGATTCGCTCACCTCAATGTTAACCTATGGAGAAAATGTGTCCACGGATTGCCGACTTGGATTCAAAGATTTTTTTAAATAAATTGTACTCCGTCATAGAGAAAGAAATTTTACATTTGTGTACATTTTTCGTTTTTTTTTTAAAAAAAAGCAATTAATATTTTAAAATTTAAATTATTCGGGGAAAAATCTGGTATAGTGTGTTTTAAACGCTCATAAGTTCCTTCGGTGGACGAAATTTATAAAATGAATCCCGTAGCGCTTTGCAGAAAAGTTCAGGCTATCTGACAATACCAATTTTATTTGATTATCAGCATTTATGTACCTGTAAATAGTTGACAACAAAATATTTTAAATAAAAAATTTGGGGGCAGCGCTTAACCCCCCTATAGAGAGAGAACCATTACAGTCCCTCAAAATGTCAATCCTAAGGGAGGTGGAATTTTCGAACTGTCAACTGGACTCCTCCCACCACAAGAGTCTGCAAAAAGAGTAAAAGGGAAATACGATTTTTTTCTTAGTACATATCAGCCTTAAGCATATATCTTTGTTTTTGTCCTCTCGAAGCTGTCAAGACAAGCAGTCTTGAAGTGTATTTGATTTAATGCAATTTACTGCTTTTATTGCAGTCTTTAGAGACTCATATAAACAACCTACTAATGTTTTTTGCAGGTGTTGTAGGGGAATCACGCAGTGAATACAGAATTCTTCTGGCAATTTCTTCTAAAGCAAAAATCTGCCGAAGGTTCCTACTGCGCGCCTGGTAAAGATGCCATCGATGAAGCAATTCCTTGATTGGAAAACTGAATACGCTTGCGTTTTAAGGCCTGTTCAAATAGAATTCGTGAGCGTCAGCGTTACTCGTATCGAAATATATTTAACCAATTACAAACCTCCAAACGATTAGCCACGAAATTGTTAAGGTCTGTGACTGGTTCAAAATATATGTCAATACGAGTAACGCTGACGGATTCTATGTGACCCTTAGGGCCAGTTCACATAGGAGTCCGTTGAGTTGCGTTAAGGGAAAGATGACGTTGAGACGAAAATAAACCAATCATAGGCGTTAAAAATTTCATTGCTAATCGTTTGGAGGCCTATGATTGGTTTATTTTCGTCTCAACGTCATCTTTTCCTTAACGCAACGCATTGGACTCCTATATGAACAGGCCCTTATTCTACTAACATCTGTATAATACGCTATGTTACTCTTCCCTTTGTGGCCTCTTTGGAACATCCGAAGGACCCTAGGAGGCCATATGGTCCCCGGTTGAGAACCGCTGTTCTAGAGCATTAGATTCTAGAACAAAGCCCAAGGGGGGGTGATTGTATTGAGTTGCAAACACGCTGAAGATAAGACACCACATATCCATCTCATTTTCAGACAGATGTAAATGATATACGTCAGGCCCCCTTAATATTTCCCACTTGTCTTCTACAGGTTATCTATTAATATGTTAAATATGTATTTCTGCTTGATTGGCTCTATCAAAATGAGCAACATACAATAAGCATATGGTCTCATATTTTCTATTAACGCTTTGGTGAAATGTTATGAAAATTTAATCTATCCTTATATAAAAAAAAAGCAAACTTAGTTTTGTGTTTCCAATATCCAACCTATTTTTTTCATTTAATTGAGAAATTTCACCCCATGAAAATTCATAAAAAAATTGTATTTTTTTAGTACAAAAATCTATATTTTGTTAGGGATTTTCATTAAAACATTCTATGTAGAAACACACATATTAGGTCTCAATTAGCTGTCACACATCAACTTGTTTTGAGTGTACAATTTCTGAAGAAATTAAGTTATAAAATAAAGCTTCGTGAGTAATGTACGCATTAGGTCGATATCTATTGATCATAGCATCAGACTTTGATAATTCACCCATAATTACTGAAATAAATATAAAATATTTCAGCATTAATTCATTGAAGACTGTTAAAAATAAACAAATATATGTTTCAGAAAAATGAATCTAGAAATCTCTAGTTTCCAAAATATGTTGTAATATAATTTAGGTATATCCCAGTTTTTAAAAAAAAAGCATTCCCTTTTAGGCTTGAATGTAAAGAAAAAACCGTAGTCCACACAGCTACTGTTATAAAATTGATTAATAAAACTTTTGCATTCAAAAAGTGAACAAGAGAAATTCGATATATATGTAGAATGCCGAACTGAACTTTGAACTTTAAACTGTTAACTTTAATAAACCTATTGTCAATCCATTTTATGTCTGGCGCAAGAGGGCGCCGCTAGCGTGAACATTATCACGACTTCCTCATGCTCTATTTGGATAGTGTTACGATGGAATTTGTATTTAGGGGTTATTTTAACTTTAATATTATAATTAATTAATTACTAATTTATGTTAGGATAGGTCTTTACAATCCTTAATATCAATTTATATTTAATACTACGTTTCAATTAAATTTACTTCAACAATGTATGCCATTTGGCCATTAGTGGTTAGTACATTTTAAGTTAGATGGTAAAGTTGCGTTGTGTTTTTTTTAATGCAATAACCCATAATAATTAATATTATAATTTACACTGGTTCGATACTACTCTTGCATCACTGTGGTGATTAATGAGCCAAAAAGAAAAGGAGAAATTAAATCTAATAAATTTACTTATCTAACCTTGGAGAACACCTAGAAATAAAATTACTTCACCTAAAAGAAAAAACTGCATATCTGCTGAAATAAAAATAAAACCTAAAGCTGAAAATCAGAAAATTAACTAAAAAGGCAAGGACCGACATGACAAAGATATACTTTAACATAACAAATTTATTCATTCCGACTTCCTTCATAATATTACACAATACCTTATCAATAATGGTTTAAACACTTGAGGATTCAATATCTCCTCCCAATAAACTTATAATAATCACAAAATTCTTGCTTGCCTACAGTACAATTTACTATTAGTATTACAGTTATAATCATAGTGGCTGGTGAGAAAAAAAACCCGTCTAAATTTAAAAGTGATGGAAAAAAAATCAAAAGAAAAACTAAAGAAAGATTCAGTAAACAAAAAAAAGGGAAATTAAAATCATATTACCCAATTAAAATGCTGCAGCACAAAAAAAAAAACTATTATTTTACGAAGTCATGAGGGGAGCCTTAACGCCATTTTCTAAAGCGTGCATGACGCCAAGACATGAACGTCGTCGGACCTTTCCGTTCAGCCATCATCTCTCTGTCATGGCACTCGGGTCAGCTCCCAGCCTCTCCCCTTTCTGTGTCTTCGCACCCTCCGCCCCCGAGTTGACGCTCCGTTTCTTCACTTTGTATTCCGCGGGAAGTAAGAAGGTCCAATCCGCTCCGTCAATCTCGGACGAGGAAAACGTTCAAGTTCTGAATTAGCCGAAGGAATCTTTTCTCCGACTCATCGTTGATTTTTCATTTTCTTATTTTATACCATCATTGTTGGTTCCTTATTTCCTCATTGAAAACGCCGCTATCTACAAGCCACTGTATTCAACCGCGCAGGGAGCGCCAACATTCCAACGTCCCAAATCGGGGAGGGTGTCCGTGACCAGTCGCCACCGGATGTCTCGGTTTACAATCAAATGACAAAAAGGGGTTCTCAAAAGGAAGGATTTAACTTTAAAAGAAAAAGACATACTATAATTCTGCATTCATTCATTAAGTAAAAAAAACCCCAAAAATCCACCAGCGCACCATTCCAGTCACTCACAAGGTTTATAAAGAAGGATTATTAATTTATCAATATTTTTAACAATAAGGTATAACCTGTGATGATCTATTTCAACTTAATTCTTCTCAATGTCAAAACATTTAGAGAAATTTGCGCACACTTCTCCAAATGCGATGACATTAATCAAATCAACTAATATTTGATCACCACAAGTTTAACCCTCACATATATTTAGCAGAGGCTTAATAAATTGATTAAAACAAAGCACAACCGTTACTAATATTTACTTACTTACTTACTTACTTTATTATCTCAATTCCCGATATTAATATAAACGTTAATTATTTCTAAAACTATTAATTATCATCACAACAATAGTACTATGACTTCCGCTTTGGATTCCGTCGGAGATGGACTACGTTATTTTCAATTCTCAATGTAAATAAACTGTAATTATTTGTTTTATATGTTGGTTGTTAATTACTTTACGACTGAAACTGAGTAACTCCAGCCCGCACGTCTCACATCTATATATTTAAGTTTCTAAGCCGATTTTTTGGGCAGTCCGTGAGAGAAAACTATTGCATCAATTTACTTTATTTTGGTCTTAAACAAAAGATTGTAATCTGTAGATTTGCCAAATTTGCTTATTGTAACAGCAAATTCTATTAATTAGCGATGATTTACAATTAAAATTTGCTTTCTGCGCATGCTCAGTGACATGTTTAAATCTGGCTTTATATCAGGGCCCGATTTAGAAAATTCTTGAGTATAGGCACAACTCGGGATGGGGGCCCCTAACACTGATATGGCTGTAAAATTTCCAAAATTGACACAAAAAAAAAAAATAATCATGAATCATTGTGAAAGTACCATTTTATCAAGAATTAGCTATTTGAAGCGTAGAACATTATCAAATAACAAAAAGCAATACAACATATTAACTTCATCACTCAAATACCAATACAATGCAACCATTAACTTATTAATCCCTTATATAAACTATAACATACATAATATATGATGAACTATACCTATAACTGTACATATGAGGAACCAATGAATTAAATTTGAAAGGATACATAAAATATTGCTATTAAAAAAGGAAAAAAAAAAAAAATTGAATTGGGAATTTTTTCTTTTTATTCTTTTTACATTAAACTTTTGGGGGGGGGGGGCCCTAGGCCAGGGGGCCTAATGGAAAATCAGGGCCTGCTTTATATACTCACTTAGTACAAGGCCACATAAACACATTAATTTGTTTCTATGCATGCTCAGTGATATGTTTAAATCTGGCTTTAGATACTTACTAAGCACGAGGCCGCCTAAACATGTTAATTTGTTTAATCCGAAGAATCTCTCTAGTTCTCTCTCGGCCATTTTTATTTTTAATTATGCTTGTGACATAAAGAATTAAACCTGACAGAAATTGTTTATTTCGGGCTGTTGAGTAACCCTATTTCTTTTTGCTGGGTTCAATAGTAATTTTTTAAAGTGTATTTTTCTATTCTTAATATTATGATTTTCACAACTTGGCCATGATGTGTTGAGTACAATTTGTGTATTTGTACATTTGTTTACTATCCAGCCGTTATGTTTTGACGAGTATCAACTAGTATATATTAAAGGAGGTAAGATTTTTGCCCATCCCTTTTTGGAAACGTGGTTACACCTTTTAATCTACCAAAATTAATTTGCCCCGCAACCAGTTATAACCTAAGCTAGTCATAGTCTAAGCTCAATCAGTCTTTACCAACAATGCTTGTAAATTATGCTGTGAACAGAATCTAGTGGAAACAAATCATGTAAAATAAATGCTTTTTTTAGCTAGAAAAAATATTATTTGGGAGATTAGATCTCAATTAAAGTCGCTGGATTTATTTTGGTTTCTTATGCTCTGAATTTGATTCTGAATGGAACCAAGTTTGGAATTTCGCAGTTTGCTTAGCTCATTCTAATGTATTATGGAATCCGCTGCTGATCCATGCCACTCGACTCTCGGCCATCGTTCACCAGTTCTTCACCTTTAGAATGACAAAAGAAGAACGAAATAAAACATGAAAAGCACGGTCTTGCATGGTTAGAGACATTGTCGATTCGTAACAATGAGAACTCTGACAAACAGGCTCACTTTTATCTGGAAAATCAAATGACGTGTAAAGCGCATCTGCATAAATCATTTGGTTCTTCCTGCCGTAAGCTAATTACAAGCCATTGCGGTTTTGCATAACCCCACAAACAGTTTCGTTTTACAAACGATTAAAAACGTTTTAAACCGATATCTTCATGTCTTAGGGCCGAATTGAGGCTTCAAAATTCACAAATTAGCGATCTGTAAGTAAACGATTTCCGGAGCGCGCACACTTTAAATGGTAATTTTGTTTTGGTCAATGTTTCTTAAGGGCATATAAAATGTTAAACCCGTGTAACAAAATGTTGAGTTAGATTCCGACCCTTCTTTCATTTAACAATATTGCATACAGCGCCATTTCCCCCTGGTGGTGAGTTTTTGAAAATTTTTTTTGGCGGAAAAGAAATTCCCATGACCTCCTTTAAACTATCACTAAATTTGATAACATTTGGTCCAGCAGTTTTCCTTTTATGACCATTTCAAAGTGGAACTTTAATTATAACCACCCTGTACATTAGTTTTGAATTTGCTCTTACCATTTATCCTTTCAGACAGACTAAAGTGAAGGACATCAGTTTCTATCACGGATGCCGGCAGAGAGGGGGACCATGGGTATAAGAACTCCCCTTCCCCCCCCAAATAAATTTACCAAAAATGAACTGTGCCGCCCCTCCCAGAAAATTTTTATTGGCTACATCACTGTTTCTCTCATAGTGAAGTGGAAGAGAAATTCAAGGTTTTCAAAACCAACACATGAAGAAAAGGCAAAAAACGATTGCATTCCCTTTCTCAAATAAACTGAAAGCAAAGGTCAGTGGAGCTGATAGTAGCAAGTAAGTGGGAGAGATCATAGTCACTGTTAACAATGTTATAAAAGAAATATTCAAATATTTCACTCTGATAAAAAATATTAAGTTTGTTTTTTCTATACGCTGTGTTTTCAACTTCTTTTTTGTTTCTAGTGCTAGCGAATTCCACAGGTATATTGTCGTGGAATTGCAACATTCTCATTGCGCCATTTTGTCAGTCATTACTTGCAGTATACGCCTTTTTTCTGATCATGAGGAAAAAAGCTGAATTTGTTTCGAAATTCTGGAATAAACGTTTACTTATTCGTAGTGAATTTTCCTTCTCTAATTTATTTAATTTGTTTTGGGACTAGATTTTATCCTACTTTATCTATTCAAACACTTTTATAACTTTAAAAGCACCTCTCTCCTCTACAAAGAATTTTGCTTGATTATGTATCAAAACTGTAAACCTTCTTCATTTATTGTAATAGGAGAATGCAGTATTTTTTTAGTGGGGGGGGGGACGAATCACGCTCAAGGAAAATCATCAACTGCTAATGATCATCATTTTCTACAACCGATTTAACAACATTTCCCTCTTATAATAGACGTCCCACCCTAACTGCGTCCACTTCAAAAAAGTAAGAAAGACTGAGAATTTTTGTAAGAAATTTTGGAAGAGTGTGATTTTAAGTTTCTCATCTATTTCAAGGCCGAATGCAATCTAATCCCTTTGTTGCAGAAATTACGTTTTAGATCCCTTTGTGGCGAGGGAATTCCATGATTTAGACAATTCAAGGAGTTATTAACTAACACTAGTCACTTTCTCCGTGTTACTCATAAAATCTTGATTTAACTTCAGCGTAGCATATAAAAAAAATAAAAACCCTCTTCAGAAGATTTAGAAATTAGAATATTTGATTATATATCCCTAGAAATTTTATAGGCTTCTAACTGCAAGACTTGTGTACCGCAGAGAACATTTTACATCTCCTAGAGACTTTTCAAACCCTTGTCATATTTTTCAGATAAATAAGCAAGCGATATACATAAGGTAAGTGGGCGCAAATGAAAGTGAGACGTGTTTTAACGGTAGTGGTTAAGTACTCAGAGCTATACGTTTGCGCCAATAGATAACGTTGCATGTTATGAAACAAAGCTGCCATCTTTGGAAAGTGTCAGTGGGCTGTTTGAACGTGTTTAAGCAAGATGACTACGTACGGTCGGGACATGGATTCGTCTAAAACAACCCAGCGAGCATTTATTCAATTTTTGGAAGCAGAAACCGAAATTTATTGTCGTATGAGGGATGTGTATAGGCATATGTGTCTGTCATGGTGTAAAGAGTTCTGATTGTTTAGGGAATTTCGTAAAGGACGTGTGCTCACGGGATATGTCGAGACCTGCTCAAACACACTTGGCCATTACCATGGAATCGATTGGTGCCAAGGACAAGATTTCCTGCTTTGCTGCCGAGGAGAAGTCCTAGACTCCCCTCCCCTATAGTCCCTGACCTGTCGCCCTGCGACTACCAGATATTCGGCCCACAGAAAAAGGCTTTCAAAGGCCACCAGTTTGCCACTGATACACAGGACTGTTACTCCGTTAAAAACTGGTTCCGCAGACAACATAAGACGCTCCTCGCTCCGGGTATCCAAAATTTAACAAGCGCTGGGACACTCTTGCTTGAACCGACAAGGCGACAATGTTGTTATTGTAGTTGTTGTTGTGTCCATCAATAGTGTAGAAGAAAAAAGTCGAAGACGCAGAAGATGCACTATCCATGGAAGAGGGGTGCCATATCCTCGAAAGAGGTTGGACTTCTACCTGTTGGACCGCGAAAGTTATTTTATTTCCCTTCTACCACCCAGTGGAAATTCCAGTGGGGCCATTCCCCGACGCGCCAGTGAGGCAACCTGGGGAGTTAGGGCCTGTTCACACAGAATCCGTCAGCGTCAGCGTTACTCATATTGAAATATATTAAACCAATAACAAACGCCCAAACGATTAGCCACGAAATTATTAAGGTCTGTGATTGGTTTAAAATATGTCAATCTGAGTAACGCTAACTGTGACGGATTCTATGTGAACAGGCCCTTAGAGGTTCCCCCGAGGGGACAAGGCGGCTATGCTTAGCGGATATGTAGCTTATGTATCTCTATTATTTCCTGTATGTTCTAACCATATTCCAACATATAAACCATTACAGAAAAAAAAAGTCTCGCTTTCATCTTGACAATATAGCATTGCCGACAGCATTGGAATTGTGCTGCACCATTATGGTACTTTATACTCTTCCAGGGCTTTTTTATCGCATGGGCAAATCGGACTTTGCCCAGGGCCCCCCGATGATAGGGAGCCCCAAAACCCCCTTGGTGTATGCACCTAGTACTTCTAATAGTGTGTATAGCCCATGGATAGTTCTTATTTTTATAAATGTTCGCAAGGGGGGCCCCAAATAGCATCTGCCCAGGGGCCCCCAGCGTTCATAATCGGGTCCTGGATTCTTCTGCCGTTTGAAAAGAGGAGCAATTACCATTGAACTAGCTAATTTAAGATGGAAACTCTGGTAAATGGGAATCTCAAAAATGAAGACGAAAGCTATGATTATGATTTGGTTCGAGTACGTTAGAGATGACAAAGAAAGCTGTAGGGCGTTGAAAAATACATCTCGTATGGATGTCCATCTCAATTAGCTGATGAATCTATTATATTTTGCATGTATTACCCGTTTTTACATTACATCCAATATTTTGGACAACTTTCATGTCAATCACACATAAAGCATAATCCTCGAAAGTCGGTTCTACACAGACCGATTTCTGTGATCGAACGGAGAACATAATTTTATTCAAGAAGTTTTGCAAGCAACGAGTATAAAACGAGTATAAAGAATAGAAAGACAGAGAATTTTTCAAAAGTAGTCGACAGTCATCTTATTCTTTTGGATTAAGACATCCTTGATGTTCGACTGAGTAAAGTCTAAGCTGGCTCTAACGATTTCAGGTGATGGGGTCAGCTGACCTCGCAAAACTTCAATTCTCGTATTAGGTAATAAGAATTTTTCTAGTTGTGCGTTAGCAAATGAACTATATTTGAAAAATTCTTTTTTTATGATGAAACTAGAAATTTAAATGAAAAGCGTATAAAATTTCAAATTCTGAAATATTTTAAAATTAATTTTTCATGCGACATTGAAATATTAGTATCTCTATCTATCACTGGAAAATCGAATTTTCAGTGATTATCAGATTTTCAGTAATCAGAAACTTGCTTTTTTTTCCATAAAAAGCAAGTTTCTGAAATAAATTTATGAACAACGCGAGAACTGCATTTAAAGGAAACTTTTAGATGCAAAAAATATGGTTGAAAATATGTATTTATTGTTCATTTGTTAATATGTTGTTATTAGTAACATACTGAGAGGAAAGTTCCCCCTTTTTAAAGGTGGGATTAGAATATCTGCAAGGTCATCTGATTTTGAGTTATTGTTCCCGCATTTAGCCATCATTACTGATACAGTTTAAAAACAAACAAACACACACACACACACACACACACACACACACTTACTCATTGTATCCATTATTTTTTGGATTGGGACCAATAACTGCTTTTCACATCGTTAAATGTCATGATATACATATGTTGATGTATAGGATCGCATGTATGCTCATAGGATCGCAAAGAATCCTAAGACAAAAACGTAGGGTATCGGGGGACCTATTATCGATTATTATTAATTTTTCCATTTAATTATGCTATTATTACAATTAATACTGACAATTCAAATATTATATGGAGTAAAAAATAGTGTATTTGGTTAATTTTACTTCAAAAGATTGTACAACGGTTCATTTAAATCATCAATTGGTTCATTCATGAGTCGCCAGGGGACATAACATCAGAAACTCTTAATGAGGCTGCGTATTCAAAGAAGAGGAAATTTTAATTTTAACTAAATACAAGCAAAATTTGAAGAATTTGGTAAAATTCGCTGGGCTGGAGGGCGAAAGGGGCATTTTGTGGACGGGAACAATAGATCATAGGCCTGTGGGGTAAAGTCACAGAAAAACTACCCTCCGTTAGAGTATAGTCTAGTTAGAATTTGATATTTCTAATATTATTTTATTCGGTCACGTAGCCTAAAGTGGCCTCCTATGATCTACGTTTGAGACTAAGGATCCTTTGTGAGAACAGCTACTAAATATTTAAAGGTATTAAACTAAAATGAATAGATATTTAAAGCTCAAAATTAACTAAGAAAGCTTACAACTTTAAATATCTAATTAGATATTAATAGACATTTAAATTTGCGAACGCAAAACTGTAGAAACTACGTAAATTAGACACTAATTCGCTTAAGTTAAATTCGTATTTAAAATTAATTCTGAGACTCTATTCAATGTTTACACTTTTCACTTTTGAAGGACATATAAAAGTTAACTATCAAGCACGAGAAACGAAGGACAGTCCTTGAGTAATTCGAATCTTTATGCAAGAGGTTTTTTCACATAGTTTCATCGGAGCGGATATAGCAACATGCGTAGTAGGGTGGGTCGAAAAAAAAATTTTTTTTTTCGGAACGCTTTAGTGAGGAAAAGTTGCCTATTGTAATATGAAGAAAAACCTTCATGAAAAAAAATAAAATCGGTTAACATCTTCCGTTTGCGAATCGTACTTAAATGTTTATGAATAATTGCAAATATCACGATATTTTTGAAATTTTTTTTTTTGTTAGTTAAAATTTTTAAAATAAACACGCTTTAGTTTTTTATGCTTTTTTTATGATTTAAATAACATAAATAAATTAAATTCTGATAATAATCTAATTTTTTTCCGTTCGCGCAACGTCTTGTAAAAAACAAAAATTTATCAATATTTCGCAATTTTCACTGTGCTACTCTTTGTTCGTTTTGCTAGAACAAAACGAACCAGAACTCACATGAAATAGGTTGAACTGGTTTGAACTAGATTAAACCGTGGTGCGGTCCCTCCCTACTCTGCCGCAAACACAGTTCTATTGAAGACTCGGAGTATGAGGAAGATGACTACAAACCAAGTACTTCGACAGAAAACCCCCAATGGTGGATGAGAATTCAACTTAGCGCAACAGCGCTAAACAGTGATCGGTTCGGAGTTTCTGCCTAGGCAACAGCTCTCATAGCGTCAAGTGTTCTGAGAGACAATGGATGATAACCAACGCAGATTCTTGCTATGTGGTTCATAAGTGTAAAATATGAAGAGACAAGAGTCGTGTTAGGACGGATTTGAAAAGTCAATTCACACATCCTGAGAAAAGTTGGGGTCTTTTCTTTGACGGACGAAAAGATACTTTGTTCGTCGAAAAATTAAATGCCAATTTCGCAGGAATGTGAAAGAAGTACACTATTCTCTTATCCAGGAACCTGGATCAACTTATATTGAACATGTATCTCCTTCCTCGAGTTCATTAAATGATATAACTCAAAGCATTATTTCTCGTTTGTCTGAACTATCAAATCACTAAAAAAACTAGAAGTAGTAGGGTGTGATGGCACTGTAACCAACACTGGATGGAAGAACGGTGTCATCCATCGACTAGAAAATCATGTAGGACGCCCGCTAAAGTAGAGCCTATTAAAATAGGCTCATTAAAATACGCCTCTTGCATTTTAATGAGCTTCCTTTGAGCCACATTTTCCAACATATTGACGGTCAAACTGCAGGAGCTAATTCTTTTAGTGGGCCAATCGGACAGCAGCTCACTTGCTGGGAAAAACTCCCTGTGGTTGGTTATGAACCCATAGATTGTTCGATTCCTGATATAGACAGGAATTTGTTGAGCAAAGACCAACAGTATTTGTTGGACATTTCAAATGCAGTCGCCTTGGGACACTGTCCAGAAGACTTGGCAAATAGTCCTTGGGACACTATCCAGAAGACTTGGCCTTGAGCCATCTGGAATGGGACAAAGGACCCTGGTCCTTTGTCTCATTCCAGATGGCTAACTGCGACCAACCGAGTCCTTAAGTTGTTTATAAGTTCATCAGATACATCCGAAAACTTAAAAGAAATAGTTGGCTTAATCTTGAAATCATATATGCCTATGTGGTTTGTCATAAAAAAGAACAAATATTATTCTGACGGACCAAAACATGTCTTTCAAGCAATCCAGACATCACTGTATTTATCCGACGAATTACTTCAAGTTGTCGATCCGATCCAGTAATTCAACAAAATGCTTTCTTTGCGCACCCAGAGAATGTTCTGTTGACAATGCTTGTTGATGAAAGAGAACATATTCGGAAGCTTGGTTGCAGAAGGATCTTAAAAGCAAGACAAACCCTCCCAAAGAAGGAGACTGTTAGAAATTTCATATCACCGAAGATAAACTTTCAAGCTTCCGATTACATTGAGATTATTAATTGGAATTCTTTTTTGGCGTATCCTTCACCAGTGCTACGGAACCAAAGTGAAGATGATATTAAATCATTCATCAATTCTGACACTACACCCATCAGAGAAATACTAGTTTCCCTGTCACACCCAGGCTGTGGAGATAAGCGTCAAAATTGTGACAGAGGCCTCAAATAAAGTATGTGGACATGAAGCTAGAGATGGCTATATCCTAGCAACACTGAAATCTAGATCAGTTATGCCTCATTTCTCCCAAAAATCAACTTTAAATGTGTATAGATATAAAAAAGAAAAAGTAAAAAACAGTGTAAACCAAAGAATCCTACTCTATGGAAAATCTTTGTAAATAGATGTAAATACAGTTGGCTCTCTGTTTAACGACTTTCAAGGGACCGTGAAAATTCGTCCTTAAGTAGAGATCGTCCTTAAACAGAATTTGTGAAAAAGTAACATTTCCCATAACGTCGAGAGGCCTGGACTGCGAAATATCGTCTTTAAATAGAGATCGTCGTTAAGTAGAGAGTCGTTAAACAGAGAGCCAACTGTATAATGTAAATACCACACCCAATTATTGGATGGTTGGTTGGACAGGGTGTGGGTGGAACTCGACGTGCAACCACCTCCGCGTGGTGAGTTCTGGGTCGTTTTGTTCTAGCAAATGGAACGAAGAGTTACCCAGTGAAAACTGCGAAAAATTGTTAAAGTTCTGTTTTTTCAAAGACGTTGCGCGAACGGAAAAATTTAGATTTATGATCAGAATTTAATTTATTTATGTCATTTAAACCATAAAACAAGCATAAGAACTACAGCGTGTTTATTTTAAAAGTTTTAACTAACAGAAAAAAAATTACAAAAATATCGCGATTTTTACAATGTTTCATAAAATTTAAGTACGATGCGCGAACGGAAAATGTTAACCGATTTTAATTTTTTTCATGCCGTTTTTCTTCTTATTACAATTGGCAACTTTTCCGCATTAAAGAGCGACCCACCCTACTGCGTAGGGGAAAGGAAAGCCATATTCTGATGATTTCCTCATTTCACTCACGTGAATCTTCACTGATGGTACCTTTGCCTTTTATTAAGTGCAAGTTTTCCATTGAGCAGAGGAAGACCTGAGAATTATTGATCTATTTTTGTTCAAAACGGTATGTGTATTTTATCTTTAGGTTTATATAATCTCTTGTTTTCAAGTATGTATAGCTAACAAACGTAAACTTTGCTTATTTAGTTTATTCAATTTTGTCAGTATTAATAGAACATAATACCCCCCCCCACACACACACACCTGAAGAATTATAATTATTAATTCAAAACCGGTTGGCAATTTAAATTTTTATAGCGGATTTTTAAAAGTTATGTGACCTTGTGTAACGTGCTCTGCAAATTCCATGAAAGTAATGTTTCATGAAAGCAATGTTAAGTCTATGATTCATATAACCGTTCGGAACCGTTCGGATATAAACGTTCGGATTCTGAATTGACTACTCGTAACATTCATCGCGCTATATAATACATTTCGATACCTAAACTCCAAAACCTCTCAACTACAAATTTTTGCTGTTTTCATTTTATGTGGGAATACGATAACCCACAGATACTGCCATCTATTGATTCATAAGAAAACTCAATAAATAGTGTATAATGCATTCTAAAGGCATTTTAATGAACCTCTTATCTACAGCTGTGAATTATTTGTTAAAATGTTTTTTGGCCCTCTTGTAAAATTTGCAGTTTTTTAGTTGAGAGATTTTGGAGTTTAGGAATCGTTTAAAAAAAAATTAATTAAATTTTTAACAGAAATTAATGACACAGGGGCAGAATAAATATTCTGCAATTTACAAATTTTCTCTAAGATATGTATTCTGGCAAGATAACGCATACATATTTTTATGTTTAGCTGTTAAATTAACGACGCATAGATCATTTTTTAAATAATTCCCTCATTTCATATTTTTATACTTCACCCCGGCAAGAAAAGTGACACAACATAAAAATGCATCATTTGAGAAAAATCAACTTAAAGAATACTATACAGCTTTAAGTAACTAGCATTACAATAAAACTGATACAACTGCCCCCAGGTGGACAAATTGCGAGATTGAGATGTGTCACTTTTCGAGATGTGTCACGATGAGAAACTTCATACATATTTTTCAATGACATAACCTCAAAATTGCCATTTTTTGACTTGTGTCACTTTTCTTCCTGGGGTACGATATGTCACAACTCACTGTTAAATCTTTTCAAACATTCAGAACTTCTCTTTTACAGTGTTATGCGCAATAAAGAGGTTGTTCTGTTCCCATTCGAATAATTGTTATTATTATCTTTTAGATCTTGAAACTATGTCCGAAAGAAAACGGGTTGCAGTCATAGGTGGCGGTCTTTGTGGTTTGGGAGCCATAAGAGCCAGCCTGGAAGAAGATTTGGAACCCACCTGTTTCGAGAAGACTGGACACTTAGGTGGACTATGGAGATACCACGAAGACGACTCTGATGGCATAGCATCTGTCATGAAGACCACCATTATCAACACAAGCAAAGAAATGGGTGCTTTCAGTGATTACCCCCCTCCCGCTGAGTTTCCGAATTACATGCACAATTCCTTGATGTATGAATACATCAAATTTGCCGCAGAAAGGATTGGTGCGAAGAAATATATGAGATTCCACCACGAAACACTGAAAGTCGAGAAGGCAGATGACTATGAAGTAAGACATTTTCGCTCACCACACTTGATAATATGTTGGTATAAATCAGGGATAGTCAAGAAATCAATCGTGCTAGGTTTTCTTGAGGATCGCTTTAACGCTAGGCTTTTTATCTTCATTTTAAATGTTAATCTCGTTCTGTAACAAAGTACTTTATAAATTTTAGTGTTGATTATATATTTTCTAACTTATTTTAACTGTTTTGACGCAACTGAGTTCTGTAAATACGGAATTCACAGAACGACAACGCGCATGGGAGTAAATAACTTCTTTAAATCCACAGAATAGTTAAAAGTATGGCTACATGTTCAACCCTAATTAATAGTTTAAAACACCAGGCCGAGAAGCATTAGGTGGGACTGTCCCTATGGAAAATTCACTAATGCCTGGGTCATCGAAACTTTGTTAATATAAATAGGGTTGACAGCCGAAAATTCTAGAAGAAACTGCGTGAAAGGTGGCGGGACACTGGAAAGCGAAAGGAACGGGGATATTTATGACCATCACACGAGACACCGACATTAACGATAACACCCCCTAATTCTCTGTCAAGAGAATAGACTTTTAGAAACTTTTGGAATGTGTGTTAGAATTGCTCTCCTACCCGATAAAAAGTTCCCTCTTAACCATACACTAACTCCAGACATAATTGTCATTATTTAGGTTGTGTCAATATTTGTAGTTTACATTTAAAGTTTAACAACTTAACTCTGTGTTGGAATGTTAGTGGGTCTTTTACATCTCCTTACTTTCATAAAATTTATCTTACTCTGTTAAACTCACCATAGATTAAAATAATAATAATAATAATAATAATAATAATAATTTTAGATAATAAATGTTTGAGAATAACAATTTTATATAAACATACAGGGAGTTATTCGTATGAAAAAGGCAATTACTCTCCGATTTTCACGAAGCAAGAAGTATCTTCATTGCTAAAGAATAAAATTTAAGGATTCTTTAAAATAGTTTCATTTACAATAGAGTATTTTATATTTTTAACAATTATGGGTAAAAGGATTTTTCGAATTAATTTTACCACACATTCATAATCTTTTATATCTTGAAGAGTCTGACTTCTGACAAAAAAATTTTATTAGATGAGATAATATTATACTTTAAAATTGTTAACAAACTATGCTCATTTCAACTATTCCTTTTTCTCTCCCAGAAAAGTGGACGCTGGAGAGTGACATGTAGAAATACCCAAACAAACGAAATCGTTTCCGACGTCTTTGACTTCGTTGCTGTTTGCATCGGCCATCATGTCTACCCAAACATCCCTGTTTTTCCAGGACAGGAGGAATTTACCGGGAAGATTATTCATTCGCACAGCTTGAAGAAAGCGCAAGGCTTTGAAGACATGAACATTGTTGTGGTAGGCGTGGGCAACTCTGGAATGGACGCTGCTGTGGAACTGAGTTCTGTTGCAAAACAGGTAAGACGCTAAGATATAGATGATGATCACCTCGGTGAATATCATACATTTTGAAATTTATGGTTTGTTTCAGGTTATAAGTTTCTGAGTTGTATTTTGTTTAGATTTAAAGCAAATAGCTTCTTGGGTTAAGAACTATAGATTGTACAGAATTTGAAGTTCAATCATGGCGAATTTATGCCCTAAATAAAAATATTAAACGAGAAACAAAGTCATAAATATTTTTTGGGGTGATGACAACATTTTTTTTCTTTTTTTTTTCAATTGCTTACAACAACCGCTAAAATTCAGTAAAAGAAAGAAAAATCTTGTTAAAATGTTGAAAGGGAAATATAAAAATATTTTATTTGGTATACGGTAAATTAAATTATTATATTTATTTTCATACTGAGTACAATTAATGAATCATAGAATTCTGTTTGACTCGTTTTGAATAATGATCAGTTGTAGAGACAACATCGTAAATCTTTAGATGCTAGTGTTATCGAAAACTTCATTTCATCAACAAGCAACAACAACAATAAAATATTTTGTTGCTTATTTCATATTGGTACAATTCGAGATTTTCATTACATTCTTTTTGACGGCAGATGTTCAAATGGTAAAAATATTTGGTGTTGCTGTTTCGATGCGGCAGGTATTTATCCTAAGGACATTCAACCACATGCACTGCGAGTTTTGACGGCTATTTTATTATTGAAGCACCTTGTAGGTGAGCCAGTGCTGTTAATTGGCAGAGGACAGCACAAGAACGTTGATGCTTTGATCTCGTCCTACGTGGCTATGGGTGGCTTTCACAAACGAATAAAATGAAAACCCATGCCTTCATAAACATTATTCCATATAACTCTATTTAAAGTCGTGTAAGTCTTCCAAAAAACGAAAAATTTGTTGTTGTTGTTGTTTCTAATGCCCTGTGGCTGGAAAAGAAAAATTTACATCGCTAAATGTAATTTACAGGTGTATTCCAGACATCTTTGTATGTCAAAGAGTTAAAACTATGAAACTTGAAGAATTGATACGTAAAGCCATTTAGATGCTGATTTCTTTAAAATGACCTGCTTCAAACATCGTCCTTGAATCCTGTCCAAGACATTGGTCCAGTCAAACGTTGGTTTGTCCAGGAAAAAAATATAGAAGTTTTTTCTCACTCGTTCTAGGTGTATTTTGGGGTGCTGAATCCGATTTTCAACTTTGCCCCTTCCAACGGATATGGCTTCACAACAAAAATCGCAAAAAACATCAAAATTTTCAATCTTTTTTCAGGTTTTGCCCAAAAAGTCATAAAACTATGCACTTTTCGAGGTAGACTTTAGTATACAAAATAAAGTACATTAAATTTCCTACAAAAAGCACTGCTCAATTTTATTTTTTGGTTGAATGGTTTGGCCAGTAGAGCGAGCTGAAAAAAGGCCAAAACTTCGTACTTTGTGGAAAGTCCAGTTTTCTCGTTAATTTTTCGCTTGTAACTCAAAAACTATGCTTGTAATTTCACAAGTCTTGGATTCTGCTAAAACTACATTAAATTCTCTACAAATTGCACACCTTAATCACTTATTTTGGCCAAATCGTGTAGACACTAGAGCTCGTTGAAATTTATGTCATATTACGCGAAACTGCTAAGTCAAGAGCCCTTCACTCTAAATTCAGCAGAGACCTATATTATCACTGTTTACTTATTAAAAACTATTTATTTGGTCTTTATAATTAATGATTAATGTAATGACTTATTAATTATATATCAATTTTATCGTGTCCGTTCCGGGACACGGCTGGTTCTTTCCTTTTTGGATTGTAAAATGATTACCATCATTGAAGATACCAACAGTTTATTACACATAGTGACGAACATATACAAATTCATGAGTATTTCCACATAATCTATACATTTACTGCGCACACAACACCCAGAGGTAGCGATCCACCATTACCCCCTTCTCAGAGCGATCTCCACGCCCTCTCGTGACCTTTCACGAAGACTTCGTCGTGGGCGGAATCTTCACAAATTTAATTACTACTTATTTATTATATCAAATTTTTGTCCAAAGTATGTTTGGGTATTCAGACACAAAATACTTATATAAAAAGTTTCACAAAAACAATTTATTATAAATTTTCATATTAATTATCATCATTAATATAGGTAGGTAAATAATAAAAGAGATGGACAGCTACAGTATCGACGCTTAGCGGTTGAAGACCATATCTGTTCTTCATTCACCCCAACTGCGTAGGATCTTTCACGAAACCCAACCACTCCTGAACTTGGAGGTAGACCCTCAGTGAGTCTGCCAAGCTGCAGCCTCTGTTGGGGAGAGAATGGTGATGTTAGATGTCACCTTGAACGCAGATGTTATGTACTGTCTATGTTGCAATTTGTTTAAGGAGGTCATTTGTTTGCCGGACCCATAGAGAGCAAGGATAAATTTTTCTCCTCCACTCACAACTGCCTCTAGATCAGCCTGAGGGTCTTTAAATATGTTGATGAGAGGTCCAAGGTCAGGGTTCTTCTTCAGAGTTTTCACACACTTTATTTTGCCCTGGATATATAGAGCTGACGTCGTATCACAACCGCTCATGGCGTGTTAAAAAAGGATATGGGCAGCTGTGAATGTGTCTATCACACTTGGCGGGTGGTAAATGGCATTGCATGTTCTTCCTTTTCCTGGCTTCAGGAAGTATACATTGGAAGGAGTACAGAGCCCAACCATTATGACAAGAAGGTCGATATCCTCTCCCACTACAGCCACTGTGACACACTCAGATGTCAGACTTATAGCTATGACTACTATCAGTCTATCTGCATCTTCAAGTGCTTGGCTGAACAATGTTCGCTTCATCAAATTTTAAGATGAGCATGTCTATAAAACAACTCTTGTTTTTTGAATTGGAGAGAAATTTCTCCTGTGATACAGTGGGAACCATTGTGTCAGTGAATATAATTTCTGTGGCATGCTTTTTGTTTGACCCTCTCAAGTGCTCCACGTATTTCGTGCTTTTCTCACAGTCTTAATAACCATCAAAAACTATTTGGGCACTTGTCTTGTATTTGGACAAAGCGTATGAAACATATCTGTCACAAATGCCTGAAAAGATCACGCCAGTTGGCCACACTATACGGTGCAATAAAAACCCACCATCAATGACAACTGTGCACTTTTCCAGAACTGTGTTTTCTATAGGTTTGAAGGCTTTGTAGAGAGATGACTTAGTTCCTTTCCTCATGCCACTCTCATCAAAAAAAAGATAATAGGTAAGGACTCAGCTCGTACTTCAGGAATTCTTCCAATTCTTCTTCTGACTCTTTGGCAATGGTCATTCTTTGAAATAGAGTGGTTGGGTTGATGGGAACTGCTTTACCGTGAATATTTACTGCGCACTTCATCATAGTAAAGGGGTTCAGTAGATTGCTTCGTTTGAATTTAACAGACCTGAAATCATCCCCAACAATGCGGTCCATGCCCTGAGTACCCACTTCCCTGGCCAAGTGACAGTTGATCCTATCATCTCCAACAATCCCTGTACTGATGGATATGAGTTCTGGAGTTTCTGGGAAAGGCGGGTGCTGCTCAAACCAATCCAACAGTTTCTTCATATCGTGACTGTCTCTTTTAATCCTTGAGTCTCGGCTATCAACATGTCGTTCTGAGGTACTGAAATTAATTTCTCAGTAGCCTTCCATTTCTTCACACACTTGTTAGAGTGAAGACATCCCCTGCGTCCATCTAGCTAAAATACTTGGAGTTACACCTCGTTGTCGAGTTAATCCACCATCACTTTTCATGTACTTCATGAGATTCTGTTCAATAGTCATGTCACTCCATGTGCCACTCCACAACTTATCAGTTCGGTGGACAGTTAAAGCCCCATGTGAAGTGAAAGAGTTGAATTCTTCCAGTGGCATCGTATTCTTCAATTTGTCCATGTCTTGGAGATTGAGTTGAGAACATTTCGCATATAGGAAATGGCCACTAGCGTGGAAATATGGCAGCATCTTGTAAATGATTTCAAGATGGAGTTTCCAGTTACCAATTCTTTCAGATCCAATGAAATTCTTCACTAAAGTTATCATCTCAAAGTATTGAATCCACAACTTATCTGTAGGACCATGAAGCACCAATTGTTGAACCCGAGCTGCAAACTCCTTTTCAAGTTCTCTCACTAATTCACTTTCAAGCGCTGCCAGAACCTCTGATCAGTCTCCGCAGTACAAAATCTCTTCTAATTTAAGGTGAACTTCAGGGGAGATGGAGGTTAATTCAAGGATAATTTTAGCCAGAATTGTATGAACTAATAAATGAGCTCTTACAGCCCTTGCATAGGCATGCCTTGTCATTATTTTTTTTTTTTAGTACTGTTGACTACATACACAGTATGAACCGGAAGTGATATTATTATGAATAGGGAATGACTGCAGGGGACTTACCCGGTCCAGAAATATGTCTTAACTACATACCAAATTCAAAGGAGGACATTCCCCCTTGAAAACTACTGACCAACCTGTACAACAACGGTTAAGTTCATATATAATTAATAACGGTTATATAATTAATACGGTTTGGCCAAAATAAGTCATTAAGATATGAAATTTGTAGAGAATTTAATGCACTTTTAGAAGAATCCAAGTTTTTTGCAATTATAAGCATAGTTTTTGAGTTACAAACGAAAAACTAACGAGAAAACTGGGTTTTCCACAAAGTAGGAAATCCATTCCACAAGGATTCCACAAATTTCCACCGTTCAACCAAAAAACAAAATTGAGGGGTGCTTTTTGTAGGAAATTTAATGTACTTAATTTTGTATATTGGAGTTTACCTCAAAAAGTGCATAGTTTTATCACTTTTTGGCATAAAAATGAAAAAAGGTCGAAAATTTTCAGGTTTTTTGCGGCTTTCGTAGGAAAGCCATATCCGTGGGAAGGGGCAAAGTAGAAATTCGGATTCAGTACCCAAAAAACATCTAGAACGAGTAAAAAAAAAACTTCTATATTTTTTTCCTGAAACAGGCAACTCCGGTGACGATTTGACTGGACTATATATAAATATGTGCACTTAAAACCGAAAAATTCGGAATTTAAATCACACAATTAAAGCATATCATGAGATGCATTTAAATTACGACATACACGTGTATTCGTGTGTTTAGCGCTCTAATACTTTTAACTCTTAAGAATTGAAGAAATATCAATCGTCTTGTCATTTTATTCTTATCATACTTTTATTTTTTTGCAGGTTTATTTAAGCAGTAGAAGGGGAACATGGGTCTTGCCAAAAGTTGGTCCAGCAGGTCTACCATTGGATGCAGTCTTTTTACGCCGTCCTACTTATTTAGCTATGCGATACCTGCCTTACAGCTTAAATTGCAGCATATCTGAAATAGTTCTGAACAAATTTATGAACCACACTTTATACAATTTAAAGCCCAAACACAGGATTTGGAGTCAGCATCCAACAGCCAGCGATGCGTTACCCATCAAACTGCTGAGTGGTGTTGTAGTTGTTAGAGGACATGTCGAGAAATTTACGAAAAATGGTGTGATATTTGAAGGAGAAAAGGTAAAATCAGAATGAATAACTTTGTTTTATTCGTAAGAGGTGGAGATATATTATCATTTATCAAAATCTAATATTTTAAGAAACCTTATTTATTGTATAAAATTCCAACATTTTTCAGCTACCAAAGTAGCGCTGAGTTTGATGTGTTTTTGCGTCGTTGATTCCTTTGCTAAAATCATAAAATATAATTACTTCTTTAAGCCGTCCACACTGCATAGTTGTTAGTGTTCTGAGCTGTCCCGCAAGGGGCTTGGGTTCAAATCCCGAATAAGGCTTGGTCGTTTCTGTGTCGTCCCCCGCACAGGAAGCAATGCTGGTTCACCTATGTGGTGCTCAAATAATAAAGTAGCCAGCAAATCTTCGCGTAGTCTTCTAAGTAGTTTTATTTGTGTTAAAGTTTTTTTTTGGTTTTATATAATCTTAAAGTAGTAGGAAATTTCTTTGTATTTAAAAAAATCTCTCAGTCTCTCTCTTTTTTTTAAAGTTTTTAAGTTTGCCCACACTTTAGGAATTTATCAAGGTTTTGTTTGGTATTTTCATACGATGTTTTATTCTATATTTTAAGCACTTTTAAGTGATTTGTTTGAAGGATTTATTATGTGTGTTTTTTAAAATTTTTTAACCATTTAATTTCATTTCATATACTGTTTTCGTTTTAACTCCGAAATTTCATTTTTTATTTTGTGCCCATTATTAAATCATGTTAGGTGCTTCTATTTCGTTCTTTAACTTGGGCTTGCAAATTTTTTTCCATTAAAAATATATATATTAAGCGTTATCGACACTCGTTTTCTAATTCTACAAACTTCCTTAATCGCAAATTACCTCTTGCTTTCGATCACGTTTAGTCCTGATGATCACCTTAGTCGTTCATGCCTGTTTGGCGTGATAAAGATGGAGGAAAAGAAAGAGCCAATCAATAGTCATACAAATACTGAGAAAAAATCTTTCTAAATCAGCTCTACAACGTAAATGTGCCCGAAACTAAAACTGTTTACTTCCTTTTCAACCTCCTTAAATAAGATTTTTCAAAAGTTGTAAATTTTAATCTATAAACTGTACATTTCAGGAGGAAACTCCAGTCGATGCTGTTATTCTAGCAACAGGATATCGAGTGAAATTCTCATTCTTGAGCGAGGAGATCCTTCCAGTGAAAGACAACAGAGTTCCTCTATACAAATTTATTTTTCCTCCACATCTCCCCCATCCTACTCTCGCAATTCTTGGACTGATTCAGCCAAGTGGACCTGGCATTCCAGCAGGAGAAATGCAGTGCAGATGGACTAGTAGGGTTATGAGCGGTAAAATAGCTTTACCGTCAAAAGAAAAGATGTACGAAGACATCAAGAAAAACGATGACTACAACAGAAAACGCTTCACAGACTCTCCTAGACACACGTTCCAAGTGGATTTTATCGGTTATCAGGATGAACTGGCGGAAGAAATAGGTGTCAAACCCAATCTTTTGAAGATGGCGATAACGGATCCCAAACTGTTTTGGGCAATATTCTTTGGTCCATCTTTGCCCTACCAGTATCGCCTCCAAGGGCCTCATGCATGGGATGGAGCGAGAAACGCTATTTTAACCTATCCCGAAAGGGTAAAGGCTCCATTACGTAAACCTGGCCAAAGAGTGGAAAAAAGGGAAAGAAGTCTTCTTAGTACCGGCCCAATTCTCAAACATATTATCTTATTGCCCATAATTTTATATTTTGTCCTTAGCTTTTTCAATTCTTGAGTTTTAAAGTAGTGTTAAAAAACCATTTCATATTGCTAAAATATGAAATTTGTGGACGAAATCAAATTTGATTTTCTTATAGATACTTTAAGAATTGTGTTAATAAAATTTGTAATATAGTGCTAATAGAGGTCTGCAATTCGACGTCATTATTTCACACCTGTAGCAGTCATTAATAAACAAAATAGACAAATGTAATTTTTAAAATATCTTCTATATTATAGTTCCAAAACAGCCTAAATTTATTTAAAATCATAATCATAATTTATAGAGTAGTTAAATCATTAAAATTTCTACTCGTTATAGTAGAAAGTTGTACTCTTGAATTTCCCCTTTCTTTCATGTGCACTACGACGATCCTTATCTATTTAGCGAGGTTAGGTTCCTCGCTGAATAGGTTAGGATCTAAATCCTTAGGTTCCTTCGCTTTTAGGGCCTCGCTAATAGGTTACTAGGTTACTATTAGCGAGGCCCTAAAAGCGAATCAACGCACCAAGATAGTGAAGTGCTGTCATTTTTAAACTGCTCTTTAGAACATTTATAAATTGTTTCTAGTTTCACTTACTAGGAACCCGGAGCTTTTCATTAACCAACAGAATAACAATGCTCGAGATAGATATATGTTCTTAATATGGAGTAAATAGCAGCAGAGTAAGGAACAATATAATAAATATGCTGCTTCTTAAGTTTCAAAAGTTTACTGACATGTAAAAATGATCCTACTTCTGATGTAGAGACATACGTATACCACGATTTCGTTAGCGTCGTTAATATGGGAGCACTATTTTAGAAAAGCCAACATTATTCTCTTTGAGGGGACAGCACAGGAACGCTACTAGTCGGGATTCAAACCTAAGCCCACACAGCGTGGAAACACCTGACGATAACAACTATATGCAGGGCCCGATTATGAACTCTAGGGGCCCCTGGGCAGATGCTATTTGGGGGCCCCCACTAACGAACATTTATAAAAATAAGAACTATCCATGGGCTATACATACTATTAGAAGTAATAGGTGCATACACCAAAGGGGTTTGGGGCCCCCTAGCATCAGGGGGCCCTGTTCAAAGTCCCGATTTGCCCATGGGATAAAAAGGCCCTGACTATATGATATGTGCGGTGTAGGGCTTAGATGTCATAATCGAAATTAAATATAGTGTGAAATGCTGTGATAAATTAAGCATACGTTTCTACACATGTGTATATTAAATGCCTTTTCAGCCTAACTGCAGAATAGTGTATCCCATAATTACGATTTTACTCCGAAACTAAGAGTCCCATTGAAACCGCTGAATTAAAATTTTTGCAACACTTAAATTAGATTAAAAAAATTAAATGATTTAAAATTTAAAACGTGAAGCAAGCACAAACATGAACTGGCTGCTTATCCTTTCACAGGGAAGGCACGTAACAAAAACTGTTCACATAGGAATCCGTTGCGTTGCGTTAAGGAAAAGATGACGTAGAGACGAAAATAAACCAATCATAGGCGTTAAGAATTTCATTGCTAATCGTTTGGAGGCATATGATTGGTTGGTTTCCGTCTCAACGTCATCTTTTCCTTAACGCAACGCAACGGATTCCTATGTGAACAGGCCCTAACTCGGTACTAAATCCATCAAACGGATAAAGAGAAAATAATCTAATGACATAACGTTTTCGTTCGCGTCTCCTCTGTTAGATTAAATGAGGTTCCAAAGTTACTAATTTACTTATATGGAACTTGCGCAAAACGCGTAACATGAACACATAGCTTCTTAATATCCATACAATATATATACATACTAGCTGTACCCGGCGTTGCCCGGGATTTTAAGAACGTTTGTTAACCAAAATCAATTTAAAAACTAAACACAGAATAAATTACATAGTAAAAAAAAGAATGTGAAATGTTATACACATCTCATTATTTATGTAGATGCAGTCTTTCATCATTGTACCACTAAAAGCTGTAAAGTAAAAATGTCAAATTGTGGAATATTTGTTAACCAAACTCAATTTAAAAACTAAAAACCGTATAAATAACACAGAAAAAAAAGAATGCGAAATATTATATACATAGTATATAAAATAAAACCCAATATAAAAATATATAAATTTATGATAAAGTCCTCAGAATTTAGCTAGATTTAAGCTTTTGTCTTTGGAGCAAAAGAAGCTGAAAAGTAAAACATAAAATATATACATTTTTAATAAACCATTAAAAGCTGAAAAGTAAAAATGTCAATTTGTCGAATGTTTGTTAACCAAAATCAATTTAAAAACTAAACATTATCTAATATATAAAAATGAATGTTTGTATCTCTGTAATTGTATAGAAATCCACAGTTTAGGAGCAACGATCGTGAAATTTTAAATACAGGCGTGTTTAAAAACAGCCGAGGGTCTGAAGAACTTAAAAAAATCGAAATTAATTACCGTTGATTTTTAATTAATAAAAAACCACAATTTTGAAACTAAATGTAAGCTGTTACACTTTGTGGCATCATCCCTCTGAATATGGCGTCCACGTTAGGGTTAGCTGACAGCGAGCGAAAAGATAAAAATAAATAAAATCAAAAAGTTTCAAGTTATATATTAAACCAGAATAATAAATGAAAATAATAATCTTTCAAGTCAGATTTTATACTTTAAGACATTTCGATTAACGATCGTCGTTTATTTTCGCCGTGTTATTTTGTAAACAAACGTTCTCTGTTGCCATTTTCATTTCAGACATTTCTTATTGAAACGATGTAATGCGTAGTAAATGCGTTAAATATTTCTTATCTAAAATTTATATTTTAAAAGATTTCAGTGAAATTAACATCGTCTTCAGATTATAAACAGACGTTATTTGTTGCTATTTTCATTTTAGAAATTTCTTATTAAAATGATGGAATTCTCCGATATATTTCCATAGTGAAGATTTAGACACATTACAGAATTTAAAAAAAAAAACCTTTTGTGTAATTTATATATTTGTGTGTGTTTAATTATTTCAAGTGACTCTAAAGTGGGCGTGGCATTTTTCCACTAGCGTGAAAAATCAGAATAATATTGAATTATTTATTTTTTTTTTTTTGCTCATCAGACGACAGTAGCAGAGAGTGGCAGTAGTTACACAAGTTTGAATTTGAAACATTGTTTTGTTGTTTCCTAAAAGAAGCAATAATCCGTTACTGTATTTTATATTGTTCTTAATTTTATAATTCACGATGTACTTTTAAAAGCATAAAAATTAGTATATCTTAACTAAAAAGAATCAGTCTAAACTTAAGCACAGTTTTGCGATTTATTTACGGTTAACTATGTTTGTGTTTAGCTATTCCATTTGTTTGTTTTAAAAAATGATTTTTTAAAGGTTTTTTTTGGTGCTTTATGGTAAAATAGCACTTAAAAATTAAAAAAAAGAAACAAAAACTTAACTGTAAATAGCATACTTTTTCTATAAATTGGTCAATTTGAAGTAATTTTTATTGAAATTTAGCTAAAATGCCTATAACTGCATAAAAATCTTAATGCTACTATTTTAATTTCCCAAGCACAATTCTAAAAATGTTATAAAATACGCAGCCCTACTTTCCGATTTAGTACAAGAATTTAAAATTGATTTCAGGACTTCGGGGAAAATAAACAATTTTTGTTTTTGCATGTTTTCTATTCTATTTAAGTCGATATAGATATAATGCTAGCAAATTGTCAAATGGAATGCATAGAGTTGCAATCTGACATTTAACTTAAAGAGAAATTCAATCGAGTCTCTTTGTTGTACTCATAAATCATACCTGCCCAGATATAAATATCCTTCACTGCATAGTCAAGCGTTATTCTGGTCATCAACGTTTGGAAGCACGTACATCTGAGAACAACTATTTTCAAGAGTTTCAACTATTTTGAAGCACACTAAGAGTCAAATTCGAACCAAAATTTATTCGTTGTTTTTTAGTATTGATGTGTATGACATTTCCCATCCCTTTTTTATACTATGTTTAATTTTTCATGCAGAGTTCACAAGGCAAAAGACAATTTGACAATTTTACTTTTCAGCTTTTAGTGATGAAAGGCTGAATCTATCTAAATTCTGAGATGTGTATAACATTTCACATGTTTTTTTCCTATGCTATTTATACTGTGTTTAGTTTTAAGTTGACTTTGGTTAACAAACATTCATATTGAACCCCGAATCAAGAAACGAGAAACATAGTTTATGAAGGTACTTCAGATGATATTTGGATCAGTTTAATTGAACAGAGATTTATATGGAGTTTAATAAGGACAGAATGTTTCTATTATTGCTACAGAATCTTGCATTTATGGTGCGTGTAGCCCAAACTGCAGATTTCTGTTAATTTTTTCATCAGTCAGTGCCTTTAACAAATACTTTAATACTTTATTTATATATTTTTTTGGCTACAGAATCCTGCATTTATGGAGGTATTTATATGGACAATTAGACATTTTTACTTTTAAGCTTTTAGTGATTTATTATAAATGTATATATTTTATGATATTTATACTGTTATTAAATCTATGTTATTTATACTGTGTTTAGTTTTTAAATTACTTTTTGTTAACAAACATTAGACAATTTGACATTTTTAATTTAAACTTGAAAAATGAAAGGCTGAATCTACTAAAATTCTGAGATGTGTATAACATTTCACATGTTTTTTTTTAAATGTTATTTATGCTGTGTTTACTTTTTTAATCAATTTTGTTTAACAAACATTCGACAAAATGACATTTTTACTTTTCAGCTTTACTTTTTAAAACTCTTAACTTTCCAAGAGACAATTTGACATTTTTTCCTTTTCAGCTTTTAATGGTTTATTATAAATGTATATATTTTATGTTTTACTTTTCAGCTTCTTTTGCTCCAAAGATGAAAGGTTAAATCTAGATGAATTCTGAGGAGTTAATTATAAATTTATATATTTTTATATTGGATTTTTTAAAAATTATTTGGGTGTATAACATTTCACATGCTTATTTTTCTATGTTATTTATACTGTGTTTAGTCTTTAAATTGATTTTGGTTAACAAACATTCGACAAATTGACATTTTTACTTTTCAGCTTTACTTTCCAAAAGACAATTTGACATTTTTCCTTTTCAGCTTTTAGTGGTTTATTATAAATGTATGTATAATTTATGTTTTACTTATCAGCTTCTTTTGCTCCAAACATAGAAGGTTAAATCTTGCTAAATTGTTTAGATTTTAAATTGATTTTGGATAACAAGCATTCCACAATTTGACATTTTTACTTTACAGCTTTTAGTGGTACAATGATGAAAGACTTCATCTAACCAAAATACTGAGATATGTATAACATTTCACATGCTTTTTTTTTTTTTTTTTTTTGGCTATGTAATTTATACTGTGTTAAGTTTTTAAATTGATTTTGGTTAACAAACATTCCACAATTTGACATTTTTACTTTACAGCTTTTAGTGGTACAATGATGAAAGACTGCATCTACCAAAATACTGAGATATGTATAACATTTCACATGCTTTTTTTTGGCTAATTTATACTGTGTTAATTTTTTAAATTGATTTTGGTTAACAAACCTTCTTAAAATTCCGGGCAACGCCGGTTACTTCAGCTAGTTTCCCATAAAATCCATCTTAATCAACAACCTCAATTCAATCATGCCACTCATTTTGACACAAACTATACTCTAAAATACATTAAACAACTTCACAAATTTGAAGGAGAAACAACATTGACGCCATAATAGCCTCAGCTTGGCAACAAAAAATTTTCGTCAACTTGGCGAAAAATCTGCTTGACCGTCTTATGTACTCTAGCCCTTGTAACGGTTGAAAATTCTGCTTGACATAAAATGCATGTTTGTATACATACAAATAACTTCTAAGGCTGAATAGCCTCGTACAAAACTCAATAGAGCTTGAACAATTCGCATACTAATATCAAATGATTGCTGTAAGGTATATTTCCAGTAAGGAAATATAGACAAATGAAATATAGACAATTAAACTTCTGAAATGAAAATGGCAACAGAGAACGTTTGTTTACAAAATATCACGACGATAAGAACGACGATCGTTATTCGAAATGCCTTAAAATATAGAGTATAAATTCTGACTTGAAAGATTATTATTTTCATTTATTATTCGGGTTTAATATATGACTTGAAGCTTTTTGATTGTATTTATTTTTCTATCGCTTTTGCTTCTCGCTGTTCAGTAAACCTAACACGTCGGCCTTTAAATTTGTGAGGCTCTTCCATTTCAGGATTCACCCTTCAAAAATTGTTGGTTTTTTATTAATTAAAAATTAACGGTAGTTATTTTCGATTCCAGAAGTTCTTAAAACCCTCGGCTGTTTTTAACGACGCCTGTATGTAAAATTTCATGATCGTCGCTCCTAAACTGTGGATTTCTATACAATAACAGACAGACAAACATTCATTTATATATATATTATATATATACATATAGGTGGTTATCAAAATAATGGAAACACTAAGAAACATCATGAAAGCTTTTATTAATACGACCCAGGATCACATTTGTCCCGTAATACCACCTGATTTACCTTGGAATTGGATTATACAAGTCATGAATAGTGGTTAAGAATATATTATACCATTCTTCAGGGAAAAATCATGAAAGTTCCTGTAAAGATACTGTGATGGATATCTATACGGGGCTCTATCCGCTTATACAGATCACAGTGGTTGGATGATATATAATCGAGGGGATTGTACAGGGCAAGATAAGATATTTGACTTCTTTTTCATGCTCTTGAAACCAATACTTGATAGATTTAGTTGTATGTATAGGGGGATTATCACCCCCCTATACATACAACTAAATCTATTAAGGAGAACGCCATCTCCTGCAAGAAACAATGTTTGCACCATAGGATGGACTAGTGAGCTAAAATTTCGACATAGTCCTTCCCCTTCAATTTCCCTTTTAGGGTTCAATAGGGTTACAATAAGGCCTGAAGAAAACCATGAGATGTCCTCCCAAACCCTGATAGATCTACCTCCATGAATGACAGTTGAGATGAGACAGCCAGAATCTTACGCTTGTGTAGGTGCTCTCCAGAAATACGCACGTCCTGTTGCGGGGAGCAATGATTCGCCGGACCAAATGCCGTTTCTCGACATATTACTTGACCAGGATTTGCGCTCGTGGCACCATTGTGGAAGATATTTTGCATTTGCATCTATTATAAGTGGCTTGGGAATAGCTACTCTTCCGTAAATGCTCTGTTTGTGAAGTTCCCTTCTACCTCTAATGGTTGATATAAGAACATGAGATTCAGATTGAGCTCTTCGGTCATTTTGGTTGGAATTGTATTATTTCTTCATGTCACAATCCGCTTCAATATCTCGTCCGTCTCTTTTACTCAGCTTTCTCTTTCGTCCACTATTCTGTTTGACAAAGGATGTTTTTCCGTGCACTCTGTATGCTATCATGACTTTCGATACCATAGCTCGAAAAATACCCATTAGCCTGTCTGTTGCAGTAACAGATACTCCAATTTAAACGCACTCCAGCAATTTGCCCTTTAATCAAGGTCTGCAAGATTTGACATTTTACGATCTTCCCCCCAAAAGCACGATGCCCTTAGCTTCATTACTACTACCTGATAGTAGAATAATACATACACTATATTATATAAAAAAAATACCGGTGGCCAGACTCGTTTTTTAAGGAATATGAAGCACATTCATAAACACCACTAATATTGATAGGTGTTTCCATTATTTTGATAACAACCTGTATATAGATTAAGAAAATTCAGCTTCCCAATATTATTTTTGTACTATTTTGTAGCATCACCTATAACTTTTTTTTTTTTTTTTGGGGGGGGGGAGAGGCACTTTGTCTTGAGATAGTCGGCTTTTGTTATTCACCACTGTTTTCCTGACTACTTTCTTATGGGAGCACAATTTAGGTGAGCCAGCATTACTCCCTATGAGAGGACAACACGGAAACGACCAAGCCTTATTCGGGATTTGAACCCAAGCCCTCTGCGGGGCAGCTCAGAACGCTAATGACTGTACTATGTGGGCTGCTCACCTATACCATAATTCTTGCATTTTATGATAGCCAACCAATTTTTTTTTTTAATTTCTACATTAAACAGAATGTTTAACTGCGAGCAGGGCAATCTAAAAGCATACATTGTCTGCATAATCTGTAGCGATGTTCTTTAGAATATCTTTCGCTGCTTTATTATATTTAAGACGAGAATAATGTTTAATGTGTAACACCGCCTAGTTTAAAAAGCAAATAAAATTTTGAAAAACTTCATTATTTTATATGTTACTTATGGTAATCTATCATATGCTACATAAATATATGTTGTCCTTTCCAATCCCCTTGGTGTAGGAAGCCCAAAGGACCTTGGTCCTTGGCCAAGGGTAGTAAGCAGCTTCACTTTAAGGCGAGGTACCACTAGGGCTGAAGACTAATTTTACC
The DNA here is from genome assembly GCA_907164885.2 of Dolomedes plantarius. Classification (NCBI taxonomy): domain Eukaryota; kingdom Metazoa; phylum Arthropoda; class Arachnida; order Araneae; family Dolomedidae; genus Dolomedes; species Dolomedes plantarius. Next base: position 202,842,962 of record OU015495.1, read on the forward strand.
TCGAAGAACATCGACCCGTAATTTTGAACCGAGTCAAGTGACGAGACCAGAGCACTTGACCCCGCACCTCCAGAGTAAAAGGTATTTTGGGAACTTGGAGGACACTGCAGCTACGACAGATTTTTTCCGCGCACCAGCCACCCTTAGTATACACGTCGGTGTAGGAAGCCCAAAGGACCTTGGTCCTTGGCCAAGGGTAGTAAGCAGCTTCACTTTAAGGCGAGGTACCACTAGGGCTGAAGACTAATTTTACCTCGAAGAACATCGACCCGTAATTTTGAACCGAGTCAAGTGACGAGACCAGAGCACTTGACCCCGCACCTCCAGAGTAAAAGGTATTTTGGGAACTTGGAGGACACTGCAGCTACGACAGATTTTTTCCGCGCACCAGCCACCCTTAGTATACACGTCGGTGGTTTTGTCAGAGACGGGCATCGAACCAGCGACGTTCGGGTCACTGGCTCGCTACCCTTGCCAACCGGGCCACCACGCCCACACATAAATATATATTTTATTTTAATATATATATATATATATATTTTTACTAATCCCAGATTGTCTAACAAGGCTAGACAATCTGGGATTTTTGCTCAGCTAAAACAGACAGGCACCCGGGGCTAAGTCAGTCTTCTCCCTCTGGTACCCCAGGCCTTTGGGCCAATTGAAGCTGCTCCTTTCCCTTTACCATGAGTCCTCCTTTTTCTGATTTGAATACATAAATATATAAATACATCTATGTACCCAATATGTACCCAATGCACCCAACCTATGTACCCAATGTATATATTTTATGTAGATTTATAGGGTTTCTTTAGAGGAACAATTTTTAATGTCAGTGACTTGTGTAAATGTTTTGCAAGCCGGATGTAAATTTTTCAATACTTTTAACTGATCAAAGATTTTTGATGATAATATTTTAACTGATTATTTGTTGCATCAAATTTTTACAACTCTTTTGTCAACAGAATAACTTTTGACCCAGTGGTAGATAAAAAGGTATCAGTCTTTTGATAAAGAGGCGAGATAAACCAAAAAAACGAGATTATGCCCTAGAAAGCTTCTTGGTTAATATGCCGTCGCAGGTTCCAGGCGGGGTTTTCGTGGTGTAAAACTTGAAGATTGATATTATATTCAGACGGGATATCTAACATTTAATTGAAATTTGATCTCAAAGTTATCTGATTGGGAATTTCGTTTCTTCAAGTAAGTAAACGTAAACGTGTGTGTGATTTTATATTTCCAAATTTCTTTAGTGTATTGCTCGTTTTGTATAATGTAAAAGGAATTTCAATAGAATAAATAGCTCAGAAACGTAGACGAAAAAATAAAAGAAAAAAAATTGGTGCTGGGCGACACCCTTAATGGATGACGGAAAAGTAATTTAACCCATTCATGGTTGACTCATTGAACTAATATATTAAGGACCAAAACCAGGCCCCTATGGTCTATCTCTGCTACGTCCCTGAATTTGTTAACTAAGTCCGTTTGAATTTAAAATCCACCGGAAGCAGAGTTTTGCACTAGATATTATTTTATATCAACAATCAAAAACGAAATTTTGAGGAAACTTACCAATATTAAAATAAAATTAAAGTTTTCCTTCGATTCTTCTGTTGCGCTCTTGGTTAAATTTCTTCGTGAAGTTCTACAAATGTGTGAACTGTAAAAATAACCCCACCAAATTCCCCCCCCCCACACACACACACACCTGAAGAACTATAATTATTAATTCAAAATTGGTTGGCAATTTAAATTTTTATAGCGGATTTTTAAAAGTTATGTGAACTTGTGTAACGTGCTCTGCAAATTTCATGAAAGTAATCTATACTAATATATAAAGAGAGAGAGAGGATTTTGTATGTGGAGGGTAATCTCCGAAATCACTGCACCTATTTGAAAAATTATTTCACTATTTGAAAGGTAGATTATTTCACATGGACATAGGCTATATATTATGTATATCTGATCAACAGAAAGAAAGTTAGGGGCCTAAATGTTGAGCTGATGCTTCACCTTTACAACTTTTCCTTTGTCAACCAAAGTAACCATAGAAACACATAAAAAGATATTTTCCTTATCAGTAAAACATTTAACATTTGAATTTTCTTTGTCAACCATAGTTAAGTAACCATAGCAGCACATCAAACTACATTTTCATTTATTATCAGTAAAACATTTAATATTTTAAAGATTCAAGTGCAGGAGGTATTGATAAATACAAAAAAAATATTTTTGAAATTGGCAACGCGTAAGGGTTTATTGAAGAAAATTACATCTGGAACCACGCTTTTTATTGGACATTTAAGGTAAAAAAAGATTTACAATTTATTGGCTATCAACTGGAAATTTATTGGTATAATATTACAGAACTTTATTTAACTTATAAACTTTATGTTTTTGAATTTATGTACAATTTTATGCACAATTTGCGTAAATCGAATTTGAATTATTGAACTTTATTCAAAATTCAGTGTGTTTCATTGAAACTGTGAAATTTATAGATTATTTCGAATAGGTCTATGTTTGTTCCTTTATAAGTGAAAAAGTATTGCTTCAATTGAGCTGAAATTTTGTATAGATATAGTTGATAGTTCAGATTAAAACATAGTCATATTATTTTTGGAAAATCGGGCAACGCCGGGTACTTCAGCTAGTGTTTCATAAAAGTAATGTTAAGTCTATGATTCATATAACCGTTCGGATTCTGAATTGACTACTCGTAACATTCATCGTGCTATATAATACATTTCGATACATAACTCCAAAACCTCTCAACTACAAATTTTTGCTGTTTTCATTTTATGTGGGAATACGATAACCCACAGATACTGCCATCTATTGATTCATAAGAAAACTCAATAAATAGTGTTTAGTGCATTCTAAAGGTATTTTAATGAACCTCTTATCTACAGCTGTGACTTATTTGTTAAAATGTTTTTGGCCCTCTTGTAAAATTTGCAATTTTTCAGTTGTGAGGTTTTGGAGTTTAGGTATCGATTTAAAAAAAATTAATTAATGTTTAACAGAAATTAATGACAGAGGGGCAGAATAAATATTCTGCCATTTTCACATTTTCTCTAAAATATGTATTCTGGCAAGATAACGCATACACATTTTTATGTTTAGCTGTTAAATTAGACGCATAGACCATTTTTTTTAATAATTCCCTCATTTCATATTTTTATACTTCATTCCCGTGACAAAGATTTTAACAGATGTGAAAAGTAAGATACAGCAGTCTCAAAATTATAAGCGCTTAGCTTAATGATTCAAGAATAATGCAGCTTAGAAGCAGACCTATCGATCGACAACAAGATTAGAGAGCACATTTAGAATTCGTAGAAACTGAACCACATTTTCCCTTTCACTATGTACATATCGCACCCCGGCAAGAAAAGTGACACAAAGAAAAGTGACACATAAAAATGCAGCATTTGAAAAAAATCAACTTAAGAATACTATACAGCTTGAACTAACAAGAATTATAAAAAAAATTGTGCTGTCGGGGGATCCCCGTTAGGAACAAATTTCGTTACGTTATTTTTTCAACTCTAAACGTGATTTAATATGTAGATTTCTATTGATTATATTAGTGCATTTTTAAAATAACAAAAACGAACAACTTCTCTTTTTGTACTATTATTAAAATTATGAAAGTGCACGCATATATTTTGATTATATGTTCTGGGAAATATGAATAAACAATCTAAATCTCCGTATTCAAATTCACTACTTAGTATACTTCTTGCACTAATTGGATTTTGACAAGCATTTAAGTAGGATGATTTATAAAGTTGCTGTCGAAGGACTGATGCAGATATTTGAAGATGTAGAATTCTTATGAGAGATGAAAAAATGCAGTTACCGTCGCCAGAAATGTCTATTTCATGATGTAATAGGACATTTGGCGTTGAACATTCATCATGTTTCTCGTATAGGTCTTCAAATGATGGAAAACTTGGACTTATTACTTGCTGAGCTTCAATATTTATTGGTTGTTGAATTTGAAACTGACTAAAGATTAATTCTTCACAGTTTGTTTCATGGCGATGATTAGTTTCTTTATTATTTTCGATTAATACCGACGGTAATGAATCTTCTTTCGATGATAGAACTGAGTCAAGTTCAGCACATTGCTTTTTTAATTTCAATTTATCTCTATATCTTTTAGCACGTTCAGCATTTTTTTTTCTAAAAAAATAATAAAAATTAATATAATTTTTTATTGTTATTGAGGTTGTTCGGACAATACCAAGCAAGTCAAAATAAAATCTAAATTTTTTAATTAAAATTAAAAATTTTAATACATAAATTATTTTTATTAAAATTAAAAATTTTAATATATAAATTAATTGTTTTTGATTTAGATGTTACCTAGCATAATTTTTAATCGGATTAATTTTATTATTTAATCACCAACAAAAATAAAATAATGACACAATATAAATCCCGTATGAATTAAAACAATAACAAGCAAAAAATAAAATTGTTTCTTATTCTCATACGAAAGATATATATATCATACCTAGCAAGATTCAATGTTTCATTTTGCTGTACTTTTTCTTTTTGATTCTGCCGGAATTGTTGTTGACATTGAGCGAGTGGATCAAGACAGCTCGTTTGCTCTATATTTTTCGTGGCGCCATCTCTTGGTGAAATATGACAGATAGAGACGCCATCTCGTATTAACAAATACAACTAGCTTCCATTACAATCTTCTGTCATTTTCTGCTTTTCTGATCATCGTTACGAGATTCGTTAGGAGAATTTAACCAAAAAAAACATCCAAAATAAAATTATGTCACAAGGTTCTGCTTATTTAATGGTATGTTATTAAGCAAAATATAGGTTGTAATTATGTATTTATTAATTTAAGAGCTATTTTTATTGAAAAATTTATCAATTTTTTAAAAGAAAACCATGTTGTGTATACAAAATTTGGTATATTTTAGTAAATTTAAGAGGTATTAGTAATCGTTTGCTTCATAACACAGATAAATGATTTACTAATATATTGGTGAAAAAAAAGGGAAATATATTGGTTAGATTTTGCTATAGAAGGTTTGGCAATCCATAGTTTTGTTCCCTGTTTTAACTAAAAACACGTGTTTAATAAAAATTTCACATTTTTAAAAAAAAGTGCTCAAAAGATAGGAACATACCTTAAAATCTCATTCATTACACACAGGTTACGATTTTCTTTCAAATGCCTTTTCAAACTGAAATGACGAGTGAAAACTTTTCCACAAAGCTAAAGCTTAGAATTAAAATTACAACTAACTGTATTCATATTACTACCAGATAAAAAAGATTGAATAAATATTAAGAATTAATAAACTAGGAGAAAACATTAAGTTAAGCTTAAGTTGAGATTTTAAATAGCAGAAAAGCCGGAGTTGAACATCCGCGAGTGCAGGAGATGAAATAACGTATCAGTGAGGATCGAACTCACGGTGACAAGGTGGGAGCCAAAAGCGGATACCACAAGCCAGCAATAGCAAGCAAAACAATGTCGCCTGGAAGGGACATAACACTTTTTCGTTACGTGACGATTTCTGTTAGTTCACTCTACTGTAAGCCGCGTAAATGAACTTCGTTCCAATAAAACTGATACAACTGCCCCCAGGTGGACAAATTGCGAGATTGAGATGTGTCACTTTTCGTGCACGATGGGGCACTTCATGCATATTTTTCAATGACATAACCTCAAAATTGCCATTTTTTGACTTGTGTCACTTTTCTTGCTGGGATACGATATGTCACAACTCACTATTAAATATTTTCAAAAATTCAGAACTTCCCTTTTACAGTGTTATGCGCAATAAAGAGGTTGTTCTGTTCCCATTCGAATAATTGTTATTATTATTTTTTAGATCTTGAAACTATGTCCGAAAGAAAACGGGTTGCAATCATAGGTGGCGGTATTTGTGGTTTGGGTGCCATAAAATCCAGCCTGGAAGAAGATTTGGAACCCACCTGTTTCGAGAAGACTGGACACTTAGGTGGACTATGGAGATACCACGAAGACGACTCTGATGGCATAGCATCTGTCATGAAGACCACCATTATCAACACAAGCAAAGAAATGGGTGCTCTCAGTGATTGCCCCCCTCCCGCTGAGTTTCCGAATTACATGCACAATTCCTTGATGTATGAATACATCAAACTTGCTGCAGAAAGGGTTGGTGCGAAGAAATATATGAGATTCCACCACGAAACACTGAAAGTCGAGAAGGCAGATGACTATGAAGTAAGACATTTTCGCTCACCACACTTGATAAATTAGTGTTGTTGGTATAAATCAGGGATAGTCAAGAAATCAATCGTGCTAGGTTTTCTTGAGGATCGCCTCAACGCTAGGCTTTATATCTTCATTTTAAATGTTAATCTCCTTCTGTAACAAAGTACTTTATAAATTTTAGTGTTGATTATATATTTTCTAACATATTTTAACTGCTTTGACGCAACTGAGTTCTGTAAATACGGAATTCACAGAACTACAACGCGCATGGGATTAAATAACTCATTTAAATCCACATAATAGTTAAAAGGATGGCTACTTGTTCCGACCTAATTAATAGTTTAAAACGCTAGGCCGAGGAGCATTAGGTGGGATTGTCCCTATTGAAAATTCACTAATGCAGGGTCATCGAAACTTTGTTAATATAAATAGGGGTGACAACCGAAAATACTAGATGAAACTGCGTGAAAGGTGGCGGGACACTGGAAAGCGATAGGAATGGGGATATTTATGACCACCACACGACACACGAGACACCCGCGTTAACGATAACACCCCCTAATTCTCTGTCAAGAAAATAGACTTTTAGAAACTTTTGGAATGTGTGTTAGTATTGCTCTCCTACCCGATAAACAGTTCCCTCCTAACCATACACTAACTTCAGACATAATTGTCATTATTTAGGTTGTGTCAATATTTATTGTTTACATTTAAAGTTTACCAACTTAACTCTCTTGGAATGTTAGTGGGTCTTTTACATCTCCTTGCATGCATAAAATTTATCTTACTCTGTTAAACTCACAATAGATTAAAATAATAATAATCAATATAGTATATAAAACAGTTCCGTAACTGACTGACTGACTGATTGACATACAACGCACAGACCAAACCGCTGGACCTAAAGGGCTGAAATTTTGCAGGGCGATTCTTCTTATAGCATAGGGGTACACTAAGAAATATTTTTGAAAAATTCTTCTTAGATTTTTTAAAAATTAAATTTTTAAGCTGTTTTAGTAACTTTTTTAAAGTTTGCATTTAAAATAATAATTTCAGGATTATAAAATTTATAACACGAGAAAGATCATAAAAATTCCATTAAAATTAAATCTTTTTCGAATCTTTACCTCCATTTTCTGATTTTTGATGAATTTTTAAAGATTCATTTTTATAATTTAATTTATTAAATTTTGATCACGTGATTTATTTTTCTGGTACTTTAAATAAATTTATAGCCACGTGCATAACAAAGAAATAGACAAAAAAATTGTTTTTCTTGATAATGCGGCAGACGATTGGACATTATCAAAAAAAATATTAAAATACAGTAAAAGATATGTTCCTCAAAGTGTACTATATTAACTGTACCGGTGAATATCATATTCTTTAGTATGTCCTATTAAATTTAATTTGAATATTTTCCTCTACATTATTTTGTCCATAAAAAAATCCCTTACGATATTTTATAAATATATTTTTTTCTTTTTTTTACATCAATTGTATACATTGGTAGTCGTATTTATTATAAATATATGTATATACTTACTTAATTTTTTTGGCATTAATTGCATACATTGACCGTGGTATTTAATTTGAATGTACTCCGTAGCGAAGTGCGGGTTTTCAGCTAGTAAAAATAATAATTTTAGATAATAAATGTTTGAGAATAAAAGTTTTATATAAACATACAGGGAGTTATTCGTATGAAAAAGCAATTACTCTCCAATTTTTACGAAGCAAGAATGAAGAGCAAAAAAGAAAAAAATTAATATAATCTTAAATCATAAAGTATTTAAGTATTTTCATTGTAAAAGAATTGAATTTAAAGATTCTTTAAAACAGTTTCATTTACAATAGATTATTTCATATGTTTAACAATTAATTATGGGTAGAAGGATTTTTCGAATTAATTTTACCACAAATTCATATTCTTTTATATCTTGAAGTGTCTGACTTCAGACAAAAAATTGTATTAGATGAAATAATATTATACTTTAAAATTGTTAACAAACTATGCTCATTTCAACTATTCCTTTTTCTTTCCCAGAAAAGTGGACGCTGGAGAGTGACATGTAGAAATACCCAAACAAACGAAATCGTTTCCGACGTCTTTGACTTCGTTGCTGTTTGCATCGGCCATCATGTCTACCCAAACATCCCTGTTTTTCCAGGGCAGGACGAATTTACTGGGAAGATTATTCATTCGCACAGCTTGAAGAAAGCGCAAGGCTTTGAAGACATGAACATTGTTGTGGTAGGCGTGGGCAACTCTGGAATGGACGCTGCTGTGGAACTGAGTTCTGTTGCAAAACAGGTAAGACGCTAAGCTTTAGATGATGATCAACTCGGTGAATATCATACATTTTAAAATTTATGGTTTGTTTAAGTTTATAAGTTTCTGAGTTGTATTTTGTTTAGATTTAAAGCAAATAGCTTCCTGGGGTGAGAACTATAGATTGTACAGAATTTCAAGTGAAATCATGGCTAGTTATATAAAAATAAAAATATTAAACGAAAATAAAAATATTAAACGAGAAACAAACTCATAAATATTTTTTGGGGTGATGACAACATTTTTTTTTTCAATTGCTTACAACAACCGCTAAAATTCAGTAAAAGAAAGAAAAATCTTGATAAAATGCTGAAAGGGAAATATAAAAATATTTAATTTGATATACGGTAAATTAAATTATTATATTTATTTTCATACTGAGTACAATTAATGAGTCATACAATTCCGTTTGACTCGTTTTCAATAATGATCAGTTGTAGAGACAACATCGTAAATTAGATGCTAGTGTTATCGAAAACTTCATTTCATCAACAAACAACAACAACAATAAAATATTTTGTTGCTTATTTCATATTGGTACAATTCGAGATTTTCATTACATTCTTTTTGACGGCAGATGTTCAAATGGTAAAAATATTTGGTGTTGCTGTTTCGATGCGGCAGGTATTTATCCTAAGGACATTCAACCACATGCACCGCGAGTTTTGACGGCTATTTTATTATTGAAACACTTTGTAGGTGAGCCAGTGCTGTTAATTGGCAGAGGACAGAACAAGAACGTTGATGCTTTGAACTCGTCCTACGTGGCTATGGGTGGTTTTCACAAACCAATAAAATGAAAACCCATACCTTCATAAACATTATTCCACATAACTCTATTTAAAGTCGTGTAAGTCTTCCAAAAAACGAAAAATTTGTTGTTGTTGTTTCTAATGCCCTGTGGCTGGAAAAGAAAAATTTACATCGCTAAATGTAATTTACAGGTGATCCAAAAGATAATTTAAGCGGCTTAAATTCTTGTCGTATCAGAGATGTCTGTGTTTACAATTTATGTATTCCAGACATCTTTGTATGTCAAAGAGTTAAAACTATGAAACTTGAAGAATTCATACGTAAAGCCATTTAGATGCTGATTTCTTTAAAATGACCTGCTTCAAATATCGTCCTTGAATCCTCTCCAAAAACATTGGATTATTAGTCCCGTCAAACGGTGGGGTTTGGCCAGGAAAAAATATAGAAGTTTTTTTTCTCACTCGTTCTAGGTGTATTTTGGGGTGCAGAATCCAAATTTCAACTTGGCCCCTTCCCACGGATATGGCTTATTATATAAGTTATTATATTTATTTCCATACTGAGTACAATTAATGAGTCATAGAATTATGTTTGACTCGTTTTGAATAATGATCAGTTGTAGAGACAACATCGTAAATTTTTAGATTCTAGTGTTATCGAAAACTTCATTTCATCAGCAAACAACAAACAACAACAAAATATTTTGTTGCTGATTTCATATTGGTACAATTCGAGATTTTCATTACATTCTTTTTGACGGCAGAGGTTCAAATGGTAAAAATATGTTGTTGTTGTTGTTGCTTATCCTCCTTGTCTGACGAAGTCAGATAAGATCCACGAGTTCGTTGACTGTTAGGAAGTCGAAGACTAGAAGAGGATTGTGTTGTTTCTAATGCCCTATGGCTGGAAAAGAAAAATTTACACCGCTAAATGTAATTTACAGGTGATCCAAAAGATAATTTAAGCGGCTTAAATTCTTGTCGTATCAGAGATGTATGTGTTTACAATGAATGTAATCCAGACATCTTTGTATGTCAAAGAGTTAAAACTATGAAACTTGAAGAATTCATACGTAAAGCCATTTAGATGCTGATTTCTTTAAAATGACCTGCTTCAAACATCGTCCTTGAATCCTCTCCATTGACATTGGATTATATAAACATGTACACTTAAAACCGAAAAATTCTAAATTTAAATCTGACAATTAAAGCATATCACGTGCATATCATGTGATGCATTTAAATTACGACATACACGTGTATTCGTGTGTTTAGGGCTCTAATACTTTTAACTCTTAAGAATCGAAAAAATAACAATCGTCTTGTCATTTTATTCTTATCATACATTTCTTTTTTTGCAGGTTTATTTAAGTAGTAGAAGGGGAACATGGGTCTTGCCAAAAGTCGGTCCAGCAGGTCTACCATTGGATGCAGTCGTTTTACGCCGTCCTAGTTATTTAGCTCTGCGATACCTGCCTTACAGCTTAATTTGCAGCATATCTGAAATAATTCTGAACAAATTTATGGACCACACTTTATACAATTTAAAGCCCAAACACAGGATTTGGAGTCAGCATCCAACAGCCAGCGATACGTTACCCATCAAACTGCTGAGTGGTGTTGTAGTTGTTAGAGGACATGTCGAGAAATTTACGAAAAATGGTGTGATATTTGAAGGAGAAAAGGTAAAATCAGAATGAATAACTTTGTTTTATTCGTAAGAGGTGGAGATTTATTATCATTTATCAAAATCTAAAATTTTTAGAAACCTTATTTATTGTATAAAATTCCAACATTTTTTAGCTACCAAAGTAGCGCTGAATTTAATGTGTTTTTGCTTCGTTGATTCCTTTGCTAAAACATAAAATATAATTACTTCTTTAAGCCGTCCACACTGCATAGTTGTTAGTGTTCTGAGCTGTCACGCAAGGGGCTTGGGTTCAAATCCCGAATAAGGCTTGGTCGTTTCTGTGTCGTCCCCCTTACAGGAAGCAATGCTGGTTCACCTATGTGGTACTCACATAATAAAGTAGCCAGCAAATCTTCGCGGAGTCTTCTAAGTAGTTTTATTTGTGTAAAAGTTTTGGTTTTTTTAAAATTTTATATAATCTTAAAGTAGTAGAAAATTTCTTTGTATTTAAAGTAATCTTTTTTTTTTAGTTTTTAAGTTTGCACACACTTTAGAAATTTATCAAAGTTTTTGTTTGGAATTTTCATACGACGTTTTATTCTATATTTTAAGCATTTTTAAGTGATTTGTTTGAAGGATTTATTATGTGTGTTTCTTAATTTTTTTAAAGTACTTAATTTCATTTCCCATACTGTATTCGTTTTAACTCATAAATTTCGTTTTTTTATTTTGTGCCTATTATTAAATCATGTTAGGTGCTTCTATTTCGTTCTTTAATTTGGGCAAGCAAATTTTTTTCCATTAAAAAAAATGTATATTAAGCATTATCGACACTTTCTAATTTTACAAACATCCTTAATCGCAAATTACCTCTTGTTTTCAATCACGTTTAGTACTGATGATCACGTTAATCGTTCCCGCCTGTTTGGCGCGATAAAGATGGCGCAAAAGAAAGAGCCAATCAATGGTAATACGAATACTGAGGATTAATCTTTCTAAATCAGCTGTACAACGTAAATGTGCTCGAAACTAAAACTGTTTACTTCCTTTTCAACCTCCTTCCATAAGATTTTTCAAAAGTTGTAAATTTTAATCTATAAACTGTACATTTCAGGAGGAAACTCCAGCCGATGCTGTTATTCTAGCAACAGGATATCATGTGAAATTCTCATTCTTGAGCGAGGAGATCCTTCCAGTGAAAGACAACAGAGTTCCTCTATACAAATTTATTTTTCCTCCACATCTCCCCCACCCTACTCTCGCAATTCTTGGACAGATTCAACCAAATGGACCTGGCATTCCAGCAGGAGAAATGCAGTGCAGATGGACTACTAGGGTTATGAGCGGTAAAATAGCTTTACCGTCAAAAGAAAAGATGTACGAAGACATCAAGAAAAACGACGATTACAACAGAAAACGCTTCACAGACTCTCCTAGACACACGTTCCAAGTGGATTTTATCGGTTATCAGGATGAACTGGCGGAAGAAATAGGTGCCAAACCCAATCTTTTGAAGATGGCGATAACGGATCCCAAACTGTTTTGGGCAATATTCTTTGGTCCATCTTTGCCCTACCAGTATCGCCTCCAAGGGCCTCATGCATGGGATGGAGCGAGAAACGCTATTTTAACCTATCCCGAAAGGGTAAAGGCTCCATTACGTAAACCTGGCCAAAGAATGGAAAAAAGGGAAAGAAGTCTTCTTAGTACCGGCCCAATTCTCAAACTTATTATCTTATTGCCCATAATTTTATATTTTGTCCTTAGCTTTTTCAATTCTTGAGTTTTAAAGTAGTGTTAAAAAACCATTTCATATTGCTAAAATATGAAATTTGTGGACGAAATCAAATTTGATTTTCTTATAGATACTTTAAGAATTGTGTTAATAAAATTTGTAATATAGTGCTAATAGAGGTCTGCAATTCGACGTCATTATTTCACACCTGTAGCAGTCATCAATAAACAAAATAGACAAATGTAATTTTTTAAATATCTCCTATATTATAGTTCCAAAACAGCCTAAATTTATTTAAAAGCATAATCATAATTTATAGAGTAGTTAAACCATTAACATTTCTACTCGTTAGTAGAAAGTTGTACTCTTGAATTTCCCTTTTCTTTCATGTGCACTACGACGATCCTTATCTATTTAGCGAGGTTAGGTTCCTCGCTGAATAGGTGAGGATCTAAATCCTTAGGTTCCTTTGCTTTTTGGGCCTCGCTAATAGGTTACTAGGTTACTATTAGCGAGGCCCTAAAAGCGAACCAACGCACCAAGATAGTGAAGTGCTGTCATTTTTAAACTGCTCTTTAGAACATTCATAAATTGTTTCTTGTTTGACTTACTAGGAACCCGGAGCTTTTCATTAACGAACAGAATAACAATGTTCGAGATAGATATATGTCCTTAATATGGAGTAAATAGCAGCAGATTAAGGAACAATATAATAAATATGCTGCTTCTTAAGTTTCAAAAGTTTACTGACGTGTAAAAATGATAAAAATAATTCTACTTCTGATGTAGAGACATACATACACCACGATTTTGCTAGCGTCGTCAATATGGGAGCGCTATTTTAGAAAAGCCAACATTATTTTATTTGAGGGGACAGCATAGGAATGCTACTAGTCGGGATTCGAACCTAATCTAAGCCGACACAGCGTGGAAACTCCCGACGATAACCACTATACGATATCGGCGGTATAGGGCTTAAATGTCATAATCCAAATTAAATGCAGTGTGACATGCCGTGATAAATCAAGCATACGTTTTTAAATTACGAGTATATGTCTTTTCGGCCTGACTGCAGAGCAGAGTAGTGTGACCCATAATTACGATTTTACTCCCCAACTAAAAGTTCCATTGAAACCGCTGGATTAAAATTTTTGCAACACTTAAATTAGATAAAAAAATTAAATTATTTAAAATGTAAAACAAGAAACAAGCATAAGCAGGAACCGGGTACTAACTGCCTATCCTTTCACAGGGAAGGCATGTAACAAAAATTAACTCAGTGCTAAACCCTTCAAACGAATACAGAGAAAATAATCTATACTAATATATAAAGAGAGAGCAGATTTTGTACGTGGAGGGTAATCTCCGGAACCACTGCACCTATTTGAAAAATTCTTTCACTGTTTGAAAGGTACATTATTCCAGATGGACATAGGCTATAGGCATGGCCAGATGGACATAGGCATATCTGATCAGTAGAAATAAAGTTAGGGGGGATACTCTAGATTTGTGTGCACGGCCGCCATCTTGGATTTTTCCGCCAGGGTTTGGCGCATTTCGCATGGCGATAATTATTGCGTTCTGGTAAAAATAACCCAATGTCAAATTCTCTAATTTTAAGATCAAACAGTTATTTCTGATGTGATCTTTTAATTACAGTATAATAAATTTAGGTCAGATCTTGGCCTTGACCTGGAAATCTGAGTCAAATTGACTAGACTCAAAAGAGTAAATTATTTTTAAAACTCAGAGTCTTTTTGTTGAAACTTTTTGAATCCATTATCAGTTTTTCGTTAACTTATTAAATTTAAGTTGCTTTTAATTTTGTTTATCGATTGTCAATTAGTATACTATAATGATACACCATTTCATTTATTTGAAGTAAAAATTATCTGCCATCATTTTTTCGTAAAATGTAAAATACAGTATACATTTTAAATACAATATATTTTAAAATATTTTATAATTCCAAGTTGTAGTGGATTACAAATAAATTTAAATAACTGAAGTTCAACTTCTCTCTCCCCAGGAACCTAAGTTAAAAAGTTAGTTAAGGTTAAGTTATTGGTTTAGGAAAAGGGTTTTTTTTTTCATATTTCCAACACTGCAGGATAAATGGTCAAATAATCCTTGTCCCGATTTTATTGTATGCACCAAATATTTGGTTAAGGTCAAATCTGAAGTAAAATTTCATTACCACAATGCCCTAAAAAAAAAAAGAAGAGGATCTGGTTACTCACCATAAATTTATGGGTTCATAATTATTTTACATTTTTCAAAGCTGAATTTTAGATAATTTTTAAATTGCAAGTTATTTAGGTGGTACAAAAATGCTGTATTTTTTTTCTAATCTTATTATATAAAAATGAATGTTTGTATCTCTGTAATTGTATAGAAATCCACAGTTTAGGAGCAACGATCGTGAAATTTTAAATACAGGCGTCTTTAAAAACAGCCGAGGGTCTGAAGAACTTCAAAAATCGAAATTAATTACCGTTGATTTTTAATTAATAAAAAACCACAATTTTGAAACTAAATGTAAGCTGTTACACTTTGTGGCATCATCCCTCTGAATATGGCGTCCACGTTAGGGTTAGCTGACAGCGAGCGAAAAGATAAAAATAAATAAAATCAAAAAGTTTCAAGTTGTATATTAAACCAGAATAATAAATGAAAATAATAATCTTTCAAGTCAGATTTTATACTTTAAGACATTTCGATTAACGATCGTCGTTTATTTTCGCCGTGTTATTTTGTAAACAAACGTTCTCTGTTGCCATTTTCATTTCAGACATTTCTTATTGAAACGATGTAATGCGTAGTAAATGCGTTAAATATTTCTTATCTAAAATTTATATTTTAAAACATTTCAGTGAAATTAACATCGTCTTCAGATTATAAACAGACGTTATTTGTTGCTATTTTCATTTTAGAAATTTCTTATTAAAATGATGGAATTCTCCGATATATTTCCATAGTGGAGATTTAGACACATTACAGAATTTAAAAAAAAACCTTTTGTGTAATTTATATATTTGTGTGTGTTTAATTATTTCAAGTGACTCTGTTATGAGGGGTACCAGAGATACCCCTTTGCGTTGTGTAAATTTAGGGAGGTGAACTCCAAAGGTAACTATGCGTTTATATATAAAAATAACAACATTTATTATACAATATATTACAAGAAAAGGACGGGTTTACATATTATATTTAAGATCTTGGCTATACATATTTTTAACCGAATTAGGGCATACTTCATCCGCTTCCTGCGGCATAACCATTACGGGTCGAGTGAAATAAAAGTCTCGTAATCTCTCAGAAGGCATGAGCACTATTTAGAGGGGGAATTTATGACCAACCTGGGGAGTTTGATGAAAACAGCATAGCGTGGCATCGTTGAGGGCATTTCTACAGGAGGAGGCTTTAGGCATCGGGTAGAAATTCATGTGGCATTTCACTGGCGGATGCAACAGGATTCGGTGCTGGCGGTTGAAGACGGGTATCTCGCCATTTTACGGGGGCGTCTTTCCTTCCCAGGCTCTCTTGCAGCTCGCTACCTCCAATCGCTCCCTCGCTCTCCCTCCGAACGTCGTTTTCTCCCACACTCGGGGCTCCCCCAATCTTTATCATAACCCCTCCCCAGGTTAGTTATTCACGTAGATTTATTGCCTCTTCGAGTTTTTTATTCGAGGGCAGGATGCTTTGACATTCCCATGGTTGACCCACGTAGTACGTTTATTTCCAAGAAAATTGGAAGTCCGTTGAATTTCCTGGAATTTCTTTTCCCGCGTCCTGAGGAATTCAGGAGGGGTGATGTTTCTTGGAAAATTGGTGCAGTTCCAATATGGCCGTTTTATGCCCCGTAATCGTGTTGGAAGAACAAAATGGCTATAACGTTGGAAGGAGTTCAAAATGTTCAAATTGTGGATCCTTCACAACAATCACTCCCCCCCCCCTTTCTAGGCGTGCTGGCACGCCACAGTCTGTAGGGGTTGAAGAACGGATTGGCTCCATTCGCTTCAGCAAAATAGACTCCAATTGCACAAAAGTCACAATGGCAGTAAAATAAAATCATGAATGACATCAGTTGTAAAAGTTCAGGAGGTCAAAATCTCCCCTTATAGTGCTGCAAGTTTTACTGATTTAAAAAAAAATTCAAAATTTATAAAGTTTTCTTTAAGCTTACATTAACTCTGACCAACATTAAGTAACATCATAGAAAATGGTATGCATACCCTGTAAAACAAATAATAACAAAATAGTGGCTCGATCAACACATGTGATCAGAGATTAAAATGTAAAGAAAGGGTTATCTTACAGAAATAGAAATCTCTCCGCTAAAATCGTACAGCGAAGATGAAATTTTCAAAAACGTTGGCAAATGTGCATAATCGCCATTATGTGTTTAACTCGCGGAAAGAGTAAAAATGTTCTCTTTTCCTTGCGCTGCCATTTGTGTGAAACATATAATGTACTATCCATGCATTCAATAATAATAGTACTAATAATGATAATAATAATAATAAAACACAATGATAAAACATAATACACGCTAATCTTTTAATAATATATATATATTTTTTTTTTAATTTTAAATTTTCCTTTTTTTTTTTTTTTTTTTTTTTTTATTTATTCATTCCCCAACGAAATTGACCAAATTTTGCTCTATCATCAGATTTGTACACTGAAACATCGTCAAATTGCATTTAAACTATGCGCACAAATGAACCCACGACGAAAATTCTAAAGTCTGCTAAGTTTCCTAAAAAAAAAATTATATAGATATCTCATAGCGATATAACAGAAGACGAAGAGTTAAGAGAGAGAAAAAAAAACTTATTTTTGTCAAAATAAAACTTAACCGAAAGAAGAGAAAAAAAAATTACTTGTTACAACTCGGTTTTCAGAAGCCCATCGTTAATACCATATAGTTGATCAGATTATATGTGAAAAACGAATGAGTTCGTCAAACTGAGCCTTCCCATGTACGCAGCCACTGGTCAGACAATTTTTTTGAGAATGGCCAGTTCCCAAAACGGTCTTTCCGTGACTCTAACCCGCGAGGCGGAAGAAAAAAAAAATTTTGTAGTTTAGGTTTTTGAGGTTCGCTGTCGAAGAAAATATCTAGTTTGAATAAAAGGCGTTTTTGACTGATGGGTTGCCCCCCGAAGATTTGATGGCTGCGAGACCGTCTGCTCATTGTCCTGATTCTCCTTTGGCGGAACATTAGCGACCTGTTCCTGGGTCAACTGCGCTCCCCGCGACTGTTGGCAAGGTTCGAAATCTTCGTCATAGGGGAAAAAATTCTCTTCCTCATTTTGGGGGGTCATTTCCGAGAACGGGGAAAATGTATCCTGCGGGTCCTCGCGAATGTTACCGGTTATCGTGACCTTTGGGCGCAAGTGCTCTCGTCGCTCAGGCAATTCGTATATTCGATTGATATTACAATTTATTTCCGTAGCGTATGGGTCCGCGATTAGCCGTAATTTGTAAGTGTGGGGCGTAAGGCGATTCGTAATTCTATAAGGTCCCCTGAAGGTTTTCTTACCGATAGCCGATTGATGGTTACGCACAAAGACTTTTTGCCCGATAATTAGGGTTCGGGGTTTCGCTTTGAGTAATTGTCTCTCTTCTTGCTTTTCTTGTGCGGTTTTCATATTTCTCAGCGCGTTTTCATATGCCTTTGTCATAGCTCTAATTTTTTCTGCTGCGTAATCACCGAATAAAGGCGGTGGATCGATATTTAAATTGTCCGTGTCTAGAAATAAAGGAAGATCTCTTCCAAAAAAGAGGAAATTTGGCGTCTCCTTTGTGGCGGAATGCTGAGTGGCATTATAAATACATTTGTGCATGATCATCGCCTCCTCCCAAGAATTGTTACTTTTCGCCGCACACCGCATGGCGTGTTTAAGTTGAATGTTTATGCGCTCGGAGGCCCCATTACATTGTGGATTAAAAGCTGAAGATAACATGGCGGATACATTTAATTTTTGAGCTAGAATTTTAAAAAGTGTTGATGTAAACTGAGTTCCGCGGTCAGTAAGTATTCGCTTCGGTTTACCGTAAGCGGTGATATACCATATTAATTTTTGAGCGACCGTTTCCGCCGAAATATCACTAAGGGGGAAAAGTTCAATATGCTTACTGAAGTGGTCTAACACTGTGAGGATGTATTTATTTTGTTTTTTTGTAATCTGAAACGGCCCGACAATATCCAGCGAGATGAATTCACCGGGAATTGAAGGTAACGGGATTCTACCTAGGGGAACAGGAGGATGGACCCCTTTGAATGAACGGCATATTTCGCAGGAAGCTACGTAATTTTGAGTGTCAGCGTATGCGCCTATCCAAAAATAATGTTTTGACAGGATGTCATAAGTTTTCTGGACTCCCTGATGCGTGATGTGCGACAATTTAAGTGCCTCAGCCTGAAGTGAGCGGGGAATGACGATTCGATTTGGGATGCTACATTCCCTCGAGGAATAGGTGTGTTGGGCACGAAACATTAATAAATTTGTGTGCGGGTCAATGTAATAATTGTGCAAATTCTTGGAGATCGTGGGATCCCGCATTATTAAAGCTTTGCGTACTGCCCCTAATGTAGTATCTTTTAGTTGTTCTTGCAGAATTTGTTCTGTCGTAACGGCCGCTTGGGAAGAGGTGAGCGTATTGATCAGCGGGTGTTTTGGCTCTTCATCGTCATCAGGATCCGCTAACAGAGGATCTCTCGAGATATAATCCGCGAGCAGGTTTTCACTACCTGGGACATGTATGAACTCGAAGTTAAACTCGGCCAGTTCCAACAACCACCTTGAAATCATATTCGCTGGGTTAGTGAGACTAAGATGGTATTGTAAAGGTTTGTGGTCAGAGAGTATAAAAAATTTTGATCCGTAAAGGAAATTTTTGAAATGTTTAACGCCGTAGTAGATCGCCATTAACTCCGATTTTATTGCTGCGTATTTCTGTTCGGCGGAGTTCAGAATTTTACTATAGTAAAGTATGGGCTGTAGTGTATTTTCGCCTTTCTGCATAAGGACGGCGGAGATGCTTGTTTTGGACGCGTCTGTATTTAGATAAAATGGCTGATTAAAATCCGGCTGTAAAATAAAGGGTTTTTCAAAGAACCGTCGTTGGATGCTTTTGAAAGCTTCGTTGCACTCTACACTCCATTTAAATCTTACCCCTTTCTGAGTTAATTTATTTAATGTTGCTGACAGCTCGGCATAATCCGGTATGAGTGACCGATAGAAATTACAGAGTCCCAAAAACTTCTTTAGTTTTTTAAGGGTGCGAGGTCTTTGAAATGACAAAATTTTTTCTGTATTTTGAATCGAAGGGCTAAGGCCTTTGTTTGATATGGTGAATCCTAGGTATTCCATTTTCGTTAAAAAAAATTCGCACTTATCTGGGGACAAAGTGAGGTTGTATTTTCTCAACCGATCGAACACTAAAAGTAGTTTTCTTTTCATTTCGGAATAGGAATTGGCCGCCAGGACTATATCGTCTATATATGCGTAGATATCCTCATTATTTAAGCCATTCAAACATAAATCAATTGCTTGCTGGAAGTATGCGGCGCTATTCTTGTGCCCGAAAACTAATCTGTTGTAATGAAAATTTCCAAACTCTGACGTAAAAGCCATTTTTGGGCGTTCCGACTCGGGCAAAATAATTTGGTTGAATGCGCTATGAAAATCTAATTTCGAGAAATATTTGTATCCTGAAATTTTTGTGAGTATGTCTTGGATCTTTGGCAGCGGGTATTGGTATTGCTCTGAGATTTGGTTAATTAGCCTCAAGTCGCATACTAGGCGAAATTTGTTTGGTTGGTTCTTTTTTACAAGTAATATAGGTGAGGCGTACTGTGACGTGGTTCGAGAAATAATTCCTGCATTAAGTAGGGTATCTAATTCCTTTTCTGCTACGGACCTCAGTGCGTAAGGGATTTCGTATGGGCGCGCATTAATAGGATAAGGGTGGTTCAGGTGAATTTCGGGTTTGATAATTTGAGACGCTCCCAGTGTATTCATATTCTTTGAAAATACGTCCGCGTATTTCAGAAGAGTTTCCTGCAAATCCTCTTTTTGTTCGTGCGGCAAATGATTTAGATTAAAATCGGTGACTTGCAGTTCCTTTCGCCGAATCTCGGCTACCGTGGATATAGAGTTCATGTGTTTTACTTCCCGATTTTTTTGATTCGATGGGTTATCATACTGCGATTTGGGGTCAAATTCCCCGACGGTTGTTTTTTTGTTGAGTACTATCCTATTTTTTGTGTAATTAGAAATTAATACTAGGTTATTATCTTCGCCTCCACAATTGATAAAATTTGGGTGAACATAAATTTCATGTTTAAACTCCCGAGGGCGAAAACTTAATGACTGGTCATTATAGTAGTTATTCGAGCAGTTACTGTGTACCAAAATGGAATTATTAGGTTCTATGATTGCCTTTTCGGATATTCGAATGGAATGAACTTGATTTGACGGCACCGAGGCTAAGGAATTATTTAGCGGTATTTGTATATCCCGTATCCTAAGTGCGTTATCATGAGTGTCCAAAATGGCCTGATTTTTCTTCAAGAAATCAAAACCCAAGATTCCAGAGAACTCCTGAGTGAAAGGCGCGGTCGTGACGTAAAACATTTGCCTAAAATGGTTGTTACCGATTTTAAATGGAATTTCCACGCAATTCGAGTACTTTAAATCGTTGCCAGTTAATGTTTTGATTGCGACTGATCGAGATATGAATTTACACTTAATTATATGTCGTATTTCATTGAACGTTTCGTATGCCACGACGCTGACCGAAGCCCCTGAATCAATGAGAAAGGTGGCCCCTGTCTGGGTATTAAAATTCACGAACACTGTAGGGAGTTGAAGGTTACCCCCTAAATTCGCGTTAGAGAAAATCCGTTCCGTTTTACCGCCAACATGGATGTTCGAGGTCCTTATTTCTTGTTCCTCCGTGAAGCTTTCAAATACCCGGGGAATAACATAGTGTTGACTTGAAATTCCCCTCCTTTCTATAAAAAATGACTTCTGTCCTGTCTGGGGTGATAATAACGCGGACCCCTCGTTCGTGTGTCCCGGTTTTGATGATAGGGATTCTTTCCCCCCCTTCTAACGTCCTGTGTTCGATCGTAACGGCGAGAGTCAGTCCTTTGTCCTGGGGAGTAAAAGGTTCTATTATGGGGTTGGTAATTTTGGCTGGTGTGTTCCCTACTATAGTGTATGCAATTACGTAGAAAGTGGCTCGTTTGACCACAATAGAGGCAAATTCGGACATCGTTTACGGGCTGTGGAGTTGAATAAGAGTCCTCACTAAATCGCGGTTCTTTATTTTGCGGACGGTGGTTTTCTAGGTGCAAAGTATTTATTTCTTGCGTTAGAGACTCGATAATTTTTGTATTTTGTTCCTGCTGTATTCTTTGCATCTCGAGCAAGGCGGCAGTGTTGGGGTCAATTTGAGAACTCGAATTATTGGGCTCGGGAGTCGTTTGCATAGCTATTTCAACGCTTTGCGCATATTTGACTGCGTCGGCAAACGTAGAAGGGTTTAATTTTAAAACTTCACGTTTCAAGTTATTATTTAGGGCGTCCAGAAATTTAGATAATTTTAATTTTTCGAGTATTTTAACCCCCTCGGCTGACGCGAAATCTACCTCTAGATAATTTTGGGTGGCAGTTGCAACCCTATACGCTAAAGTTTTAACTAGCTCGTTCTCCTGCTGACGTAGATTGTTAAACGCTGTGTGTAACGTCTGTGCATTCGGTTTCTCCGAAAAAAAATTTATCAATTGATCTTTTATTATGTCGTACGATTGTTCTTCGCGTAGTTGGGGAGAACATGTTATGAATTTCAGCGCATTACCTCTTAACCGCGACTTAAGAATTGCGATCTTATCTACGGGCGACCATTGTCCCAATGTTGCTAAAGCCTCGAATTGTATGAAAAACGCATTGCAGTCTGAATCAGGGGCACCATCGAACGTGGACACTAAATGCGTAAAGCCGGGAGTTTTCCCGCTAACGGCTGAATCGGTCGCCATAATACTATAAAGTAGGGAAAGGTAATCCGGGATACTGCTATTGTGCTTCAAGACAAACCCTTTTAAACAATTTTTGTTTTAACATATACATGCGAAACATATAATACTCAAAATAAAGTAAAAATCATTATCCTAGAATTATATATATACTAGCCGCGAACACATAAACTCTAACATTTCAATACAATTTGTTCACACAACATGTAGGCATGGCAGGTACAAGGGAAAGAAAAGAGAGGAATTTTAAAAAAATGTATGCATAACACTTTACAGATATATATATGAACCATAAGAACCTTGCGCGACATTAAAAGGCTTTTTGCCAAGATACACAAAAAAAATTTTTTTTTTGTATGCCCAGGTTTTGGACTAAAGTAAAAATATTATAACATACCCAGGGAAATCCTCGTCACGAGGCACCAATATATGTTATGAGGGGTACCAGAGATACCCCTTTGCGTTGTGTAAATTTAGGGAGGTGAACTCCAAAGGTAACTATGCGTTTATATATAAAAATAACAACATTTATTATACAATATATTACAAGAAAAGGACGGGTTTACATATTATATTTAAGATCTTGGCTATACATATTTTTAACCGAATTAGGGCATACTTCATCCGCTTCCTGCGGCATAACCATTACGGGTCGAGTGAAATAAAAGTCTCGTAATCTCTCAGAAGGCATGAGCACTATTTAGAGGGGGAATTTATGACCAACCTGGGGAGTTTGATGAAAACAGCATAGCGTGGCATCGTTGAGGGCATTTCTACAGGAGGAGGCTTTAGGCATCGGGTAGAAATTCATGTGGCATTTCACTGGCGGATGCAACAGGATTCGGTGCTGGCGGTTGAAGACGGGTATCTCGCCATTTTACGGGGGCGTCTTTCCTTCCCAGGCTCTCTTGCAGCTCGCTACCTCCAATCGCTCCCTCGCTCTCCCTCCGAACGTCGTTTTCTCCCACACTCGGGGCTCCCCCAATCTTTATCATAACCCCTCCCCAGGTTAGTTATTCACGTAGATTTATTGCCTCTTCGAGTTTTTATTCGAGGGCAGGATGCTTTGACATTCCCATGGTTGACCCACGTGGTACGTTTATTTCCAAGAAAATTGGAAGTCCGTTGAATTTCCTGGAATTTCTTTTCCCGCGTCCTGAGGAATTCAGGAGGGGTGATGTTTCTTGGAAAATTGGTGCAGTTCCAATATGGCCGTTTTATGCCCCGTAATCGTGTTGGAAGAACAAAATGGCTATAACGTTGGAAGGAGTTCAAAATGTTCAAATTGTGGATCCTTCACAACAGACTCTAAAGTGGGCGTGGCATTTTTTCCACTAGCGTGAAAAATCAGAATAATATTGAATTATTTAATTTTTTTTTTTTTTTGCTCATCAGACGACAGTAGCAGCGAGTGGCAGTAGTTGCACAAGTTTGAATTTGAAACATTGTTTTGTTGTTTCCTAAAAGAAGCAATAATCCGTTACTGTATTTTATATTGTTCTTAATTTTATAATTCACGATGTACTTTTAAAACCATAAAAATTAGTATATCTTAACTAAAAAGAATCAGTCTAAACTTAAGCACAGTTTTGAGATTTATTTACGGTTAACTATGTTTGTGTTTAGCTATTCCATTTGTTTGTTTTAAAAAATGATTTTTTAAAGGTTTTTTTTGGTGCTTTATGGTAAAATAGCACTTAAAAATTAAAAAAAAGAAACAAAAACTTAACTGTAAATAGCATACTTTTTCTATAAATTGGTCAATTTGAAGTAATTTTTATTGAAATTTAGCTAAAATGCCTATAACTGCATAAAAATCTTAATGCTACTATTTTAATTTCCCAAGCACAATTCTAAAAATGTTATAAAATACGCAGCCCTACTTTCCGATTTAGTACAAGAATTTAAAATTGATTTCAGGACTTCGGGGAAAATAAACAATTTTTGTTTTTGCATGTTTTCTATTCTATTTACAGTCGATATAGATATAATGCTAGCAAATTGTCAAATGGAATGCATAGAGTTGCAATCTGACATTTAACTTAAAGAGAAATTCAATCGAGTCTCTTTGTTGTACTCATAAATCATACCTGCCCAGATATAAATATCCTTTACTGCATAGTCAAGCGTTATTCTGGTCATCAACGTTTGGAAGCACGTACATCTGAGAACAACTATTTTCAAGAGTTTCAACTATTTTGAAGCACACTAAGAGTCAAATTCGAACCAAAATTTATTCGTTGTTTTTTAGTATTGATGTGTATGACATTTCCCATCCCTTTTTTATACTATGTTTAATTTTTCATGCAGAGTTCACAAGGCAAAAGACAATTTGACAATTTTACTTTTCAGCTTTTAGTGATGAAAGGCTGAATCTATCTAAATTCTGAGATGTGTATAACATTTCACATGTTTTTTTCCTATGCTATTTATACTGTGTTTAGTTTTTAAGTTGACTTTGGTTAACAAACATTCATATTGAACCCCGAATCAAGAAACGAGAAACATAGTTTATGAAGGTACTTCAGATGATATTTGGATCAGTTTAATTGAACAGAGATTTATATGGAGTTTAATAAGGACAGAATGTTTCTATTATTGCTACAGAATCTTGAATTTATGGTGCGTGTAGCCCAAACTGCAGATTTCTGTTAATTTTTTCATCAGTCAGTGCCTTTAACAAATACTTTAATACTTTATTTATATATTTTTTTGGCTACAGAATCCTGCATTTATGGAGGTATTTATATGGACAATTAGACATTTTTACTTTTAAGCTTTTAGTGATTTATTATAAATGTATATATTTTATGATATTTATACTGTTATTAAATCTATGTTATTTATACTGTGTTTAGTTTTTAAATTACTTTTTGTTAACAAACATTAGACAATTTGACATTTTTAATTTAAACTTGAAAAATGAAAGGCTGAATCTACTAAAATTCTGAGATGTGTATAACATTTCACGTTTTTTTTTAAATGTTATTTATGCTGTGTTTACTTTTTTAATCAATTTTTTTTAACAAACATTCGACAAAATGACATTTTTACTTTTCAGCTTTACTTTTTAAAACTCTTAACTTTCCAAGAGACAATTTGACATTTTTTCCTTTTCAGCTTTTAATGGTTTATTATAAATGTATATATTTTATGTTTTACTTTTCAGCTTCTTTTGCTCCAAAGATGAAAGGTTAAATCTAGATGAATTCTGAGGAGTTAATTATAAATTTATATATTTTTATATTGGATTTTTTAAAAATTATTTGGGTGTATAACATTTCACATGCTTATTTTTCTATGTTATTTATACTGTGTTTAGTCTTTAAATTGATTTTGGTTAACAAACATTCGACAAATTGACATTTTTACTTATCAGCTTTACTTTCCAAAAGACAATTTGACATTTTTCCTTTTCAGCTTTTAGTGGTTTATTATAAATGTATGTATATTTTATGTTTTACTTATCAGCTTCTTTTGCTCCAAACATAGAAGGTTAAATCTTGCTAAATTGTTTAGATTTTAAATTGATTTTGGATAACAAACATTCCACAATTTGACATTTTTACTTTACAGCTTTTAGTGGTACAATGATGAAAGACTGCATCTAACCAAAATACTGAGATATGTACAACATTTCACATGCTTTTTTTTTTGGCTATGTAATTTATACTGTGTTAAGTTTTTAAATTGATTTTGGTTAACAAACATTCCACAATTTGACATTTTTACTTTACAGCTTTTAGTGGTACAATGATGAAAGACTGCATCTACCAAAATACTGAGATATGTATAACATTTCACATGCTTTTTTTTTTTGGTTATGTAATTTATACTGTGTTAAGTTTTTAAATTGATTTTGGTTAACAAACATTCCACAATTTGACATTTTTACTTTACAGCTTTTAGTGGTACAATGATGAAAGACTGCATCTACCAAAATACTGAGATATGTATAACATTTCACATGCTTTTTTTTTTTGGTTATGTAATTTATACTGTGTTAAGTTTTTAAATTGATTTTGGTTAACAAACATTCCACAATTTGACATTTTTACTTTATAGCTTTTAGTGGTACAATGATGAAAGACTGCATCTACCAAAATACTGAGATATGTATAACATTTCACATGCTTTTTTTTGGCTAATTTATACTGTGTTAATTTTTTAAATTGATTTTGGTTAACAAACCTTCTTAAAATTCCGGGCAACGCCGGGTACTTCAGCTAGTTACAAGATAAAAAGAACTTTTTATATACCATGTTTTTAAATTTTCTGTTGAATCATATAAACTTGACAATTCTATGTATTAATAAATACTTTTCTAAAATTTTTTTGATGAATTATCCCATCAACTTGTAAGAAAATGAATTTAATTGGAAGTTAACTTGCGTTTAACTTTTCGTTCCCGTTCCGGCCGACAGATGGCTGCACCAGTCTACAAAACCAAATTGACTGAAAATAAAAACATGGTAAAAATCTGCTTAAAGATGGATAAAAGTATTAACAAAATGCATTGTCATCGTGTTCTGAGCTATTCTAAAAGTTTCAAATGTCTAGCTATTCGGGAAGTTAGTTAAAAATCGATTGCAAGAGTTGTACTGGACAAATACACCCACAAGAAAGCAAGTTAATAAAAACATGGTAACAATCTAATGACACAAGGTTTTCGCTCGCGTCTCCTCTGTTAGACTAAATGTGGCCCTAGAGTTACTAATTCATTTACATGAAACTTGCGCAAAACGCGTAACATGAACACATAGCTTCTAAATATCCATAAAAAAATATAAAAGGACAGCAAGTATTTTCGACCTAATTAATATAGTTTCTTGTCAGACCGAAGAGCATTAGGCGTGCTTGTCTCTAAGGGCAATTCACAAATGTCCCCAGAGACTACGTGGTTTTATGAGGTAAAACAATTTAACCACCTCTATGAACTCAAGTAATAGTTAAGTTAAAATTTGAATTTAGATTTAGAGGGGTGCGTTTTGGGGCAATATTTAAGTTTTGCCAGACGCGGTTGTTACTAGAAGCGATAACATCAGCTAAAATATATACAGCGTAGCGTCTCCTGAGCAGAAGATATTTTGCTAAACTTCAGAAAACTCTGGATCTGAGCAATCAATTTTTGTTGAAATGGTGGGCAAATTTTAGGGAAATTTAAATCTAAAAGTAACTCATGCTTTTGGATAACGGGAAGGGTACGTGATGACAAATTTATAATATGTTGGGAATGGGAGAAGACGAGGCAGGTTTGGTAAGAAAGCATGCGTTTTGCTCGTAAGAACAGAATTAAATTTCTATTTAGACATTTCTGATGAGAGACTGTGGGTTTGAATTGCCCATGACAATCATACCTAATGCTCCTCGGTCTCACAAAATAAAATAAAACAAACAAAAGAAAATAATAATAATAATAATTAGTCCGAAACTTGTTGCCACTCTTTTACTACTTATCGGTGATATTAATAAGCTGCATGTTAAAGTTATGGAAACTAACATTGTAAACGGAGAATTGCCACACATACATAAAAGTTCGGATAAAAAGAGAAGAAAAAAAAAGCTGCTTTACGGGTTAAAAACTTTTATTCAAAATGACTTATCTAAAACAATTAGCTTCAGACAGATTAAATTATTTGATTTTTAAAGTGAAATGAACAGAAACCGGGCGCTGACTGCCTTCCCATATTCACACAGTCACAAATGAAAACTTATTAAATCAGTCCTATGTTTAACTCCGCGAGGTAGAGAACAAAAAAAAAAAGAAAACAAAAATTAATTGCTTAAAGACTTTCGCCTCCTGTTAAGCAAATGACAATAGTCCAACGAATAGGGTGACATAACGAAGAAAGCCTAAGGGCCTGTTCACATAGGAGTCCATTGCGTTGCGTTAAGGAAAAGATGACGTTGAGAGGAAAATAAACCAATCATATGCCTCCAAACGATTAGCAATGACTTCCATTTTGGTACAGATGTAGTATACGCAACGAACGCCAAGGGGCGATTTTTCGCCAAATCTGAATGTTTGGCGGTTTTTATATTTTTAAGATCGGATGGTATTTTTTTGTGATAAGCTTTGTTTTACTGACCGCTATAGCCAGCGGAAGCTTTTTTTTACTGTACAACAGCCAGCGGTATGTAGCGAAGCCAGCGGCTGGGGATTTTCTGTAATGTTTTTGGACGGATGCGTAACGGAGCGTAGCGGAGTGAAGCAAGGGTATCTGAGCGAAGCGAAGATCCCGTGTGCACCTACGAGTTTCATAAAGCCAGCAGCAAGTTTGTTTTCCAATTTATTGTTTACATTTCGCAGTTTAAGCCTAACAGGTCTCCGAACGGGATTTTGGCGCCAAATTGGCGATGGCCCGTTGCGTATACTACATCTGTTCCGAAATTTTTAACGCCTATGATTGGTTTATTTTCGTCTTAACGTCATCTTTTCCTTAACGCAACGCAACAGATTCCTATGTGAACAGGCCCTAATTCAACAAAATGGGCGGTACATTTTAAAATTAAAAACCTAAAATCGTTAAGGCATTAATTTAAAACAATCTGGTACTATACACCTCTCCACATGAGAAAATCGGTCGGAACTCTTTCAGTTTTGGGAACATGTCAGACTAAAAACGTGATACTTAAAAAAATGTTGCTGTAGTTTGCCTTGTTTTGCCGTGGCCGAATACATCCTAACCAAGTCGATTGAAGGCCGTAGGGTGAAATGCAATTCCTGTTTAGCTCATGGCTATCGGGCACCATAAGGGTCAAAAGCCGACTTTTCCCTCGGTGCCACCCCAATTTCAACCGAGCTATCCCAGGGGCGAGAAATGGTAGTCTCGTACAAACCACAGATTTAAAGTGCCCATACCCGGCTTAGACACGACAGCATCAGTGACACTAGTAGGGATTCGAACAGAGTATAATCAGTTCAAAAACGTTTCGGCATATATGCAGACGAATCGGAAATGTCAGGTATAGGGAGAAAGTACCTTTATTTACGGTACATGTAAATGGAAAAATTATCAATGTGGGAAGATTTTTTCAAGTCGTCCAATTAACAGACATACAGGAGAGTGAATTAGCAGAGTTATTTTAAATGCTTCGAAAAATCTTTAAACGTAGTTTATTTGTGGGACGGTTATGGCGAAGCATCTGCCCTGAGAGGTCAGTCTAAAAGCGTCCAAGGTTGCATTAAAACAAAAGCTCCCAAGGGACTTTATTTACATTGCAATTCCTAATTGCTAAATTTAGATATATCGCATGTATACCTCATACCTTTTTATCAGAACATGTATAAGCATAACACGTAAAGTTAATAATTTTCAAGATACTCCAAATGGTAAGTTTAATTGAAGTCAATGAGAAATCTCCCTTATCAACGGAGATTTATTCTATAAGATTGATTCTACGTGGTGCATTTCAGGTTCTTTTAAAACTGAACGATTCACTCCTTTCTTTTGCGGAACACATTTCTAACAGACGGTATGATAAGACATTCTTTGATGTCCGGTGCCCATTTACTTTATAACAATGTGAGTCCGGCTTTGAATAACCTTAGAAAATTCTTAAAAAAATCCCATTTCTTAAAAAAATTCAAATAGTCTAATCGATTTAGAAATTCATACAGACTTAAAATATGAAGCCTCAGAAAAGAATTCAATGTACCACAAAGGAGAGTATATACACGTGAAAAAATGAAGTCTATAAGTCTACTGTGGGTAATGGGGCATGAAAAACACCGTAGCAGTGTCGCGCATAACTTAAAGACTACAGCTACAGAACATATATTTTCCTTTAACTAATAGTTTTATACATGAAATTAATGAAAGATTTCTCCAGCAAATGGAGGTAATTCGGTTTACTAAGTTCTGCAACTTAAAGAAGTCATGGTTTCCAAACATGAGGAGTACGATTCATTCTCTTTGAGAAATATGAATCTCTGACATGATGGTGGCATTTCAGATCTTGTGTGTGCTGAATTCGGAATATTACTGAGCTTTAGAATATCTCACCGGCAGTAGGGCCTAGTTGCTATGTCGGGTCCCGCTGTATGTTTTGGGACCTTTAAAATAATCACTGTTGACCGAGAGATGTTCCAAACTTGCTGTAGAAGCTGTATTACAAGGCGCGCCCATAAAGTAACCGAACATTTTTTATAAATAAGAAAAATATTACTCACCTTGAAATAAATTTATCTCCATTAAAATATATCGCCGAAGAATTCTATAAAATTTTCCAACGTTTCTTCAAGTCATCGAAACACTGTTTATAGGCGTTGGAACTAACCGTTCGCAAAATACGCGTAACATTTGATTTAATATCCGAGACGTTTTCAAATCTCTGTACTTTTATGGCCGTCTTAAGTTTCGGAAAAAGAAAAATTCAGCTGGCGATAAGTCAGGAGAATATGGTGGATGTTTTATCACTGTAGTTGAATGCTTAGCAAGATTCTGTTGTACAGAAATTGCTGTATGGGGCCTAGCTTTATCGTGTAAATGAAACCATTGCCGAGAATCAAACAGCTCCTTCCTAACTCACCTTATCCTGTTCCTTAATCGAAAAAGCACCTCATTGTAAAAATACTGATTAATTGTTTGATTTTCAGGAACAACTTCGTGGTGAATAAGTCCTTTGTAATCAAAAAAATGCAATCAGCATCACCTTAATCTTTGATTTTTACATCCGTGCTTTTTTTTTTTTTTGTATCTGAGAAGATGGTCCTTTCCACTGTGTACTTTGTCTTTTTGTTTCTGGATCGTATTGTAGACACCACGTCTCATCTTCTGCTATAATACACTTTAAGAAATTGTTGTCCTGTTGCGCAGTAGTCGGCAAATCTTCACAGCAAGCTTTTCTGTGTTCTCTTTGCTGTTCTGTCAAAATCCGAGGCACAAACTTTTTTCATTTTCAGATTTTCAATTAAAATTAATCTACAGCTTTCTTTGCTTATCCCAAGAATGTCTGAAAGTAGCTGAGTTGTTACACGTCTATCAGCTTTTTCCAAAGAACGAATTTTCTGCACATTTTCCTCATTCTTTGAAGGGCGTCCTGTCTTTGGTTCATCTTCGATGCTTTCTCGCCCACATTTAAAGCGGTTGTACCACTCATACACTTGTGTTCTTGATTATGATGCATCACTATATACTGTTCGAATCATCTCTAAAGTTTCGGTAACAGATTTATCTAATTTGTAATAAAATTTAATGTTACAACGTTGTTCCATTCCGAAGCAAATTTTTTTGTACAATGCCTTCTCAGTAAGTGAAAATTCCTACGGCGTTTTGACATGCAAACGACTAAATAACCAGTTTAAGCTGGCTTTAGCAAGAGTTGAGATGCCACTCTTTCTATCCAGGCGACTATTCTTTCACTTTTTTATTTTATCGTTTGATCTTTTAATTTGTCCGGTTACTTTATGGGTGCACCTTGTATAATTTGTATCCTACCGCATGTAAATTTCTGTAAAACTACCCGAGGGAAACTAAGAATTTTACATTGCCATATCTTTAAAAAAATTATAGAAGCATAGCTTCAGAATTAGATTATATGATTTAGTGTTGCTGTATATCTATCGAGATATTAAACATTTCTTGCGCAGATATTTTAACAAGCTTACTTTAAAATGAAAGTGATTTAATTTTTAAATATAAAGTTTCAATTTTTTTTAACATTTTGCTAATCAAAAAGGGCAAACTTAATCAAAGAAATCTATTTGATTACATTCAATTCAGTGCAGTAATTATACTTCATACAGACATATAACATTAATATTAAATTTGGAGAAAAAAAAGCATATGCTATGCTTTTTTTAGTATAAGTCTAAAGCAATGTTTCCCAGACTTTATTTGATCCTAACCCTCAGAACATTTTTCAAAGTTCACGGAACCCTCTACTTTTTTTCTTTTTTTTAAAACTATCAATGGATCCTTTTCTCCCCTAAATTTAATGTGATGTTGAATGAAACAATTATTCTTTTAATACTTATATTTTATTGAATTAAACAAAAAAAATCATTAAAAAAATTCTTCGTAAAAATAAATAGTGATTATAAAAACAAATTTTAAACAAAATTATAAAACAAAAGTACTTTGGTCATTAGACCATCTCACAGAACCCCCAGGATTCCACGCAACACACTTTGGGAAACTCTGGTCTAAAGCAGCGGTTCTCAACCTGGGGGGCGCGCCCCCCCTGGGGGGGCATAGAAGAATTTCAAGGGAGGCGTGAGTTTTTTTCCAAGCTTGACCGACCTCCTCGGCGATAAAAATAATCTTCCATTTCAACAGATAAATGAATTGAAGGACCTTATATCAGGGCATTTGGTAGCATTGAAAAATGAAATTGCAGACTATTTTCCAGATATTAGTTCAGAGAACTGGGAATTTAAGTTGGGAAGAGATCCTTTTATAATCGACATGGATGTACTTCCTGATCATATTCAGGAACAGGCAATCGACCTACAATGTGATTTTCAAGCAAACGCGGAATTCGAAAACATGGATGTTGAAAATCTTTAGTTACGCTATTTTCCTGTCTACCGAGAAGTTGCTTTGGAAGTTTTGGGGGTTGTTAGGGCAGTTTTCAGCCACATATCTGCGTGAATTTGGATTTTCAGCATTAGCATACATAAAGTCAAAATATCGAGCAAAGCTGGAAGTTGAAAGTGACCCGAGGTATGCTTTGTCAGAGTTACAACCTAATATTCAAAAACTTGTCAAGGACAAACAATGCCAGACCTCTTATTAATGTTGTGAAAGTGATGGGTATTACATTTCAACCTCACCTAGATCCTTGATTACCTCAAAAATATTTGATCTGTATTTCATTCTTTGATTTCATATGTTCTAATAATAATAATATGTTCCAAATTAAGATATGTGTAGTAATATTAAATTTTGTGTATGAAATTATTTATTCTATATTTTCATTTAATAACCATCTTCAATTTCAAATTCTGATTTTACTACTTGTATTGACCACATATGGAGGTGGTGATGGGGGAGGCGTGACCTCACATCAAGATTCAAAGGGGGGCACAGAGCCTGAAAGGTTGAGAACCCCTGGTCTAAAGCATGTAAAAGCCCAATAAAGTGCAGACACGTAAATGGATAGCAGAAAATTCTAAAGCAAAATTTCTTTACAGTGGGGCAAAATACTTTTTGTTTGTTTGTTATAAAATGTATTTTTTTAATCATAAAATTGAAAATGTGTCTTAACAAAAATTGAATTAAATTACAATTAACATATTTTTATATACATACATATTTGACTATATGTATAAAGATAAGGATGACAATGCTCTCAACAGCCCAATAGCAATGTCAAATAGTGCAAGGTTAAATTTTTGCTGGTGACTGACAGAGTTCAGTCAATCCAGCCCACATGGGGAGGAACTAAGCATCTTCATTGATCTATATTTCAAAATTTAGATTACTAGAAGATACAATATGAAAAATACCCTAGAAAGGGTCCACCCTAGCTCCAAAACTGAAATGTACACTGCAGTTCCATACTTTTGGATAAAACAATCGCTCTCAGTAGAATGCTTCATGTAGTTTGTAAAAAAACTTTTAAATGATCAACAAATAATGTTTGACAAACTTTTTACATAAAAAAAAACAGTTAATAATGTGGATCACAGTTACAAATAAAATTCTTACAAACACAGCGTAAATAAAATTTTTATTAACATTTGCTTTTGAATATAAAAATATATGTAAAACATGCTTTTAACAACAAATGTGAGCAGTTTTTCATTATAGTTTTGAAAATATTTAGTATATTGAAGCTCTGAGTTTATTCCACCATATATCTGAGTTAAACTTCAGTACAAAGTAGATAGTCTTCTGTGCATATAAAAATAAACACTTTTAAACAAATAAACCCTGTCTTCACAAACACAAAAATGCTATATGCCATTTAGCATACAGTCTGTAGGGTCCTGACTGCATTATCTATCGAATTAAATAAACTTCAGGCACATTTAAAAATTCCATTAAACAGAAAACTGCAAAATGAGCATAAAAAACTCAGAATTTTAGAACACATGAGCTGTTATGAATTCATAATGACCTAGTTATGACTGAATTGAAACAATTTGTACAATTAATAGAGCACTTTAGACTCACTGAATGATTAAAATAAAATTATTTCATTTTACAATGGTAATCCTTCATATATAAGATCACAAAAACCATTATTAGAGACAGAAATGAATAGGTATTTTGGAGCAACTGCTCCAAAATCTTGCCTATGGATGCAGCCTAAATAAAATTAAATCTTATGCAAAAAGCACTGATTAAGCCTTTTGTAAGTTGGATGGTATATTTATTAAGATTCGTTGCAAGAAGAGAGACATTGCACTTCAACCTTGAAATAGCATATGTTGATAGTAAATAGCTGAGGAAACACAAAATACCACACATAATTGTATAAACAGAAACTTCACATAAAACATAAAATTAGTAAATTGTTAGTTTTTAATAAATGAATTCTACAGGAATATTAAATAACTAAATCATTGCTTAATCATAATGTTATAAAATAAAACAAAATTGCATTTCTTGACCAATAATAAAAATTACTATTTTTTCATGAATTTTCAGTACATACTAAATAACGCATAGCAGCCATTTGAGCTGAATGCCTACACTAGAAAAAAAAAAGTATTGTCAGTTGTCCTTACATTATACACAACTTTTACTCATAAAACTGTTATGAAAGAGCAAGAAAGAAAAAAAAAGAATAAAGAATTAAAAATTTGGAAAAAAATGTAAACAATCCATTAATAATTTCAAATCGAAAAAAATTCCTTTTTACTTAAAAATGTGAATCTGAAGAAAATAAATTATCTTTTTAAACTCAAATACATTAACCCTTACGTCGGTCTAAGAGACCGCTATTGCACCTGTTCTGAAGGGTAGGGTGGGTGTGATCAGACTGTTGAGGGTTTGCGAGTTCATCAGTCGGGTCCTGACCTTCAAGTACAACACATCAGATATTTTCGCCCGATCATATTTTGTGGGTAAATTTACTCTTTGTAAAACACAGTCAGTCTTTTGGACCAATGAAGCTTGAACTGATTTAAATTTTTGCTGGTCTGTACGACCAATAAGCCTTGAACCGTACAAATTACCTGTCAGTCTGCATGCATTCTATTTCCAAGATCTTTGTTTTATTGTTGTAGCTAGCATGGCTGGAAGAATTACTCCTGTTTCACAACCAGACATTTTGTCTCTCTCGCGCTATCACAGATTGAGGGATCTGATCTGAAATTTTTGTTGAATAATTTATTTTTTATTTACCCTTTTCAAGAATGAAAGGTGGCAGTAGTTTTGCATTGATGGCTTACAACTGCGAAAAACTTACAAAAATAGGAAAATATCCTAATTTTATAGCGTGGCGGTCTGTGAGACCGATTAGCTGGGGAACAGTATAAAGACAGATGAGTCGACGTAAGGGTTAACATGGATTTTATTAATGCACATGTTATTGAACTTATTATAAAAACCTCCTTTGTAGTTAATACATGCAAATCATAATTTTATAAACTATTAGCATTTCTTTCAATATAATCGATTGTTACATGCCTTTATAAGTAAAAACATGATGGAATATCAAACAAAAAATAAGGATAGCTTCAGAAATATACCAACGACCATAACATTCAGCTATAACAAATTGAGTAAATAGTAGAGTTACATGTACCACTACCATAATGTAACAAAATGAACACAACAACACAAAATGATATATATACAAACTATATCACAGAGATATAAACTAAAAATACATAGTTTCATCCTCTATAAGTATACCACAGCTAACAGATAAACAATAATAAACTTCGCATGTGCATATTTTAGCTCATTATGTTAGTCAGGTGTTAAACACAGTGGCAAAACTTGCTTTAAACTAGTAAGTTTAGCTGAATAGAAAATTACTGTATATTAACAAAAATAAATTTTTTAAATATACAATCGTGATTTTCTACATTTGTACACTTAGCCTACTCATTGTACATATATGTGCCAACACAGCAACAAAACAACTGTTAAAAATAGAAAACACTTTTCAAGTGATCTTATTATTAGTGTTGCATATAACAATAATATATAAAGTTGCAATCTGTGTTTTACAATAAAATAGGATTAGGTTTAGACAATAG
Organism: Dolomedes plantarius; assembly: GCA_907164885.2. Taxonomy (NCBI): domain Eukaryota; kingdom Metazoa; phylum Arthropoda; class Arachnida; order Araneae; family Dolomedidae; genus Dolomedes; species Dolomedes plantarius. The sequence goes on from OU015495.1 coordinate 202,879,864, forward strand.
AATACCTCAAAACAGTCAGAAGTAAAACATAACTTAAATTAAATTATAGACAAATTAGAAACTGCATCTGAATTGTTTATAACACACAAAAGAAATATTCTACAAAAATGTATGTAGCTAAATATGATAGCATAAGTAGACAGCTAATTATTTCCTAAACCAAATAAAAAAAAATTTGAATCAAACTTATAATAAATCTCAATTTTCATCATCAAAAGAAACTAAAAATGTACATTTAAATTTTTTTTTTTTTTTAACACAGATTTTTTCCATATTTTCCTTTGCATTTGTGACATTCAAAATATTTTACATCTTAAATGTTTCAAGAAGTAAAATTTAATCAAACATATTATGAAACATATGGAATCATAAACTGTTCAAAAAACTAAAAACAAATTTAAGTCACACAAGTGAAAATATTGATATACAAGCAGAGTATTCCTTTTTCTCATTAGCCAAGTCAAACTATGACTTTTTATGTATACTTTTAGCACACAAAGTCACAATATACAGAGGTTGTTCGCACATCTTTTAGACGATTTTGGTAAGCGGTAATAAAAAAATCATTTGCTGCAAAAGAAATAATTGCAATTGTACTATGTTTTTAAGTCAAAATTATCGTCTGCGGCTTGAAAGTTTTGTTTTAATTCAAAATGGCGTTTTTAACAAAGCAGTGGTTCGAAGGCTACATTTATGCTCTTTCCGAAGAGAAATATGCATACTCTGTTATCCAAAAACGATGTGAGAGTCATGGTTTTGTGATATCTAAAGCGTCGATAGGTAATATCGTCAACAAGAAAGGAAAAAAATGTCAAATTGGAGCCTCAAGTGGGACAAAAATTCCAAACAAGTATCCAAGGAAAAAACTGACGTCTTCGACTATTGCAAAGGTACGTTGTTTAATGTTAAAAGAAAATCCCCCTAGTCAAAGGACAGTTGCAAAATCATTAAAATGCTCGGTGTTCACTGTAAACAAAATGATAAACGTTCATTTAAATCTGTGTAAATTGCAATTGTACTATGTTTTTAAGTCAAAATTATCGTCTGCGGCTTGAAAGTTTTGTTTTAATTCAAAATGGCGTTTTTAACAAAGCAGTGGTTCGAAGGCTACATTTATGCTCTTTCCGAAGAGAAATATGCATACTCTGTTATCCAAAAACGATGTGAGAGTCATGGTTTTGCGATATCTCTATTCTTACTCTAAATTTAAGTAAGAAAGCGAAAAAACGCAATGTGCATCGTCTTCTTCCAAATCATATCGCTGAACGCAGGACACGCTGCAGAAATCTATATGAGAAACACTTATCCAAAGAAAAATGGAAAACAATTGTCACAATAGATGAATCATGGGTGTATTTAAATGACTGCAACAAAAAAAGAGCCATTTATTATCATAAAAGGGGAGAAAAAAATTTAAGTACATGGTTCAAAGAATCGAAAGAAAGTTTTTCTAAGGGATTCATGATTGTTGCTGGTTTTTCTTATAATGGCAAGTTAAAAATAAAGAGAGTGGAAAAAAATGTCAAGATTAACTCCAAATACTATCAGGAACATATTTTATTGCCAATTTTTCTGAATGAAATACCATTACTTTATCCACAGTGCCATCAATCTGTAAGACTCCATCAGGATAAAGCTAGCAGTCACACATCAAAATCCACTGTAAATTTCCTAAAAGAAATGGAACAAAACTGGTATCAAGGCCATACCCTTCACTGATATCCCTACTAAATCTCCCGATGTATCACCTATGGATTTTTGTTCTTTCGGACTTTTAAAATCTGCATTATCCAAACGTCGTCCCAAAACCCTTACAGGACTCTGGAAAGCTGTTCAGGAGGAATGGGATAGAATACCTCTTCTGACACTTCAAAAGGCATTATCCTGGAAATTAAGGTGTCGAAAGATAGTTCAGAATAAGGGATGTCAAATAGAACATTTAAAACACAAGAATTTCATGTAATTTAGTTTTGTGAATACAATATACATCGTCTAAAAAATGTGTGAACAGCCTCTGTATATCAAAGCCAAGTATAAAAATAACAAAAAACTGAAAATCAGTAAGAATTCTCTTGAAATTTCCAAACTCTCTAAAATGTGTACAAATAATTCACTGTCCCACTACAGATGGGATCATTACTTATGATTGTAAAAGTCAATATTGAAGCTGTGAACAAACTAGAACTCTGAGTTTACAGACTAACTTATTTTTTAAAAGAAAATATAAATCAAATAAAAGGGTTATGCATTAACTTCCAAATGATTCTGTAGCATATGATATTCTTTTATAAATTAGAAAAGTAAATGGTAAGATGTCGATACAGTTAAATCTTTTGTGTAAAACTTCATGATTTTAACCTACATTCTATTTCTATTTATGTGACTAAACAAATGTTTGAATTTTACACATTCAAAGATTTAAAATAAGATAACTTAGCCGAAAAAAAGATCCTGTTAAACAAAAGAAAAAAACTATTGATGTTTAAATGAGATATTGATTCTTTTATGAAGTTAGCCCATAAAAACAAAGCCTTTCCCTTTTTATTCAACATCAGATCACTCAGTTTCCTTGTAACTAAGTAAAGCAATCAAACTATAACTAAAAGCAGCAAAAATAAATAACAAGAAAAAGTTTCAATGAATTTTGAAGATGCTGAAAAAAACCTTGGTAGGCATGTTAGTAACAGCAAACAAAATGAGATAAAAGTTTTTCATTAAAAACAAGCTAGTGAACATTTCCAACCTTCTCAATTTTTTTTTTTGAAGAAACAGGATAATTTTTGTATAAACTTTTCTGTTTTCATACCACTTATATTTTCCCCATTAAGTCACAGATAAAATCACAAGTCGAATAATATTGGGTAAAAAAAATCTTGACTCTAATTTAAAAAAATATTGAAATCATACTTGAAATTGACAAATATAATTCTTATCTATAAATAAAAATCTTTAGGCGGCTTGCCTTTTATATTGCCATAAGAATGTTTCTATTGAACTTAAAGTTTACAACAAAATCAATGTCTTCTGTTTAGAGAAACATTCATGTATTCTAAAGACCTTTACTTCAGAACAGAAGAAATGAGCAAGTTTGCAATTTTCAGTTTGAATGTAGGATTCAATTTCAAATTCTACTTGCTACCCTGATCAAAGATTTTGTTCAGAAACTATACTCGATGGTTTTAGGATTAAAGGCTGAGGATAAAAAAACTTACAGCAATCAATGACAAATCAAGGTTTAATAAAATCTTCATAAGGTTCGGAAATAGGAATCGTACTGACAGAGACATATATGACTAAAAAGATCAATAGATTAAGCATAATAATGTGTATATATATATATATATATGTGTGTGTGTATATATATATTATATGAGATTGAATTATCTGTAGATTATAAAAAAATTCAAATATTAAAAGTTATTGCCTAGGACTACTTACAAATTATTCAAATATTATGCAACTCATTAATGTGAAACTATAAGTACAAGAGGTAAATTATTTAAACAAAATGCTACTGTTTTTCAGGTTTATTTTCCTTTTCCACATAATCTTTCAAAACAGCTTTACCAGCATCTTTTGCTGTTCTTTTAGCTACTGCCTTAATACCTAGAGACTGTACATTGTGAGTTGTTAATGCTAAATTACCTATAGAGAACATAGCATTTCCTACGACTTCACCAGCTTCATCCCCATACCTAAAAGCAAATTAAATCATATCTTATTATACGAAACAAATTATATATAATTATAAATCCTTAGGCATAAAGGAAGTTAAGAATTTATTTTCTTTTTCTCTATGGTTAACATAATAAATCATAAATGACAAAAAAAACCTTATTTTAATACCCATGCACATCTGCACCATAATAAGACTCCATATATTATGAATGAAGGAATTGAAAAACCTTAATATTTCACTCTAATCAAAAATAAAAAAGGTGCATCTAAATTATAAAATGCTTTTTGAATCTGGAGCAGAAAATGAATACCATTGCCAGCTGTGTCTTACTGTATAATCATTCTCTTGATATGTTCCTGTTGAAAGCAGTTTTTGCTTTAGAAATTCGAATTAAGCTTTTTTCAATGTTCATTATAGAGAAATATTGAGTTTTTTTTAATTCTCTGATTAGTTTCACTAGTTGTGGTGCTTATTTCCTTAAAATATAATGAACGATTTTCATTAGCCAAAAAAGAAAATTTTTTTAACATGCCCCCCTTCTTCTGAAAACCTGGAAAAGGTTTCAAAAATAATTCACAGTTTCAAAACATAGAAGTATTTTATTTAGATACCAAATTTACAAGTATTAAAATGAATATAATTCATTTGTTGTAGGTAATTTGTAATGTTACATGATCATCAGCAGAAAAAAAATAGGCCAGAGAGTTATTCTCCAATAAGTAAATCAATTACGTCCTTAAAATTTGAGGATAATTCCTACATAATCCTTGATTAAATTTTACAGTAATGATAGTTTGGTAAGAATGCAGCTATTGTATCCGCCAGGGGTACTGTATGCTCATGTAAAGGACAGGGAAATTTTTTACTGAGACATTGATCATATGCGAGTCCTCACATTAAAGCTAGTCTGGGTCCCTAAAACACACTAGACCAGAGAATCTTTCAATCCCTTCCCCCTTATCTCATCTGGCCTGGTAACAGAAAGCATCAAATCCTTAAGTAGTAAATGTTACTTCCAGTAACTAAGATATCTAAAAAAATTCTCTCTTAAGTGCATCTTAAATTCTTATGTGGATAAAATGTTTGTGTACAGTATTTGCCACATAAGTTTCCTGAAATTGTATTTTATAGTGAGCTCTAACGAACACATATAATCATACAAATGTTTCATTTATAATTTTAAACATGTTATTTTAATTATAATGTACTTGATCACACTGTATGTACTTAAATGGCAAATTAAGACTATATTCCCCTTGGATCACTATCTGACAGAAATCACTACTCTCAAGTCCATATTAGATGTTTCTAGTTTTGCTCCCCTATGCAACTTGTCGATCAACCTTTTGAGCTAATGTGCAAAATGCTGCACATGGTAAGGGGAAAAACAAATACACCTCAGTAATGCTTTTCAAGCAATACTGTTCAGTAAGCCCATTATGGGAGCAATTGCTTGATCAATGAAAAGCAAGCAAGTAATCTAACACGTATTCAAAATGATGGATGTTCCCGAGTTGTCATTTTTAAAAAAAATAAATGGATTCGGAAGACACATTTGACTGATGATATTCAATTCGGAATACATCGTTGGGCAGTCTAAAGTCCCCTAGAAGAAGAAAAAATAAACTTATTATTGTTTAACTACCAACAGATAATAAGTATCAGGAAAGAAATATTGACTGAAAATAGGCATATATTTACCGGTGGTAAGGTTTAATTTTACTACTATTAATCTGACATGTGATTTGTATAATGTACTTATCTGGGTTTTATATCTTGTATTAATCATTTTGTATAAATGCAAATTTGTAACAAATAACAATGATTTTTATTATTCCTCTATACATCCTAAACAGAATATGCATATGTTTGTACCCAAATCTCCAAATGAAAAATACCATATCATACGATTTTTACACATTCCATATATATCTAAATGACTTTCTACATTTCTATTATAATTTAAATTCCTTTTATACAACTAATATTTTATTTTAATGAACTTGTGACAATATAAATATTTTGCTATTTGTAATAAAATGAAAATAATGGTAAAATATTAGCACTCTTCAGTCAGTAGTTACTTCAAACAAAACTGAAAAATATTAACTTCCCTTTAATATGGCGATACATAAATGATAAATGGTAAAATAAAAACCTTATCAAGAAAAAAATATTTTACCTTACAAATGCCTTCAAAAAGTAGTTCTAAAAATGTATTTACTATTTTCTAGGATTTGAAAGTGACTTATTTCACATTCTTATGAAGTAGTGCAATTGTTTTTAAAATTTAATTTTAATTATGAATAAAATACTTAATAATCAATTTACATGTGATATGATTAATAAAATGTCATTGAGTCATTAGCAATTTGGTTGAGTACTCTGAAAACAAAATGTTTTAAATGAAGATAACTACCACTGAAAATTAGTCCATTACAGATAAACAGAACTTACAACCAGTAAATACATCTTTCAGAGGGTGTTTTATATCCTAGATAAGAACCCTTCCATATGCACATTATACACAGAAGCACAATTTTTAAGTAATGCATGTGTGCAAGTGTTTAAAAGAATTTAATTAAAATCTGTAAATGTGCTTCAAAATCTTTCTAAAAGTGAGAAAATTGATGACAGTCAAGATCTCCACACTTTCTACAAAATGCTAGGATCTCCACTCTTTATAAAATATAATTCATTATACATATGCATACACAAATTCTTAAGCATAAATAATGATTTTTTTCATTCATCAACTTTTGTTACGTGGGGGCTATTTAGACTAGGGCTTACAATATAAAGGTGATTCTGAACAGCTACAAACATCTATGCCAACAATAGAACTGAAACCTACAGAATTTGGACTGAATGCCACAAGTATAATTAATACCCATTCTTATATGTACATACTTTAAGTGGAAATGAAAGAAATACTATGCTTTAAAGTAAGAAATATATTTATTTTGAAATATGAACTATTTTAATAAAATAAATGAGAAAACTATTGATGCGGAAATTGTGTTAACATACAGCTGGCATGGCTTTTCCAACCAACATCATACATAATTTTCTGTTATAACTATGATCCATTTGAAAAATTTTTTTGGATTAACAGATTGAACATGAAGCAGCTCCATGTAGAGACAGTTTTTTTTTTAGGTACTATCGTGTGGCACCAGCATCATTCCTAGAACCTGACTCCAGATGATCAGGAAAGTCAAAAAACTATACCAATAAGTAACCAAAAGTGCATAAAAACCATGCTTTGTATAAAAAAGCCCCCAATTAGATCCAACCTTTTTTTTTACCCTCCAAAAATTTCCTTTCAGTATTCAGTTCAGTCTAGTTCAGTATAAGAGTATGATATGCTTTAAAACATTTATATTGCAAGGTGTTAAATTATGAACATTGATTAATGTTAAAAATGAATTTTCTTAATAATTTTACATAAAAGAATATTTGTAGTCACAGATTGAGCGAGGACATAATTACAAACTAAACAAATATTGTAGGATTTGAAATTAATGAAAACAAAATATGTCTAAAAAAATATATATCACTCATTCGTCATGCATAAAAAAAAAAATGGTAAAGTAGATGACAAAAAATATGTCGCTCTAAATATGAATTTGGGTTGTTTTCAAACTTTAAACTGAATAAAAAATTTCCCAAATAGTGATAATTAGCTTATTCTGATGAACCTCCCAAGCATTTCACTCATTTTGATAACATCAAATTTGCAACCCAAAATGCTGGCATCAGTAACTCTGATGAGTAGCACTTGTTTTGTTTAATGTATTAATTTGTGTTGTCTGATAGGACTTTAGCACACTTAGGAAAGTAGATTCAGCGAGAAAAGTAGAATTAAACATATATGCGAAAATCTTGCATACAATTTTAGCAGTAATTCAAATTCTGAAGAGAGGTAATACTTTTCTGCACATATTCATGACACATGTTAGTTTTTTTTCTGTTTATCGAAACTTTAGCATCTGAAGTTCTCAGCAAAGGGAACTTTTGGGTAAACAAATGAGATGTGATATCAAAATTTGAACATCCAAATTATTCAAAGTTAGTAAAATATTTAAAATAAAAACTTACTTATGGCCAACAATATTAACAGTTTCTGAGCTTAAACTATATGCTAATGTTCTAGCTGCATGCTCAAGTCCCAAGTAAATGGTTGAAAACCCTAAAAATAAGTATTTTAATTTTTAGTAAATAATTATTATAGTTAATTTGAATATTATGTACAGTAAAACTGTACCAGGTCAGACAAATTGAAAACTAAAGACTCAAAATACTTTATTTAATATAAATCGAATTATATAAAAACTTTTTGGTTTTAAAATACCGTAAAATCTCGACTATAATATGCACCCAAGTATAATATGCATGTTTGATTTTGCATGAAATTTTCGAAAAAAATTAAAATTTGACTATAATACCCACCAATAACTTTTCAATACACTCAAACCTGTTTTTTTGTGGTCTTTTTATTATGCATTTTTTTTGTGCAATATATGAAAATTTCAATCAAATTAGAACATAATAGACGAAGTTATCAATAATAAAAATAGTACGTTTGATAGGCCATTTAGTGTTTTCAATTTTTGATATTTCATCACATTACATATGTACTGATACTGATTTGCAAATAAAATGCAGTATTGCATCAGCCAATTACATTACATATGTATTGAATTATATAATCACATTATTTAATTGACGTCCTTCAAAGTGCTTTCATATTCCTGGACCATTAAGATAAGATTCATTTCAAAGCATAAATTGAAGGTAAACTTATTTTTTCTATTTAGATATAAATTTTTAGGATTTTTATTTCTAGACGACATCCCTGAAAATGAATAAGGGCAAAATCAAAGCGAAGAGAAAGGCAATTTCCTTAGAAACTAAAACTTTGATTTTAAAACGAATAGCAGAAAGTGAAGGATCCACAGCTCTTGGTAAAGAATTTGCATTAGGTGAATCCACTATAAGAGGGATACAAAATCGTGCAGGTGAAATAAATAAATCTAGTAATTATGTCACAAACAAAAGTGCTAAACGAGCATCGTATTCAAGAAACATTTTAATAGAGAAAACGGAAAAGGCACTCATATTGTGGATTCAAGAATTAACTCAAAAACGAATCCCCATTAACGGAGAATTAAAGAGAAAGCTATACGGTTTTATAATCAGCTGCAGGATTTAGAAACATCTAGTACATCGTCTCACATTGGAAGCAAGAAATTTTCTGCAAGCAATGGCTGGTTAGTCGGGTTTTTACAACGACACACACTTCACAATCTGAAGATAAAGGGTGAAACTGCATCTGCTAATGAAACAGCCGCTAAAAATTATTCTAAAGTGTTAGCAAAAATTATTGAAGATTATGGATATTGCCCAGATTAAGTATTTAATGCTGAGTATTTAATTCCTAGTTATTTCGTAAGGTTTTGAGTTATTTTCTACAGGAGACTTTTTTAAATGCAGTCCCTATTCACTGCATAAAAAGATTACTTTTTAAATGTGTTGCGAAAAATAATTTTTATAGCTGTTTGTGAAGTTTTGTGCGATTTTTGTTTTTACGGTCCCTATCCACCACACAAAAACAGGTTTGAGTGTATTTTATTTAAAAATAGCACAAATATTTATTGACAAATAAAATTTGTAATAAAAAGAAACACGTCAAATTTGGTAGAAAAAAAACTTAAATTGTTAATTCAAAACAAAAAATACTGTCACATTATCAGTCTTAATCACTTTCACTAGAATACAGCTCATCTATTGTTGTTGCATCCATGTCATAATTATTGTTGCCGTTGTAATATATATCGCCATCATCACCCTCACTTGATGATACAAACTGTGAGTTTCGTTTGTTTAAAAGGAATACCTGCTTAGTAAACGGGTGGATGAATCACGGAGTGCAGATGCACATGCACCCGTGTTGCGACAATGTCTTACAGCTGCTGTACGTTCGTTTATCCAATGTATAAAACTATGTTTTATTTGTATGCGAGTATAATATGCACCCTCATTTTTGCGGACTAAAATGTGAAAAAAAAGGTGCTTATTATACTTGAGATTTTACGGTAAGAATTAAGATATATATCTCATAAAATTAAATGTAATAAAGAATTTAAATTTTAGAAAAAAAAAAGCACTCAACAAAAAGATTTCCAAACAGTAATAACATATTTTTCAACATTTACAAGAGCCAATAACATGTTTAAAGACATACACATTTGACAGCAACAGTAAGAATTTACCTTGCACACCACCAGCGGCAACAGTCAGCACACCATCCATAGTGTCATTTGCCTCCTTCTGATCTTTTTTCAATGCAGATGATAATAATTTGCTTCCTTGCTCTTTGATATGAGGAGCTATCTGCTTACCAAGGGCTACAGTGAGGTCTCCAAGTTTTCTCACTATACGAACACAAATATATATAATTTACACAGATATTAGATATATATATAAGTATAATCTTTTATATATAAAAGTATACGTGACAGTTCTAATTATCTCTTCTTTGCTGCAATAATTAATTTTGCATTAACATCCATTTCTTGTTAATTCCTATCAATTTTCTCCTTGTAGTCTAGAGCAGAAGCATGCAAACTTTTGCTGACCACAGCCCATTTCCTTTAAATGAAAAATCACATGATCCCAATGGAAATTAATTGGTAACAGCAATAAAATATATATATATATATATATATATATATATATATATATATATATATATATATATGAAAATGTTAACAAAACTATAGAAAACAAAATAAGGAAATTTTGAGAAACTACTTCAAAAATCAATGAACTGTAAATTTTTGGTATATATTTATTTTGCATTAACAACAATTAAAGTCTTCCTGACCTGATCAACACTTGATTTTTGCGAAATCTCATGTGACTAACACTTCATGTTTAAATATTAATATGTATTTGTATTTCATTTAGGTAAAAATTAGCAAAAATTAAAATTAAAAAAAGAGCTGAATTTTAAAATTACAAGCTTTATATTAAAACATTGAAAATTATAAACTTCATTTATCGATATAAAACTAAACTAGAAAAAAATCAGTGGGAAGGATGAACCTGGATCTCATAGTATTTGTTCAATATTTGGTGAAATTTTTGAGAATGCTACTCTTGTATCATCGTTGTTTGGTTTTTGTAGCTACAGTAGAGTCCCGATAATTTGAACTTCAGTAATCCGAAACAACTCAAAAAGAACCAAGGTTAAAATAAAACCATAGCGATACTAAGTAATATAAAGCATATTTCTGAAAATCACAAGAAAATTCAAAGTTAGATAATGTACTGAATTAATTATTATGGAACTACATTGGTTTGAAAAAATCTGTTAAATTTTTTCCTCTATGAGAAGAATACTTCTCCCTTGAAGCCAAATTATGTCAACGCATAAAAAAAATGGTGTCTGCTGGTGTCATGGCGGTGTGTTGCTCTGCGTAGTATATCGCTACATCAAATGCAGCTGCGGCATCTGAGTGATGTACTCTCTGCTCGCTGTCTGCATCAACTTCACTCTCATCTGAGATGTTAACAGGTTCTTTCAAAAACATTTCAACAATCTGCTAAAAAACAACTGTCGAGCACTGTGACGTATTGTTAGAACAACTTACAGTCTACTGTACTGTACTGCACTAGGCAGCGTTCCGCTCTCCTATCACCCATTTCGTTCCAAGATTTGGTTATGTTTAGATAGACCTTACAAAATAAAATGTGTAATCACAGGTAATATGCAATATTTATATAGTCACATGTTATTATGTAATTTAAGTTTATTTTTAGAAAGATTTCACTTAATCCGAAACGGGTCTGGTCGCAATCATTTCAGATTATTGGGATTCCACTGCATTAATTTTAAAAACAACAGTCTCGCACATATAGATAAAAACAAATGGAAGCAATATAGCCTTTAAGACTGTATGACACCTTATTTAACAACATCATATATTTTTAACTTATAAAAAATATAAATAAAAATATTAAGATATGTAATTATGTAAATTTTAAAGTATGTTTTTTAATTGAATAATTCAATATGATATAAATTTACTTCAGACTATCCGCGATCCTTCCAATTTTTTTCACAACCCGTCAGTGGGTTATGACCCACAGTTTGCACACCACTGGTCTAAAGGGTACAAGCTACTCTATCAGTTCAATTTCTAGATGAGTTAAGTAAAATTATTTCCAAAATCTCCTTTCATAGGGAAATCAGACTAAAATGGTCTAATTTCACACAGAACCTCTTATCAGTAACAGATTCTCCACCTACAAAATTGCACTTCAGAAACTAAAATTTTAGGGAAAGAAGATTTTTTAACTTGCAATAAAGATTACATGTCATTTGGTTTCTGGATCTCTGTGTGTTAATAGCTTTGGGAATGGCTTTGTATAATTCTAAGTTTTAAATACTGTTTTAACTTAATATAGAGAATTAAAAATATAAAAGTTATACAAGTTATCAAAATATGAAATTTTTATAAAGTACTGTCTTCGTCTGTGTGTTGAAAGACAGTGCTATGCAAAATTAAAATTACTTCCCAGATGGTCTCATATAACTCTACACTATTAGTGATAATAATATAACAAGAAATAAAACTGAAGTCAAGGAAGGAACAATGGCTAATTCTATCTGAATTATCTTTTCATTAGTAGTACCAACAACACTAATACACCCAAAAGATGTGTTTTTCTGATAAGTTTAATGTTAAACAGATAAAAAAAACAAACTTAGAATAATAAATAAACAACAAAACTGATTTTAAAAAAACAAGCCTGCATGAACTAGAAATCAATGTGGAAGAATTACACTTCACAAAAACAATAAAATGCTATTAAAACAAAATTATTTTAATTTTTAAACAGATTTAAACTTTTAGTAAACTCCGGTACAAAACACAAATTTCTTCTACAGAAGGCTAAAAACTAACTTTGCTAAAGAATTGCAGTTTTATAAAATTTCTATTACCAAGAGTTCATACAGGTTTTAATACGTAAGTTACTACTAGCTAAGGTTATTTAAAAAATATATATATATTCCATGATCAAAAGGCAACTGAACAATATAAGAGAAAACAGCTACCTACTTCTTTTATATTTTATGGTATCAAATATATACCAAATATTGATAAATTACAAATTTATGATTTTAAGGATTTATTCAATAACAAGGACATTCCAGTTTCATAGATGTAATTAGAGACATTTACAAAGGAATATAAATATATTTTGGAGTATCACATGTATATATATCCTCTTTTCAAATTTACTTCATTTTATAACAATTGTCTTTTTTACTATAACATCTATAAGAAAATCTAATGGAAAATGCAGAGTGTTTCTCAAAGTGATACAATTTAAAAATATGCTTCTAAATTTTAATCTCAGCTTTTCAGTTAAAAAAAAATACATAAAAGAAGTAACTCTTCAAATATATAAATGTACTGTCATGCTTAAAAATGTAACAATCAAATTGTAATAAAAAATTTCTTTCTACAATAAAATTATTAACAAGTTATAATCTAAATAATTTTAATTTTGTAGACCTTCAATGTAATCAATAACAAAATAAACTACAACATTAATAAATTGAAAAATTTTGATACATAAATTCATCTTGCTTTTGAATGAGGATAAAAAAAAAACCTCAAATGTGTTAATATACAATCTCTGACAATAAAGTTCAGTGAATGAAGTCAGAACGGCCGATCTGGCAATACTGACCAAACAAAACGGTGCACCTGTGTAGCGGTAGGTATTGACCATCTGCCCCTCACCGTTGTTCAGTTGAGCGTCGTTTGTGTTCCGTGTAAGACTTGTTTTACAAAGTGCTTGTTTAGTGTATTTGTTCCATGAGACAAATCGTTACCCAGAAATTGGGGATGAGAAAAACGTGTTGTCATCTTGTGCCACATCACTTGGATGACGATCACAAGCAGGCACGTTTAGAGGCTTCACAGGATTTTGTCGAAACGGCGGATGCGACACCAAACTTCTTGAACTGTATTGTCACTGAGGATGAGTCCTGGTGTCTCAGGTACGACCCTGAAACGAAACGGCAAAGCATGGAATGGCATTCTCCTGCATCACCTCGTCGGAAAAAGGTCAGAGCAGAAAAATCACGCATCAAAACGATGGTCATCACCTTTTTTGATAGTCAAGGCATTATCCACAAGGAATTTCTACCTGAGGGAAAGACGATGAATGCTGAAGGGTACATTGAAATTTTGACCCGTTTCATGAAACGTCTACGAGGGGTACGACCGCAGTACGCACAACAAGGTTCATGGTTTTTTGTTCACGACAATGCTCGCCCTCACACAGCCAATATCGTCAAACAGTTCCTGGCCAAAAAGGGGGTGGTGCAAATTGAACATCCACCATACTCGCCAGATCTCAATCCTCTAGACTTCTTCCTATTCCCACAACTCAAACTCGCTTTGAAAGGAAAGAGATTTGACGATATTCCTGCCATCGAACGAAACGTGACGAGGCTTTTGAACTTCATCCCAAAAGAAGACTTCTTGCAAAGTTTCCAGAACATGTATAGCAGATGTCAGCAGTGCATAGTTATGGGAGGTGACTATTTCGAAGGACAGTAAGGTAACTTTCGTTAATATTTCATCTACGTTAATGTTACAGGACTATTCACCGAACTTTATTGTCAGACCTTGTAGAACAAGTGCCTAAGTGAAAAAAATTTTACCTAGAAAACCAGTTGCTCTTAAAGCAACACCAGAAGCTTCACGAGCTATTCTTAAGCCCTCCTTCACTCGAGGATCAACTATAACAGGTTGGTCATCGGGGTTGATTTTCTCTTTTGCCTTTGAAGCTCCTTTGTGAATGAGTTCACTACTTAGTGCAGCACCTTTCACGATACCTGCTGACAAGTATTCGGCACCTAACATCAAAAGAATGGAATTTTTGAGACAGAGGAGTTTGGGCAATTATTATAACAGAGGAAATATATTTTTAATATAGTACAAAATTGACAGAAATGTCCATACTTTTATGAAAAATTGAAAATTACTATACTATATTAAGAGTCTAAATAATAAAAAAATATACAAAAATAATTTTCATGATAAATTCTTCCCTATTAGGAAAGAATTTTTCATGAAAATTATGTGTGTATTATGTGGCAAAAAATTTTTAAAACACATGAGTGTATAATACTTCAATTCTGATCCCTTTATTTTCACACTATAAAGCCATTATAATTTTGATCTATCTAGAACAGTGGTTCCTAACCTTCTGTTGATCAGAGACCACTTGTATAAAAAAATTTGTCAGGGACCCTCAACAAAACAAACCTTTTAGAGGCAAAATTAGGTTATATTTTCTGTCTAAACACACAATTAGTGATAAAAAACATTAATAAAATTTTACAAATAAACTTAATAACAATAACAAATTTAAAATGAAAGTAAACTTAATAGCAAACATAAAAGCCTATGAGAATTTTCAGATTGCATTTGCTTTATCAGCTGTCAAATTGCTGTGATGCTACGAGTCCATGTCACAGAAATTATAATAGAAATTTCTAAGCATAACAAAGATTTTTTCAAACTCAAAAATGTCAAAAAGTAGAATAAAAGTGGAAATTTTTTAAATTTGAACAAAAAATTGGGAACTAAAAATTTTTTTTTTGCTCCTAGTTTTAAAAAATTGTTTAAATTCATGGTTGTTTTGAAATCATCAAACCAATTTTCTTTTTTAATCACACCTGACCCCACTAACCACTTCTTGGATTCTCATGGACCACTAGTGGTACACAGACCACCGGTTAGGAACCACTAATCTAGAGGTTACAGAACTGTCCTGGACTTCAATTTTCCTTCCTCTATCCACATTAACTCCAAGACAGAGCAACAGCTTTAATATACAACCCACAGAGAGAGATTTTTAAATAGTTCTAGAAAACACAATATCTCTGAATTACAAAAATTAAAAAGAAGGAGAGTAATATATTACACTCATTGATCATTATTATAACACTCATTGATAAATTTTATAATTCCATAACTGGTATAACATTTTTAAAAATTTATAGTCAATACAGCTTTTTCAAATGAAAATAGGTTAAAAAACTCAAAAATTTCCATAGCTAAGTTAGCACTAATATAATATTTAGAACTACCAATTAGGTAGCACATAAGACAGAAATAAACACCAAATAAACTTGCACATAATGCAGGAATAAATGATTTTCTGAGAGGTCTGTGCATAGAACTTCAAATGTAACAATGCTAAGTAAAAACAGTACGTACAAAAGATGCAATATAGTAAATTATGAAGTGATAAATATTTAATGAAAAGCACAACATGCAGAAGTCTAATGCACTATTCACACTAAATAGGTCTGAGCACATGCAACAAATACAGGGTTACTGGTTAAATAAACGTTATACATGGGAATTTTTTCAATGGCAAATATGTTTTGCACATACCTAAGGTATACATTTCCATCAAAACCAGTGTTCTGTTACATTGCTGAGCATCTGCAGTTTTTAATACATTAGATTTCCTTTTTCAATTGAAGCTTATACATCAATAAACATAACAAATGTATAATTATTCAAATAGCATTAACAAGAATGTTACTAATACTCTTCATCCCTGCCTACACCACACACAAAAACAAAGGCTCAGCTGTCACTTTCCTCAACTTTACAAACAATCAAATGCTATTACAAGTTTTGGTTATATATATATATACTAGCTGAAAACCCGCACTTCGCTACAGAGTACATTCAAATTAAATACAACGGTCAATGTATGCAATTAATGCCAAAAAAAATAAATATATATATATATTTATAATAAATACGACGATCAATATATACAATTGATGTAGGAAAAAAAATATATATTTATAAAAAAATCATAAGGAATATTTTTATAGACAAAATAATGTCCAATCGTCTGCCGCATAAGCAAAAAAAAAATTTTTTTGTCTATTTAGTTGTTATGCACGTGACGATAATTTTATTTAAAGTACCAGAAAAAGAAGTCACGTGATCAGCATTTAATAAATTAAATTCTAAAAATGAATCTTTAAAAATACACCAAAAATCAGAAAATAGAGGTAAAGATTAAAAAAAAATCTCATTTCAAAGGAATTTTTATGATCTTTCTCGTGATATAAATTTTATAACCCTTAAATTATTATTTTAAATGCAAACTTAAAAAAAGTTACTAAAACAGCTTAAAAATTTAATTTTAAAAAATCTAAGAATTTTTCAAAAATCTCTCTTAGTGCACCCCTACACTAGAAGAAGAATCGCCATGCAAAATTTCAGCCCTTTAGGTCCAGTAGTTTGGTCTGTGCGTTGTATGTCAGTCAGTGAGTCAGTTGCGGAACTGTTTTATATATATAGATATATAGATCTTTTAAAAAGGGATTAATGAGTGAATTCTTATGTGAGTCTTATTTACATATGGTAGTTTCTGTCATCATTTTAAGTTAAATAATTGATTTTTCAATTCATAAAGATGATCATCAGATATAGTTCATGGTTGAGAAGCTCACAATAAAAAAGATGAAGCAATGAAAGTGATTAATCACCAAGAATTCTCAGGACATCAACACTAATGAGAAAAATGGGGAAAAAGCCTAGTCTTTTGTTCTACAAGACAGTACAACGAGAAAATAAAGAGATGAACACATGATGTATGGGTTTCTGCAAAAATGAGGACTGTTTTAAGCCTCAGAGTATAATATATAAAACATTATTTTAAAAAGTTCTCTGAAACTTTCTCTACTTTTGCAATAAACACAAAGAAAAAAAATACAGCAACACAAAATTTTGTGTCAAAAGGTTCTACAATACCATAAAAAATCAATGTAACAGAATGCTTAGTATCTACTTGCCAAGATGATGAAAATACTGACGAAGCCTCATATAATACTGTTGAAAACCATTAAAATCTCACCGTCAGCAAATTAAACCTATTCTATAAAAAGGGGCTTTTCCATCAAGTTTTAATCAGAATCCTTTTTTAGTGTAGAGGTTCATATTTCTCAGGAAGGGATTTTCATTTCCGTATTGACAGGTTTGATGAAAATTGACGTTAGTCAATCTCAAAACAATTATATTGCCATTTCTCCACAGGATGTCAAACTTTAAAATTATTCATCTTGCAGTCTATTTTCTTATTTAATATTTACACTTTATAGCCACTCCTTTGTGAACTATCCCTCATACCTTGCTATGAGGCTCATATGATAAGTTTATGTAAAAGAGTGATGGCAATCTCACATTTAGCACATCTAAGTGACATGCATGTCAAATTGTGTGCAGATTTGATCTGTGGTTGACAGCCATTTTAATTGGTCGAATCTTGTTACTCCTCACACTAAGGAGAAAAATGAGTTCATGAATTTATAAAACATAACTTTTTAAAGGACAAAATGGGTGCAAAAAGTAAATCCAGGTTTGATAAATATTAAGTTGGATCTGCACCTTTGCTTACAATGATTTAAGGGCTTTGTTGATTTTTGTTGTAGCTAAATGAGCACAAGTGAAACTAAACATTCTAGTCACTCTGCTGAGATTACTATGCCAACAGTTATTGAAAAAAATGCTTGATTACAGTGATGATGAATAGAGGATTTAAAGTGCAAGAGATTTCTGAGGTTGTTGGCATCTCATCACAGTGGATACATAATATTAGATTATGAGAAAGCTTTTGGGAAGATGAGTACCACACTTGAAAACAAATGATTCAAAAACATAAATGATAGAATACTTTGAAGAATTATTTGAAGCAGTTTCAAAGAAATCAAGACAATTTTTTATGTTATTTCATAACAGTTCATGAAACATGGTATATATCACTAATCACCCAGAAACAGAAGAACACTCAAAACAGATGGATAAAGTAGGTAAACCTGAATCAAAGAATGTGAAATTGGTGAATCTGAACTACAGAAAGTGATATTGATTCCATTAGCATGAAAGGTTATTTGTTTTTTGGGATGTCCATGATGTAATCTTCATTGGCTGTTTGGAAAAGGGCAACACAATCAATAGAAAGTACTATTCATCTTTACTAGATCATTTAAACAGTGAAATTAAGACAAAGAGGCCATATTTATTGAAAAAAAAAGTTCTGTTCCATCATGGCAAAACTCTAGCTCATTCATCTGTGATTGTAGCCACAAAACTGTTAGAATAACTTTATTAAAATTGTTCCTCACCCTCCGTATTATTGAGATTAAGCCCCTCAAACAACTACTTGTTCCCAAAGATGAAAAATTTTCTTCCACAGAGAAATTTATGTCAAATTTCAAAGTGATTAATGAAATAAGCACTTTATTTTACAGAGTTAGAAGGATATGACTTTATGGAGTGAATAAAAAAGTTTTTAATTTGTCAGACCAAATGTAAAAAAAATCAATCAAAACTTTAAAAAAAAGGAGGGAAGGGGCTTTCATTATTTTTGCTGCATGAATTTATAAAACAAATCCTGTGTATGTGATTCTTTCAAATTTCCTTACCTTTGCTTGCACTTAATTTTCAAGTCTACTTATATATTGAGCATATCTTGTTTCAACAATATAATTTTTACAAACAGTATTACAGATTATTTTGAAACTAGTGATAATCAGCAAAATATCTTCTCACAGAAATATTACAGTAACTGGCACATAACTGTAATGATTACATTTACAATCCTGAGTTTAAGAGATTTTCCAGCTCCCTAATACTTACACTTATGTGATAAAACACTAATTAGTGATGGTAACCTGATAGCTAAAAAATTGATTTCATTCTAGTTTGAAATGAGCTTTTTATTTCCCTTACATAAATTTTTGATATGAATAAATAAAAATGACCAATCTTCTATTACATGTAACTTCATACATATAAAAGATAAGAAAATAAAGCTTGTCTTAAGAATAAAGAATAAGAGATAAAGAAAGAATGTCTCAGGGAAGTTTTGCCTTCATCAATCGCAGAAAAATTGTGACTCTAGAGAAAGAATAATTATTGAATAGGCTGACCAACAGTCTCATAATAGATCCATAATAGATCTGAACCCCCCCCCCCCAAAAAAAAAAAAAAAAAAGAAGAGGAACAGGTATTTATGAATATGTTGAAATGTATATTTTTAACTCATTCACACAGGGGCATAACTAAGCATTTAGGGGCCCTGAGGCAAGGACGCAAACTGGGGCTCCTGGGTAAATGAAACATTTTTCTGGAACCTGGGGCCCCCAGGGCATTGCCCCGGTTGCCCCAGCCTAGTTACACCTCTGCATTCATAGTTATAGCACTGTTGTACATATTAATGATAATAAAAATAATGATTCTCAACAGAGAATAGAAAAAAAAAAGGATTTAAACTGATTAGATTTAAATCAAGTAACACTTATAGCAAGCTTTATTCAGAATTTTTTTTTTTCATTGGTATGCTTGCAATCTATGAAAATTACATTTTTCTGAGTTAAAGGATTTAACAGAAACATGCAGCTTCTTAAGCAGCTATGTGTTTCTGTTTTGCATTTTCCACAAGTTTCTTTTAAGTTTTAAGGATATAATCTATGTATTCCACCAATTTTCTTACCAATGATGGAGCTTATACAATACCTCAGAAGCTCCTCATTAACAAAATACAAATTATGTACTTACAAAATCTATAATTGAACTTCCCAGAAAAAAAAAGGAAAGAGTGAGAGAAAGCTATCTAGCTAGCTAAATAACTATCAATACCGAATACATCTGAGAGAATCAGAACATACATATATAAACCGATTTGACAATGAAATTCAAATTTTACTTTGAAAAAGTATATTATATTGCAAAATGAACATACTTAAATGACAAATCAAATACTTAAGCATAAGAATTAAAATTACAAATTTTCAGATGCCAAAATAACATGTCTTCAGTATTTCATAAAAATAACAAAACATGCCATATTAGTATCACATTAACATCAAGTCACATAAATTAATATTGTTAATATTAAGTCACTCAGCATGCATACCTGTCACAATACCTCTAGAAATAGTATCACTAAATGATTCAGGTTTAGAAGCACCCTCTTCTGATATTAAAACAGTGGATACAGTTTTCTCTTCTTCTCTAAATGCAGTAAGAGAATTCAAGATACTTAAAAACTCAGCCCTTTGTGTAGCATCAACAGTTGGTGGTAAGATAACACCAACAGCAGAATCTGAAACATAAATAAAAATTAGCACTACTAAGTATTACAAGTATCTTAAAAGAAACACTATCAAATTTATACCTGTAAATAAATATGGGATTACATAGAATAATAAAAAAATATTGTATATTAAGCTACAACAATGCAACTCAATAAACCAGAGAGAAGGATTTTACTTGCAGAGAAATTTTCTCTTGAGGAATATTATTTCGACCCAACTAGCTCTAGAAAAAGTACTAGTTGGGTCGTATTCTGTACAAATAGAGGAGAAAAAAAAACTTTGCATACAAAAGCCCATTACAGCTATAAGTATACAGAAATAAGCCCTAAACTCAAATAGTAAATATCTGTGATACAAGTAATATGTGATTAATTACTTCCTCTCACCCCTTCACATCCCCACAGTAAAAAGTTTAGCAGTGTGGTTAGTAATAATGGTCTTCATGTTATACAACATATTTTATATAGTTTTGAAAAATTTTGACGTTCATCATAAGGCTTTATAGTTTAAAATGCAATTCAAAGAAAGACAAATATACAATTTTTAAACCAATCATTTCCAAAAGATAAAACTTATAAGGGAATAACTGACTTATTACAGAGTAACTTTCATTTGCACACCCAAAAATATATAATAAAGGAAAAGTTTTGCATGACAAATTCTTAATATCCTGGATGCTAACCAAATCCTTTCAGTATGAAAAATAAAAAATCTTTTTTTAAATATAATTGATGATATAACAAAAATGGACTCATTAAAACATGAAAAGAAAACTAATGACTTTCTCAGCATTAAAACCTTGAGCTAAAAATAAATTAAAATCTAAAAAAAATTAGAATTGTAAAAATCAAAGTATTATTCACCTTGTCCAGCACTAACATTTGGAAAGAGAAAAGCACCATATCCACTTTCCAAAGCTGGTGACTGTCCAGGTATTAAAGGGTAGGTCCAACTTCCAATCTGAAGCCATGCTGGGGGGATATTTCTAACATTTGTTGCAGCATCATGATCCACAAACTGATATATGTGTAATGAAGATTGGGTAGATGTAGTACTAACAGAACCATCAGTAGACACATAAAATAAGAGAACTTCACCTAAAATAGAAAATAGCTCAACAACTTCAGTACTTCCTTTTCTTATACCATTTTGATAGACAACAGTATTGTCAGGGCAAGATGAACGTCTACTAGCAACTATTAATTCATGTTCACAAGCTTCGTCATAAGATGGTGGTAATTCAAATGCTTCAGGAGCAATATACGGTCGACTGGTTGCTCCATTTGAAGTTGCTGGACCATCAACAGAATTTTGGATATCTCTTAACTGAGATTTTACCATCTGAGATGTTTTCCTCATTTTCTGTTGTAATTTGCGAGCATTATCCCATCTAGGACCATGACAATATGGTCTGTCACACCGAACGTTAAGAGCTGCATCAATCTTTTCTAAACCTTTTTCATACATATCACGAGCAAGGCTATATTGATGCTGTTCTTGATAAGATAGGCCTTGAGAAACATACAAATATGCCTCATCATGATTGATTCTAACTGTCTCCAGTTGCTGAAGCTGTTCCTCAGAGGGCTCAGTGATATTTAAAGCCATTAAAATCTATAATGTACAAACAAAAATTTATGTATTAAATATAACATTAAATATGTAAATGAATAAAAGAAAAAACTTGTTACAGTTGTTTTTTGATGAGTATTTTTTTTCTTGCTTTTGTTTGATTTCTGTCTTTATTTTAAATGACTTAGTCTGCATAACTACATAAATTTAGGAGAGAAATGATTTGATCCTAAAAATGTGGCACTCATTTGAACAACCTCACTAAGGACTGCTTTCAAAGGTCTATTGAAGGGTAAGAAGACAATATTTATATTACAGGTTACAAGAACCCAATAAACCTTAGAAATATATATTGCAAAAACTGCAATATTGAGGGGTGAATGCCTGACCTTAGCTCCTAAGGATAAGAAACAATAACTGCTTATCCTGACAAGAGGCGAAAAAATGTCCTAGAACCTTTTAGAAAGTAAACTAAATAAATAGCATTACAAAAAGTTTATTTGTGCAAGTACAGTTTAAAAAATATGCAAAAACAACCCCCAATAAAATATACAGAGATAAATAAAAATCATTAATTTTTTTTTCCTGTTCAGAGTTAATTATTAATGAGTTGCCAGTGAAAGGCAAAAATCTAATTTTTTTCAGTCAGTGTGGAGGTCATTAGAAATTATAACAGAGTATAGCAAGTTAAGCTTTCATTTTTTTTTATTTTTAAAATTACTCTTAATGTGTTTTAAGGCCAAAAAAGATTGAGGAAAATTTTACTATAGAAAAAACAGTGATAACAGAATATAATATACAATAAGCCCGAACATTTAGAAACTAAACAAAACAATATAAAGTGCTCTACAAGTAAATTCACAAGAACAGGAAGATTAAAAAATTACATGACAGTTACCAGCAAAACTTAATTATATTGCATGCTAATTCATATTTTCCAACAATTTAGTTTTATAAATTATTTCCTAAAAGCCATAAATTTATAGATAGCTGCATATTTTATAATTAAATATAATTTTTTTTCTTTATAACATATTGTATACTATGAGCAGAAGATAAATATCACTTATGTACCATATGAAGACACAACCATAAGCATATGGCATTTAATAATAATAATAAATCACAGTTAAAATTAGAGCATTTACAGTTCTTCATATAAAATAACTAATGCTTAGACAAGTATGCTAAAAATCACTAGCAATAAATATAATTTTTCTATAGAGAACAACTGAAAATAAAGAATCGGAAGGAGAGAAAGCCTATTATTGCTAAATTAATCTTTACCTATGCTTTGCTTCAAAACTCAGTTTCTCAGTACTAATACAATTATCAATCAAGGCTTAGTTTTTATGGGCAAC
Organism: Dolomedes plantarius; assembly: GCA_907164885.2. Lineage (NCBI taxonomy): Eukaryota > Metazoa > Arthropoda > Arachnida > Araneae > Dolomedidae > Dolomedes > Dolomedes plantarius. Next base: position 202,903,697 of record OU015495.1, read on the forward strand.
TTAAAATATCAAAGGGTAATTTAGTCTTTATTTCAATCTTTATTATTCCCCATGAAAAAATCTTTCAACTAAATGTTAGATCAGAAATACTTCATGGTGTATATAACAGAGCTTAAGATTTCAAATAAATTCACTGATACTCAATGTCTGACATTAGATTAAATATATTCAGAGACTCAGATAAAATACATGATAGAAAATGCAAAATTTTATGTTATACAAGATCCATCCATACATATATATATAACTCTTAGAATAAATGTCTTTAAAACCTTTAAGGTCTACTTATTATAAAAGCATAAAATATATATTATTATAAACTTTCATAATAAATATAACAGGATGATAAGTACTATATTAAAGTACCGCTGTATAAAGTAATGAAGTTATGAATTATAGCTAGAAAAACCAAAATCATATAATTTACATAGCATAAAAATAACAAAATAGAATTAAAAGCAACTCTTCAGAGTTAACCTTCCACATAAGTTCTTGTAAAAAGAGTTTTTTTTATGTAAATGCACTTGTCTTGAGAAATTCACTCAATATCCTACAGAAATTATTGACTAATCTTTAGCTGGGAGTTTGATATTATAGATAGGACTCTTGAATACACACAGAGAATAAAATGGAAATGACTTTGTACTACATTAGGAATAAAGAGATAAATTAATATACACATTCTACACATCCTTTGCTAGTCTGGAAGGCTGAAACTGTTGATTTCAATAACTGCAACTCCCAATACTCAATATAAAGACCATTCGAAACTGACTGGTATCACTAATGATGTATTTAAAAACAAATATAGAACATAGAACTATTGTAATTTTCAATAAAACTAAATGGTATTAATGTAGGACCATATGACCACTGGCAGTTAATAATTTAATTTACATGCAGTGAATCGGTTTTAGACGCGTGAAATAGATAGAAGAAAATAAATTAGCACACAGTTTTTCCCACTGAGAAATTTTGCTAGATAGTTTTGACTTATTATCGTTTAATGCATCTTTCTGAAAATATAAACAACATGGTCTTACCTGTTAGAGTAAATAGATATTTTGTACCGATATTTTTTCTAGACTGGAAATATTACACTACTGTTGACCGTTTGTAAGTGATGTAGCTATCACCAAAATGTTGGTTATACCAAACTATTTTCTCCAACGACTGAATAACAACAGTTATACTATTTCTTGCTTACAGCGAATTAAAAAAATATAAAACGATTTAAAAATTAGTACCAACAGTATTTTAATTAAACACTAACAATAATAAGAATACAATCAAGTCTCTTTATAATTTTAATGGCTACTTCAACAAAATTTACGGATACCAGTAGATACAATTTTCAAAATTTTTTATTACAAATACATATACGTCCGTACTTTATATCACATTAATAATTAAAATAGACAATAATACTACCTTTCCACAATAAAATCTAAATTTCTCCTTCATTAATGATACAGCTCGAAACATTATTAGAGAGAAATAAAATAAGTCTTTTAATAAGAGAAGAGAAGTACTCACACTATTAAATGCGCTGTCAAAATAATTGAGGAAGAAGGAAAGTTTTGACACACTATTACACCACAAAATGTTTAGTACGTCTACATCACATTCAGAAACCAAAATATCTTAATCTTTTAAACTCGTCGTCCTGTCTCCTGTCTGCTTTTAGTATTTGTGATATGATGCCATTAAGTTTTTTAAATAAGATTTGATCATTAAAAAAAAAGAAACGTTGGAGAATAAAATATGTAACCAACATGCTATATTTTACTTCTACTATGGATGAATCGCATAAAGTTTATTAACTTGAAATTTTAATTTTTCTGGGTTAAAATTTTCCTCAGAAAAATACTCAGCTACAACTCCACTCCAGATGATGTTACGCTTTGTTGACGAATTAGTCATAAATGTAAACAAATAATATTTTGACATGAAATTCCAATCAAATATATTCGTATTAAAATATTTGTTTCAGAGTTAAAAGTTGTTTTAGAGTTAAAAGATATTTTATCATAGTTTATTTAATTACGTTTATGCGTAAGCAAATGAAAATTTATTCTTATAACTTGATATTTAAAAGTCTAAAATATTTTAAACTCATACTGAAGTTTTTGTTAAAGAAAGACATTCTTAATTGACTGCAAAATATGATTCTTATATTAAAAAAGTTTTAAATGAAGTAGAATATTTTGTCTTTTATGTTATTAATTTTTATGACATTTGATTTGAAGCAAAATGTGTACGACATGGTTTTTTCGACGATGGAGAATGTGGATCCGACCAGTTGTGATGATGATTTATGGCTTGATAATTTTAATAGTTTTACCTTTTTGTGCTGTAAAGCTTCAGCAGAGTGGGACGACTCCTCAAACTCAAGCCTGGTTTACTGGTGGAATATTCGTTTTAATGGCTCTTCCAATCACATTTTGGGAAATCACTCAACATTTGGTGCATTATAACAAACCGTACTTACAACGATATATTATAAGGTAAGCTCTTCCTGTTAATTTTATTTTACGAACAAGTATAACCCAGGGCATTCATATACATATATACTTATATATAAATACACACACACATACATATATATATATATATAAAATATATATACTGTGAAACTTCTCTAACCTGCCATGGAGTAAACTGGCTACTTTTTTGTAGAACCATTACTGACTGCCACATAGAAATCTACCCCTGTTCGACGCCACTTTTTTTCAGAACCATGACTGGCCATCATAGAGAAGATTCATTATATATATATATATATGTATACAGTTGAACCCTGTTATAGTGAACCTGGTATATAACGAACGGAAATTTTGGTCCCGCCGTTTTCCTATTGTATTTAATGCTAATTTATCCTTTTATAGCGAACCTCGGAAATCTTAAGAATTGGCTATAATGAACATTTTTTCAGTTGACAACTGAATTTTTTTTTATTTTTAAACTTTTTAAGAATGTTGAAAAAGCAAAGAATGTTGAAGAAGAAGATGATGAAGTTTTACCTATTGCGATGTGGATAGAAAAGCACAAAATTTCATCATTCTCAGATTGGTGCATGCAATTGTTCGAATCGTTATGATGAAATCATTACATGTGAAAATCTGACCGATGAAGATATTATGGAAGAAATTCTTTCAATACATCATTATTGAATATACATAGCAACTAATGAGCTATACATTTTTCTTAATGGTTCGGATATAGCGAACAAAACCTTTGGTCCCTTGAAGTTCGTTATAATGGGGTTTGACTGTATATAATATATATATTATATATATATATATGTTCTTTTATTGATTGATTCGCTATCTATTGTGTTTTTGACTCAGTAATGATCAACTTAATTTAATACTAAAATTTAAATTTAGACAATTTCTTTAGATTTCAGTTGTGACTGGACTCTGTGGATCAAAACTAACATATTAAAATATTGTTTAACTTTGATCTTCCCATACTACCAGTTTAAATCTTTGTCATTGTTACACTAAGAGCATACAATATCAAACTATTTTATAACTAGAAAACCTATGGATGTGCTGCTGATATCCTCCCCGTAGGTATTAAAACCATGCTTACTTGAATAAAATAGTAGAAATTAGTTATAAAAAAACTAAATCATTTCAGATAGGTACTGAGGTACATATATGACTACAAAAGAGAGTTATCATTTACTGTCACTAACAGTACTTTTCCACAATGTCACTAGTAACCACCCCAGTTTTACCTCCTTCCTTTACAGATTCAACCACATATCCTGATTTTTATCTCACTATTTCTGTATAAAATGTCCATGTCGGATTCAATTAAATATGGTGATTAAAAACAATTATTTTTTATTCTAAAGTGTCAAGAGAAAAGAATTAGGTAGTGTTAGAAGGCATAGTTATTTTCCATCATCTTCTAATAATTATTATTGTTCTATTCTAGGATATTATGGATGGTTCCAATATATGCCCTGAATGCTGTAAGTTTTGAATTACATTTGTGAAACATTTTAATTATTTATAAGATAATGACTATTGTAAAGTTTGTGAAATATATTTTTGTTTGTTGTAGTGGCTTGCCTTATCTTTCCCTAAGACTGGAATTTATTTAGATACCTGTCGAGAGTGTTATGAAGCATATGTGATATATAACTTTATGGTATTTCTGCTGAATTTCTTGCATTATGAAATGGATTTGGCATCTTCCATGGAGACAAGACCGCCAGTTAAATACATATTTCCATTATGCTGTTTTCCACCTTGTCCTGGTGGAAGGTATATTATTTATTTATGATCTGTTTGTTATTTTGAATATACTCCTCAGTATAAATTGTTATACTGACTATTACATGTTTTGATCCACAAAAAATTTCTCTTGATCAGCAGGTGTGTATAAAATCATGTTGCTTGATTTTCAAAGACACCTTTTATAAAACTACAGAGAAAGTTTAAATGTAAGAAATTAGTTTTCAGACTGTTTAGTGTATGATAAAAAGAAGTATTTGGATACTCATTTATTAAAAACACATGTCAGTGGATACTGGAGTCTATTAATAATTTTAAAAGTATTGGAGTTGAGATTACCTTTATTCTGAGACTTATATGTCTGCTTGACAAGGTTTATATTACATGTGATTTAATATTTAATAAGAGGTAACTGGCTAGTGGTTTTAAATTTTGCTTTATTCCTAACCTAAATTTTCAAAAGTATATGAAAAATTCAAGATCTTAAAATAGAAGATATTTATTACAATGATACTGACAATTATAATTATATAATTATATTAAGCTAACTGAAAGTATTAATTATATAATTATATTAAGCTATATATAACAAATTTATGGTTATACAGAATTTATTATATTGAGTTTAGAGATAAAGTTTGGTAAGTGAAAGTTATACATTGTTGTGTTAAAGGAGATAAGATTCTTTGCATAGTTTTAATTAATCTTCAAACCAGTTTGTTTCATCATAATAATTTTTACTTCTTTACAGGTATTTTATTCAAGCTTGTAAACATGGGATTCTACAATATACAGTGATTCGTCCACTGACTACTCTGATATCTTTGTAAGCATTGCAGCATCATATGTGAACATACATAACATTTAATATGCTTAATAGTTTTTATATCTTAAGAGTATGCTAATCAAATATATTACTTAATATAGAGAAATAGTAAATAAGTAAAAGAAATCTGCCTCTCTACAAGCAAGATGCCTAGATTCTCATATATACATGATATCTGTAGTTAATAATTTCTTATTTTTTCCATATCCTTTATAATATCTGGATTATAACTTCCTTATACAATCTATCTCTGCCATATGTAGAGCTACATATCTTCTATCATCTGCAGTTTTTCCTAAGCTAACAAATATCAGAATTTTCATTTGCTTAGCTAAAATTTAAAAAAAAAATAAAAAATTAAATCATTTAAACACGTGAAAAAAACTTCAATAAAAGTTCTGAGACTTTTTTTTTGTGTGTGTGTGCTGCAAATGTTCATTTATGCATAATCAATAATAAAAATACATAACATAACATACAATACATAACACTCACTGAATAACCAATGAATTTGCTTGTAATTATATAAAGTTTTAAACTCATACTCCTAAGAAACATTTTCAAATATTTACCAATATGTATTTAGTAATTTTGAATGAGTAATAAGCTTATTTCTTAACTTAGAATTTTTTCTCTTAATGTCAAACTTTAAAATTATCTAGATATCAAAGCACTTCACATTAATATTAATTTATAATTAAAATATGCAGCTTCTTAAAAATTAGTATCCTTTTTATATTTTAGAATAACTGAAATCTTTGGTGTATATGGAGAAGGAGAATTTTCTGCGATATATGCATATCCATATGTTGTGGCTATAAACAATGTATCACAGTTTGTAAGTAATTTTCACAATTTTCCTTATATTCATTCACTAACTTTTTCAAGTCTTAAACTATTATAATCACAACTAAGAAAGAATTGAGAATGTCACTATACTTTTGTTCATTTCATTATTTTTTCTTATTTGATGTAATTTAATATATAATGATTTCTTTTATTAGGTAGCAATGTATGCACTTGTCCTTTTCTATCAAGCAAACAAAGAAGAGCTTGCTCCTATGAAACCCATTGCAAAATTTCTATGCATCAAAGCTGTTGTGTTCTTTTCATTTTTGTAAGTTTTACAGTTTTACATATAAATTATTTTTTGCTATAAATACCCAAACAGATGTTATTGATGGAAAATTTTATTTTATTATATTTAATGTTTGCTAGGTTCTTTTTCCATTTGAAATGTATTACATGCACATATTGTGTACAAGTGAGTAATATTAAACTAGTAGTTTATTAATGGTACCATTTCTTATACATATAAGAAAATGACTACAATAAGGAAACTTTAAAGACCTGAAGAAAAAAGAAATATTTATTTGAAAATAACAATGAGCATATGTTAGGTAATAAATTCTGAAGATAAGAGTTTTCTGTTATGATCATTTCCATAACAGTGTATTGGCATATTTGTGTTGAGTTATCATGATTGCAATTAATTACTAAAAAGAGCAAGAACTTCTTAATTTATATCCAGAGTATTTACTGAAATAGGTAATTGACCCAAACTAATGTATTTAATGATTTAATAACAATTTTTTAATGTTAATTACATAACATTTCTTAATACAAATTGTGTAAATTTTTATTGTTTTAGTTATGTAGATGTGTCACAGTAAAATTTTGATCTAAAAATTTGTACAATATCATGATTGAACAGTGAAAGAAAACACTAATATCCAGAAAACAGAATTTCTCTAAATTTTTAACTGATGGTTTGTCATAAGTAGAAATTTGGCCTCCTTGTGTACTTGTTAACTGCCATTTTTTTTAATTTCAAATGGCCATATAATAAAATGAGTTTTTTTTTCTTGTCTAATGCAGAGGCACATTATCACGAGACATTCACCTTTTGTTTTTCTCTGTGATTTTAATGGCTCCTTTATTGTGGGAGCACCATATGGTAAGCCAGCATTGCTCCCAAGCCCACTGTGTGGCAGCTCAGAATGCTAACCTCTATACCATGTGGGGAGCTATAAAATGAAAATAACTTCCTAGACTTTGGATATTATTATTATTTTTTTTTTAATGTATCTTCATCTGTACATATAATTTATATTTCATTAGAGCATAATGTTGTGTTTGCTGAAATATCTGTAAATTTTACAAAGATCTCTGAAACTGCACCATTATAATTTAATGAAAAAGTAAACTTATTTGTTTATTGTATTATTTAAAATTTCCAATTTGAGAAAATCAGTATACAGCAATACTCAGTTTATGATCTGATGGGATCTTCCCTGTCTTACTTTTATAGCTTTAATATATTATTGATAAATCAAATTTTGATATGGGGTGTCTAGATACTGTTGATCAGATATCCAGTACTATAGGATGGAAAAATGTAAACAGTATAATGGATTACCATTATTTTTATGCATGACTAATAAATGTATTAATCTTCAATACAAATTCTTTCTTCTCTAGTCAATCTGTTATTATTGCTGTTTTGACCTATATTGGAATTATCACAGAATCTTTCACGGCCCCAGGGGCTGATGTTGCAGAAGTAGGCCGAAGTTTACAGGTAATAAAAATGGAAAAATATTTTAATTTTTTACTGAAAATTCTGTTACATAACTTAAGCTGCATCATTCAAAAATGTAATTTAAATACTTAAGTGTAGTAAAAAATAATTTGCATATCACAGTATTTACTCTTTATTTTATTCTGAATAAAAAATTAAAGTAACTAAACATTATAGGCAAATATAGATATGTTTACTTTTCTTATTCTTTTTTAAATGGAAGGTATGCAAATATTATTGATCAATATCTGATATCAAATTTCAAGTTCCAAAATACTTGAAATAGAAAATAAACACTATATATGAAAAAACTTTGTTCTTAGTTGAATTTGTCTGAATGACTAGAACTGAGTTAAATTGATATATTGTGCTATTTTACCAATCATTAAGAAAAAAAACTTATTCAATCAAGTTAGAATGTTAAAAATTAATTTTTCATATGACTGGAAGGTATTATATATGTATAAGAATTGTTTTTAATGAGATTTCATTATTACAAACATGCTGAACTACATTGTTTTATTATTTGTTTAGTAAAATGGCCATTTTATTTTTTATAGAATTTTCTTATATGCATTGAGATGTTCCTGGCCTCAGTAGCCCATTATTTTGCTTTCTCACATAAACCATATGTTGATATGGCAGCACAGCAAGTACCATGTTGTCTTTCTTTTATGAGCATGTGGGATGTTTCAGATGTTACTCAAGATGTATCAGATCATATTCGTCATGTTGGTAAGTGTAATGCTCAAACAAGATTATAACAAATGATTAGTTACAGTCCCTTTTTTGAGTTTAAATACAAAAAAATTCAAATGAGAGTTGACCGACTTTTATAAATATCAAGTAATTAATGAAGGATTTTTACATTGAATTTGAGAATTTTCTAATGCAAAGTGTGTCAGTCAAGAGTATTTCTCAACCAGTTTACAAATATGTTTAGTTAATCATAGGACCTGAATGTTTCATTGTGAATACAAAGATATGAATAGTACATACAGTGTTCAAATTTCTTACTAAAATGCAAAGTGTAAACAAAATGGATGTCAATTATTATATACCCTTATGAAATTTGCCACAGAAAGATATGTTTAAATAACAAACTTGTGAGTGATGCAAAATCATATTCTAACAATTTTATACTACTTATGCCATGTGTTGGAGTTGACAGGGGTAAAGAAAAAAAAAAAAAATTAGTTTTGGTTTCTCTAGGTTATGAAATGGATGTAACTTTATATAAAATTCTCAAAACTTTAAAATATATATATATATATCCCAGATTAAGTATGTGAAATTTAATGATGCATTGTGGTTTACAATAATTTATAACGTGGGTGGATTGAAAATGGTAGTCTTGAAAACTGAATTAAAAATCTTTCTACCAATATATGATAATGTTCATTGAACTGACAGCGAAAAGTGAATTTCTACTGTTATATCTTATAATAGATAAGATTAGTTCTTGAGTGACATATTAGATCCTTTCAATAAAATATCAGAAGTTTATTCCCACATATTTTACACATAGTAAGGAACAAGTTTCCAATAACAAAAATTTTCAGAAATTACAGTATCATTTGCGGCATAGCTCAGACTGACCCAAACTAAGATACAATGTTACAGCTAATCATTTCCCCCAGATTATGCACTAACCATTCTTATATCACTTCAAAATAAATAAAAATTAAATTGTGCATGTAAAAATTTTATCTTAATTTTTTTTTAATGTGTGTAGTCTGAGAATTTTATTTTTGATATTTAAAGGATTTATAACCCTTGCCATATATATTTGGAGTTGATGTGTGGAAAAAATTAAGGCAATCACTGTACCACAAGATAGTGATATCTTTTAAATAAAATTAAAGCTGATCTTACATTTTCTACTAATTCAGAGGAGTTTTAAACTATCTTTAAGAGGAAAGAAATTTATGAAGAACCAAAAATTTTTTCAATTAGATTACTTAATTTCAAATAAACAGGCTAAATTTTTCTACAACTTGATAAAAATTTAAAAAAATTTATGGCAATACATAAGTAACAAGAAGCTAACCTAAATGGTGACATCAAAGTTTTATATTACCATTCAAATCTTAGATCCATGATGCATCGTTGTTTTAAAAGAAACATTACTTTGTTTCAATGGCATATTTATGACAGACTAAAATTAATTTTTTAAAGCCATAGGAAAAGTCAAAACAAACATGCTAAAATAAACTACAAATTAATATTTTATATTCATAAGAAAGCAATACTTTTAACTAGACCTCATTTTTTATTCAGTTATGATTTTCACAATCTATTTAATCAAACCTTAATATTCAGCTTTAATAATGCATAAAAATAATTCAAAGCATTTATGAATCATTCTTATGCTTTTTAGGTAAAAGAGTAAAAATGTCTGTGTCTGGTCGCCACTTAGTTGGAACTGAAGAAGAGAAGCAACTTTTAGTGAGCAATCAAGAAATGGATAACCCTACAACAGCTTCTGCCAATTATAATAGTATGAGCAACAGAACGGACACTTCTCAAAGTCAATCACCTTTACAGCAGAGCACTTATGAAGAAGCTGAAGATCTTAGTCATGAAGTTCAGGCTTAAATGATTGATAACACTACAATATCACAGAATTTGTGAAAAAATAGATAATTTTCCTTTCAGACAGACTGTGGTGTGTGCATGTTTTAAATACTTTCCTTTGCACAAGCTCTAGTCAGTGATATTGAGAAGTATTTGTAATTGCATACATAAATGATATTGAAACTGATTTTTCCACTAATTTAGAATTATTTTATGGTGTTGAAAAATGTAATTCTTATTTTTTATTAAAAATGTTTAACTTCAGTATCATGTAGATTTGAATTTTATACATTTGTACTTCATTTGATGCTTTTGGCATTTAAAATAAAATTGATATTTTATCAGTAATATATGCACAATCTTTATAAAAAACCAACAAACACGTTTTATCTATATTTATAATATTACACTCTGTACAGAAGATTTACTGAAACATAACAAAATACATAAATCTGAAAAGCTGCAACAAAATATCAACAATTTAATACCTTTCCACACTTTAAACTAATGTCAATCCCCCCACCCCCCATAAAATTAAGGACTAAAAAGGGCTACACATATTAGCTTTAATGCTGTATATAATGTTTTTACAAATAAAAGTGTAAATGACAATGAAATATTTCTAACTATTTACTGAGCTCAAATTAGAAACACTTATAATTGTGAACTAGCCTAATTTATAGGAAACCATGCTTACCAAAAGTAAATATCCAACTTAGAAAGAGTTTATTAGGACTAAACAAGTTTTCAAAATATTCTTCCTTTCCATAGATTTATATCTGAAATATTTTGAACATCTTTTACAAGGAAAAGAAAACAAATTTATATTTTATAAACTTTTATTTATAAAAAAAAAAGAGACAATGACGTTGAATTCTTATTGAGTGTTTAGTGAAAAGAGATGTTTTTCCATGACCATGTGTGGTGGTGCCAAAGATTCAACACCTTCATAGGGATCTATAAAAGAAAAACTATGATGAATACTATTACTACATAATATACTATTAAATACTTAAATCTTTGAAACACAATGTACTAAAATATTTCAAGCCACATGCAATAGCCAATTTTTTTCAATATTTTACTAGTTAGTGCTTGTTATAAATAAAAATGTATGGCCAAATTCTCATAATTTTGAACACCAGTGCACACAACTACAGTTTTTTTTTAAAAAATGGTTTCAGAATTAAGAATATTTCCCAGATTACCTTAAATATACATATGCACTTGTATCTGCAGCACGTTTATACAACAATCTCAAACGAAACTGTCAAATTATAAAGTTTTGTTTAATTTAGAATCAACTACATTATTTTATACTTGTAACTTTTAATACAAGTAATAATGACGTATCGACAAAATACAGAAGCAATGCAATTTACAAAAGTACTTACCATTAAATATATAGTCATCAAAGTCAACATATTCATCACGACCTTCCAGAGTTTCAAGTGCTAAATTTGAGCTTGGTAAAAATGGCAATCTCTTAACCTAAATAAAAAGTACAAGAGTTTAATGATATATACTTGATGGATAATTTAATAATAAATATACATAAGAATGAGAAAATTATTATTCCAACTTATCTATTGAATACTTTTCTTGTTAATTTTTTTTAGCATAATCCAAATAAGGAGATATTGTTATGAGGATAATCTTAATGCTGAATATCCACCAACTAAACAAAATGTTTGCAATTTTTTATAATCAGTTGGAAATATTGCCATGCATGATTAATTTACAGTGCAAGGAAAATACATGCAATATACACACAAACTCTAGCGAATATTTGTAGTTTTTCCAAGGTTAATAGTTATAATGGAAATTTTATGTTCATACATTAAATGTTTTTGCAGACAAGTTCAAGAATTTAGAAGTTGCAAGAATTTAGAAGGTTCTTTCATATAAACCTATTTAAATGAGTGTCATATTTAACACTTGAAAAGAATGTCACTTATTTTGGACCTGAGGAAGTATTAAATAGCTATTTTAAACAACTATTTTAGAGTATTTTTAAAATTCTGTCAATAGATGGTCAGATGGATGGTAAAATTAAGATAATGGAAAGTATTCACAATTAATAAATTTGTATCATCTCTAACCTTTTATATTCCTACACCAATCTGTTACAAAAAATATTCAAAATCTTGGTTATATTTGATCATAACTCTACAACAGATTACTTGCATCTATTCTCAATTCATTTAGCAGCTATATACAATTCCGGATCTTCAAATTACTTGAAATCCAAAACTTTTTCAAATGATATAATGCAGCTTTTGTTTCAGAAGTCAGTTTATCAACTTTATATACCTGCAACTATGTCGATAAGTGTCTACTAACTCACATATGTATACATATGTATGCTTGAGCTTTACTTGGCACACCTAAAATGTTATAATTTCCAATTCTTATCTGATTATTTGACATAATAGATAGCTTGATAAACCACCAGATTTAGGAAAATGTAAAGGCTCTGGATTTTATTGAAAAACACAATCAACTAAACATATCAAACCTAAACTATTAGTACAGATTAATAATTTTACTTGTATACAGATAAACTGCTAATATACTAATGCCTGATAAGATTTAGTACTAAAACATAAAATGTTTCAATAAACATTAAATTTTTACCACAAAAAGTCAGTACATAGTTAAATTAAATTCCAGTAAAAAAATAAACTCCTGGTAATATTCTTTTGTTAAAAAAAAAAAAATTGGTAATCTCACAACTACATGGTACACTAAAAATATCAAGACTAATTTACAACTAAGCATTAAAAATCATTACCATTTCTGTGAACAAAGATTAAGAGTAGAAATATGATGGCTATTAAGAAATCATTGCAAGTTTTTCATACTAACCTTATTGACTGAATTTTTTTCATGCATGATTCTTAAGGGAGCATGAATACCTTGAGTTGACCGTAAAAAAGTCATACGCATTTTCTCAGCATTCAATTTGTGCTATAAAAGTAAATAAACAAATAAGTAACAGAAAAGAAATAGATTACAAAATAAAGTAAGCTCACATGACTAAGTTGTAATTAAAATTAATAAAACTATCTCTCTCTAACCATGTTTATAGAATTCATTCTAGAATCAGGAGGATTCTCTGTTCTGTAAAAAGCGCACATCTGCTTTATATAGAAAGGCACCTTTGTAATCCAGATGTACATTTTAGTGACTTTACCAAGAGTAAAGTTATTTGTGAGTTCTTGCTGAAATTTATAACAGAATTCATTTTAATAATTAGTTTTTATGTTGTTAACCTAATTTATCTTAAGTCTGTTTTTCAAATTATTTACGATTTTTTAAAAAAAGAAATTATTTAAGATAAAGGCAGAAATTTCAGAAAATTATGAGGCTAGTCATTCTCCTCAAAAACCAGACTTATTTGTATCTTTCTCCCATTTATCACTACACTTGAAAGTTAGAAGCTGATCATATTCTAAGCATTTCCAGAAGACAAAAAATTAACTATTAAATCAGCCTTAACACTCCAGAAAATCTCGGAATAAAAGAAAACTTTATGTATTTATAATCTATTATATATATATATACATATTAAAATACTGATTATTTTGCTCGCAACAACATTGTTATTTGCTATTGTAAAAAATACAGTTCAGTGCTGTACCAAAATATAGTAAAGTGTATCTTACACACAATCAAAATATTATCGTTCCTCAAGAAAATAAAGGGAAAAAAAACTTCAATAGTTTATTAGTATCGCTTGCTTATTTATACGGATATGGAATGAAATCACTGAAAATCAAAATGAAATTTTTAGAATTTTCCCCCATAGGAAATTTTTTTGAAAAAAAAAATCTGTTAATTATGTATGAACAAATATTTGGAATATTTAGATTGAAATCAGAGAAGAAAAAAAAAGAAAATTTATACCCCGAATTGAGGGAATCTAGAAAAAATTCCCAGTTTGTGTTCTAGGAAAATTAAAATTTCCCTGACTTTTACATCTAACTTTATTTTCCTTGACAACCATATGGTTAATTATAACAAAATTACATTCACATATTATTCCAGATTACTTATACAATTTTTTCAGAGCCATTATTGGCAGCCAATTGTCCACCTCTATTCAATAGTCACTTTTTTTTTTTTTTGGGGGGGGGGGACAGCGAAGAATCATGACTGGCTGCCATAGAGAAGTTTTACTGTACATGTAAATTGATCAAACCTTTTTTATTTTGCTGGGATGACATAATGCCAGTGGTCTACAACTTCTCTTTTACTTTGTGTCATTTATATCTTCATGTACTCTTGCTAATGAGTAAGAAAGGGGATGATTATAAAAATATTCTGAATTATATCCCTTCATATTTTCTGTTTCCATGTTTGATGTATTTAAAATGTCTCTGCTAATCATAGATTGCCAATTCAGATTGTCTGGTCCAGGTTTCCCTACAGGGGAAAACGAAAGATCACAAAAAATTCTAGTGAATGTTTGAAGTTTCACATGGAGTAGCTAACAGGATACAAGCAACAAAATTTTAGGTGGCTGTTCAGCAAAGAAAACTATGCTAGTTAAACAATTTTGTTGGTGGGGAATTTTTTGGCTTAATTTGAAGCATACTTTATCACCAACTGACAAAGAAATACAAAGTAAAAGATTTCATACACTGATTGTGTTATTTCAAGCATTTAAAACACAATTAGTAAATTAAGCTAATTATTAGCTATTTTAAAAATTCATAGAAGCCTGTAATTAACTCTTACTTGCTCTATAAATTGGTCCTTTTTTAAAGAATTTGAATCAGTTTTAAAAGGTATAAATTAAATTTCACTCATAAAAATTCTTGGTACCTGTAGTTCCTAGTATTCATCTTCTCTAAAGCTATAATAGTAATATCAAGCCCTGAGCAAAAATAGATAATTATCAGCAGATAATATTTAAATCAATGAATATGCCCCAAAATTATCAAGTACAGAGAAAAGAGACATTCCAAGATCTTATTACTTACGTTACTAAAATTTGAGACAGATCATAACTTAAGGCAAAAAAGGAAGAATAATTTCACCCTAATATATTAGTATTCTATCTTTATGATACAAAATTTTATCCATGGATTGATTCCATAAAACAAGTATGATATACTTAATGTGTCTAGTGGCACTTTAATAATAATACAACATAAAATAAACCAAATATAAATTGTTTTTACTAATACCCTGCTGCTTTAAGATAAACAAAAAATAATTCAAACTTTGAAGATCACAAAAGATGTATACATCCTTAAAAAAATATTTAATGAGATTTAAAAGTAGTACTTATAATACTTACATTTTTTTCAGACTGTTCTAATGGATGGGCAGTACACATCTGACTCCTTACAGAAGTAAAGCTGAAAATAATCATAAATAAAATTAATTATGTAGATATCTTAAAGAAAATAAAAATAAATTTTAACTTTACTGATTTATATTGAATAATGAATCTGCCTGATATTGATTCCTTTTAGAAAGACTAAAGGGTAATAATGTAAAATCTTGTTAGCAGGGTTGTACTTAAGCAAATACATAATACTTCATATTTCTTTTACTATGTATCAAATATATTACTGTTTTACATTCAAATGAATACAGTGATGTTAAAAGAGATAGTCTGTCAAACTCAACAGAGAAAAAATTATACCTCCTCTTTGTCTACAAAATAAAACACCTGACTAATATGTTAAAAATTAGTATACTCTAAAATCATAAGGAAACACAATGGAAACATTTCTTTCTAAAAAAGAAAGGAATATGTAAGAAAACAGTATAAGCTTCTTAACGTTTCCCTGAACAATGTTTTTGTCCAAGTAACAAAATGATTTTTAAATTGATTGGTCAGATAATATTATTAATTTGAGTTGAAGACACAGCATTTCAAGTTCATTAACAAGAGAGTTTGCTTTGGTTCTTCAGAATCAAATTAACCTAATTTTAAAAGCAATAAATCTATGTTTTCATTTATACAGAGGCCATTTTAATTTTTATGAATATTTTATACAGTGAGATTTCAATAACTTCAGGGTAAAAGACTATAATCATTTTTAAGAATCAAATGATCTATCTTACATAACTGAAAATAATCACATGCATCATCTACATAAGAATTACATGACAGAATCTTAATTATTTATGCAATGGACATGATTGAATATATAATCCTAGTTTACAACTGAGAGATATATGTAAGTAAAAAGAGTTACAATAATTTTTCAGGATCAATAAATCTAACAGACACAAATTATAACTATCACAAGTTTTGAGAGGATAATTTAATTTCAATTTTATCACATGTATCATACATATAAGAATCATGTGATAGAATCAATCATTAATGTAATGATCAGGATTGAATTTATATCATAGAACATAAATATGTACTATATAAGTAATATATAAATAAAGAGCAGTGGCAACTTAAAAATTATGCATATTTACCCATTAGTCATCAATTCATGAACTCCATAGGCTCCTGTTTCAGCAAGTTGGGCTTTATCATGCATTTGAGGTTGAGACTTAAGAGGTGGAAGATCCATTGCTGAAAATTAATAATTAAACAAATGAAAATGCACACTAGATTTATAAGTTCTAATATTCACACTTTAAGGATCTTGTTAAATCTACATTTAAAACAGTATAACACATGTACCTTTATTCCTGTATAAATGTTATAAAAAGTTTATCAGAACAACACCAATTTGAATAGCTAAAATGACCAGAGAGAAAACAATTTGTTGATCAGTAATTTTGTAAATATTGACATAAACTGTTTGTAAGAATAGGAGTTTCAGCTTACATACTTCTTCCTCAATTCTCCTAGCTGACAAAAGAAATTGATAAGACTATTTTTGAGGGGTTATATAATTTTTACTATTTTTTTCCTCCCCACTCAGGTGTTCGATATATATTACTTGCATGACACTAGAGGAATATGCAACACAGGAAGATACAGCTTCTATTCACGACAAAAACTACTAATGGAACGATTAGAGTTCTTCATCAGACACGGGAAGAACTGAAATCAGAAATATTTACACTGATAAATGAATTTGCCAAATGCTCAGGGAAAAAAAATCGTACCAAATGCTCCCCGACCTGATGAAAAACAACATCATTAATTCTCAATTAGCTGCCCCAAATAATTCTCATTGCGGATTTAAATAGTTGCGAATTCCTGTTTTGTACATACATAATTTGATGCCTGCTAAAAATATTCACTCGTGTTACTACCTCACTTGATTGAGAAATAGGGCGAAAAATGAATACAAAGTTAATCTGTTAAAGGAATAAGTTTCCTTACCTGAATATCTATAAATCTCGCTTTCTTACAAGTAAGTTTACCACGGCTAGTAAAGAGCAACAAAATTTTGCTAACGCACGAAATAGCAGTTGCGGTTGCAGAATATCCTCAGTCTTGACGCCCAAATCAAGGACTAACCTAGGTTATGGACTTAATTAATCTCTATCTAAGTACGCTTACTTGTATGTACTGTGGCATGAAAATACTGAGGTAGTTAGTACACTCTTGTTAAACTCTTTCACACTCATTTTTGTAGTTCATCCTTAAAGATAGACAAATTAAATCCACAAAAATTATTATGTCCCCAAAAATTTAAAGCTCACTATGGAAATGTTCCTGAATATGCAAATATCTCGCAAAAGTTTTTATATTATTTAATGCTTCATCAAAGTCAAACTATCTAGTGTAATAAACAATAACAAACACTTTTCATATTGATAACTTACACTACTTTGGAATCATTAATCGATAACTAAACTCCAAAACCTCTCATCTGAAAAATTACAAATTTTACAGGAGAGCCAAAAAAACATTTTCACAAATAAGTCAAAGCTGTAGATAAATAAGTCACAGACATTCATTAAAATGTATTTAGAATGCACTTAACACTATTTATTGAGTTTTCTTATGAATCAATAGGTAGAAATAGCTGAGGGTTATCGTATAAGGGCCTGTTCACATAGGAGTCCGTGCGTTGGTTTATTTTCGTCTTAACGTCATCTTTTTCTTAACGCAACGTAAGGGACTCGTATGTGAACAGGCCCTAAGGCGAAACGTCGCAACTGTCTACGTCAGTGTTCGTCTGCTATAGATGACGTCATTATCGGGTGGCAGAAAACAGAAGCAGTTCCTATACGTTTGCATGTGTTTTTGGACGATACCTTCATTCTGAGTTAAATAATTTAAGTTTATTTATAAAATTCATCATATTAGTTGTATGAAACAGGTATTTTAACACTTTTTTTTAATATTTCGCAAGGTTTAAGAGAATATAATCATTCTTTCGTTGAAAATGATTATTATTATGTTGAGATATGTATAGATATCAGGGTAAGTTACTTCAGGCCAGCGTCTTGTATCGTAACTCCCGTCTTCCTCTATCAATAAATACGGGTCACATACTGAATAAACCTTCCGGGCTGTACCTGAATGTTTAATTTAGTGATATACCTTTGTTTAGATACCATATCTAAAGACTTTGCGTAATCTGAGAGCATTTTATCCAACAAGCTGTAAGAATGCTCATTGAACGCCATGTTAAATTATGAAAATTTTGCCACTCCTAGCCAAACAAGAAGTAAAATTTGCAAGAGCTGAGATGTGACATGCTGCGAGACATTGCCCTATTCCCACATAAAATGAAAACATCAAAAAATAGTAGTTGAGAGGTTTTGGAGTTTAGGTATCATAATGGCTGGCCATATTTCCTTAAGACAAAAATGGTATACTGGGATGGTGAAAACGGGGTTGGGGTTAGGTTATATTTTCATTAATGAAAAAGAGAGACGATAAAATAAGTTTTATTACATAAACATTTTGAGCTTACCATTATTCTTCAGTAACAGAAACCATACAAAATATTAGCTAGACGTAGAGAGGAGAACTGCATTTCAGCACGATTGTACCGGGAATTTTTCTCTTATGAAGTAAACTTTATCAGCAAATTTCTGTCATTTACTACTTTATCATAAAACTTTTCACACTCCAAGACACAACTTTGTCTTACATTGACCACAGCGTTCATCGTTTCAACACATAACGGGATATCCTATGTGAACAGGCCCTATGGGCCTGTTCACATAGGAGTCCGTTGCGTTGCGTTAAGGAAAAGATGACGTTGAGACGAAAATAAACCAATCATATGCCTCCAAACGATTAGCAATGGAATTTTTAACCCCTATGATTGGTTTATTTTCGTCTCAACGTCATCTTTTCCTTAACGCAACGCAACGGACTCCTATGTGAACAGGCCCTTAGAGTTAAAGATTCCGTTGTCTCTGATCGATTAAATGGGTCAATGATTGGTATATGATTGGTTAAAATTTTTTACGCTAACTCTGGCGGATTCTATGTGAACAGGTCCTTAATCTAGATTTGTCCGTTACCGCATAATGTTCATAACAGAAAATTTCTGTCAGCAGGTGCTGTACTTCCTGGAAAACCTCTACTATAGAAAAAAGTCTTGAAAGTCAGCGTTTTTTACTATTTTTTTTCTAAATTTGTACCCATTTATCAGGTACAATAATGTTTTTTTTATTCCATGTATTCAGCATCCTCACAATTAGAGATTTTATGAAGTTCCAATAAACGAATTTATTATGTTTATGTGCGAGTAATGAGTTCATCGTGTAGGTTGTCCCGCATTCCTACTCATTTAGGCGTTTTCCTTAGTAGCACCCACTTGAACTTCGAAGTGTTTCTTAAACTACACTTCCACTTGTTGGTATATTCTAAGCTGGTTTCATAGAAATTCTCAATCACCAATAAAAAAATTTCTGTTTATTTCCTAAAGTAAAGTCTGGACAATTATCCATAAAAAGAATGAAAGACAACAATAAAGACAAAACGAAGAGAGACGACAATAAAGACAACACGTAGAAAAATAAAAATAAACAGAAAGTCATTGCCTCTTCAGGGTTCTCATCTTCTAATTCGGGCCTGTTCACATAGGTGTCCGTTGCGTTGCGTTAAGGAAAAGATGACGTTGAGACGAAAATAAACCAATCATATGCCTCCAAACGATTAGGAATGAAATTTTTAACGCCTATGATTGGTTTATTTTCGTCTCAACGTCATCTTTTCCTTAACGCGACGCCACGGACTCCTATGTGAACAGGCCCTTCCTCTCCGATACGAAGACTCCTCAGCAGTACTCTGCAGCTCAATATGCGGATCCAATGATAACTTTATTTGATCAACAAAGAGGTCAATTAGGATTCTGCAGCACACCGATACGAAGAAGGTGTGCTTCAAGACGTTTATGGACGGTCAACAATCTAAATATCGTAACAGCCTTCCGAAGTCAGTTATCAGGTACAACTGATGATTTCAAAGTTTTCCAGCTCTTTGTGGAGACCCGACCAAGAAGATTTTGCTGATGATGGTAAAGACTTTCCACAAAAAAACTTAGCCTCATTAATTGGTCCTCATTAATTGTCTACTAATACTGTATGTACACATGGTTTTACGTCACTGGTATTCATGATATTGGTATACAATTATAGGTTATGTATGATAATGTATGATTAACCATTATTAAAGAACATGTAAAATTTTAATTAAAATCGGGAAAAAACCCGACATTTTTATTAAAACAACGTGTCAGTCAAAAATATGAAAAGACAAAACGGTTCTTTCCCGTTCAAAACGGTAATTACAGTCAGCCTATTTTTAACGATCTGGGATTAAAATAATAGGACTGATGAGTACATTTATGCGTATAACTATTCCCCTATAAGGGCCTGTTCACATAGGAGTCCGTTGCATTGCGTTAAGGAAAAGATGACGTTGAGACGAAAATAAACCAATCATAGGCCTCCAAACGATTAGCAATGAAATTTTTAACGCTTATGATTGGTTTGTTTTCGTCTCAACGTCATCTTTCCCTTAACGCTACGCAACGGACTCCTATGTGAACAGGCCCTAATAGTTGCCGTGTTCTGTGTATGCCTCTGTTAAGTAATGCTTCCGGAGCGACCGCTTCACAAATATATCAACCTATATTAATCTCACGTGCAAAAATGCAATAATAAACAGAAACTAAAAACACCAAAATCGTTTGTTTAACAAATTTGTAGGTTAAGTTAATTGTTATTCAATGCACGTGTATACAGCTTTAAAATTCATGAAAATAAAAAAAAAAATTCTGAAACGTGATTGCAGCGCTGCCTACCGGATCCAATTATTGAATGCACGTGTATGCATCATTAAAAACCTAAGCTAACCAAAGATAAACAACAACACATAAATAAATAAATTAATTAAAAAAACATTTTCTATCGGATCAAACGGATAAAATTAATATAGGCTGAAATTGTTAATTTCATTGTAATAGAATGGTTGAATTAACAGATGAAATTGTTAATTTATGTATTTTATTTTTGCTTAATATATTTATACATAGCCTATTTATACATATATATAGCATAATATATAATATATGTACATTAAATTGAAATACACGTGCAAAAATTTTTTGCACGTGAGTAATTTGTATGATTTTAAATGAACGCACGCATCTTTGTATATGACTTTCAGTTGTTTACTGAAATTGTTAATGTTTTTGAGCTGTAATTGAAGGCGTTTACTTTTGTACATAACTATTGAAAGTAATTAGTAGTTCATGTTAATTGTAAGAATTTCAATTGTAACTGAATACTTGGCTTAATTACTCGGTGGTATTATATATTTAATCTATTACTATAAATTAATTAGATGGTACCCGTCAAAACTTGACGGTAAATAATTGAACAGTTCCAATAAAAAAAGGTCATAACCTTGATTTTCGGTACAGCTTTCGCAGACGCACCGCCCTGCCAAGTTTGGCGATTTTGTGTATGGCGTGGTAACCGTGCGATTTTGGCGAAATTTTTTGGTTGCCAAGTTGAGGCGATTAAGGCGCCAACGTTATGGCTCCTGTAAATTCGTGACGTTTTTATCATGTGATTATTTCGTGACGGATGTATCACGTGATTTATTTTAACCAATTATGGGTGTTTAATCGTTATATATATGGATAGATAGATAGAGGGATAGAGACAGAGAAACATGAAAAAATATATATAGAAACTCTTGACGTAAAAGTCGAATAACCAATGCCGAAAAAGTGTAACAATTTCCCAGCAGATTCTATAAGAAATATGCGTACACCAGGAGCTTATTTCTTATGACTTTTCTGCACAAAGTCTGAGGCTCCCAACCGGCCCCGCCCTTATTGGGTATTTATTTATATAGGTATTGGACAGTTTATTAGGCCAATTTTTCGTCTGGTTGTTGCCAAAAACTTTTGACGCCAACTTTTCGTCAATTTGGCGTCAAAATTTTTTGTCGCCAATTTGTCGCCAAGGGCTGAGAAAGCTGTTCCTGATTTTCTTTAGTTTGTGTATTTTATTTTTGCTTAATATATTTATACATAGCTTATTTATACATTTATCCATTTATACATATATAGGTACGTTTCAAGAACTACAATCATTTTGACACCAATTTGGCGCATTTTCAAAAATCGCCGCAACGAGAGAAAAGTAACGCAATATAATCACACTAATGATTGGCAGATTACAATACTAAAATATACAAAAAGTGAGGGTACAGATGTGTTATACGCACCTCCCTGCCAAGTTTGGCGATTTTGTGTTTGGCGTGGTAACCATGCCTTTTTGGCGAGATATTATTTTCTGGCAACCCAGTTTGAATCGCTAGTCGTGTGCGTTTGTTTACGTGATATAATATGGCGGCCACGTTGTTGCGAAATATTAATGACGTATTTTGGATAGTATTAGTTATTTTTGTTCTTTTATTCATTATGCCTGCAGTATTTAGTGTAATTGAGAAATATCAGGGAATTCTTGTGTCTAACATAGTGGCGATATAATGTAAATAGATACTTTTTTTGGTACTTTGGGATTATCCCGTCGACCATTTTCGCCAAACCCGATTCATTTTCGCCAAACCCGATATTATCACCAAAAGGTAGCTTTTGCGCCAATAACCGCAAATTTTATCACATTTACTGTGTAATCCTTGACTACGCGAGTTAGTGTTCTTTAGCGTGTTGAAATATACTGTTTTCTTTACTCCGCTGCAAAATGATTCGAATTTAGAATTTGCCTAGCACCGAAGAGAGTGCAGTGGCATATTTTCAAGAGTATGGAATCATTTCTTCTAAGAAAATGTGCGTGATTGGCGACTGCACAAGGATAATGGGTACAGATGTGTTTCACGCACCTTTTTCAATTTGGCGATTTTTTTTATGTTTGGCGATTTTTTTATTTTTAGCGATTTTTTTGTTTGGTCTGGCAGCCATGCGATTTGGCGTGATGTTTGTTTTTGTTGCAACCCTGAATAGGTGTTGTGGTATTGTGTAGTGTTTTTGGAAGTTTAATATACCGGTGTTCGATATTTTTGTTGGCGTTTCATAGTAGCGGTTTAGGATTTCTGTAATGTTTTTGGAAGTTTAATGTCTTCGTTTTTTGATATATCTGCGTATGTTTTAAATAGATGTTGCGGATATGTGTAATGTTTTTGGAAGTTTATTGTCTTCGTTTTTTGATATATTTGCGTATGTTTTAAAGTAGCGGTTGAGCATTTCTGTTTAGGTTTTGAATTTTAATATAGCCGTTTTTAGATATATTTGCGTATGTTTTAAATAAGTGATTGAGTATTTCTGCTGAGGTTTTGAAGTTTAATACAGCTGTTTTTAGATATTTTTGCGTGTTTTAAAGTAGCGGTTGAGCATTTCTGTTTATGTTTTGAATTTTAATACAGCCGTTTTTAGATATATTCGTGTATGTTTTAAAGTAGCTGTTGTGGTTTTGTGACATGTTTTTGAAAGTTTATTATTGTCATTGGTAAGTTTGTTTTGAATTTATTTTTATATTTGAGTTGTTATTGATATTTTGTGTATATTTGTTATTTTAAGTGTAAAATGTCCGCGTAGGCCTGTTTTGGCGACAAGTTGGAGACAAAATTTTTTTGACGAGTATTTGGCGTCAAAAAAATTTTGTCGCCAAGGGAGGTGCGTATAACACATCTGTTCCAAAGTGAGATTCAAGGATCAAGATACGATATGAGGACGATTATTATCGTGGTCATGGAGATAAACAAACTTCATGGAATGCCGTAATTAAATACGCCTACTGTAGTTTGTATATCTTTCTCTCAATATGTGTTATTTAAGATAAAATAAATATTATTGCATTTTTCTGATCCGTCAAAGAGCTTATAAACTTCATTATTTGTGGTTGTCAATATACCTTTTGCGTAAAATCCGGAGTTATTTTGAGCTATTTCGTTCGCCAATACGATGTGTTGTATCTGTGCGTCGCCAAGATTAAAAATGCGCCGCCAAGTGTAGTGCTTATAACGGAAAAGTACCCATATATATAGCATAATATATAATAAAGTTTTATTGCAATTAAGTATGAGTTATTTGGGGAAAAAAAATTGGGGAAAAAAAAAACTTTGAAATTGGGGAAGACTTCCGTATTTTGTGCCGCTTGCCGCTATTTGGCGCGGTTTCTGAGTTTTCCGCATTTGGTGGAAAACTCAGAATAATGCAACCTACCTAAGCGTCGCCATTTTTCTGGCGTCACTTATTCCTTTTCCTCCCTTCATACTTATCTAAAATCGATAAATGAGGTACCATTTTAAAGATTAAGATATCTGCTTCGTGCGAATTGTTAATTTAAAATTACACACCTTATTGTTTGTTTAAAAATCTAAGTATAAACATTAAAAACAATTTTTCTTCCCCTAGATGGCGCGTGCTCTAGCTTTTTTTATTTTACCATTATCGATCGCAGTGAACTTTTAAATTTAAAAAGCGTTTGCTTTTATTCTGTGATTTCATTAATGAGTTTCTTTATTGGTAACATCCGCGTAGGCTTATATTATTCTTTTTGCATGGAAAAACCAGATATATTATTTCTAGAAGGGAATTTTTTGTGACGATCCCTTTCTCTCCCTTCATACTTAACCAAAGTCGATAAATGAGGTACTATTTTAAAGATTAAGTTCTCCGCTTCTGATGAATTGTTAATTCAGAATGACACACTGTTTTGTTTGTTTAAAAATCGAAGTGAAAAACTGACTTTTGGCCCTAAAGTTCTTTCCCTGTATGCGTCGAAACGGCACGGTCAAATAATGTGCACAAAGTGGTTTTGTAATGTAAATATTACATTTTCCACGAGTTTGTGTCATATTTAACTTTTAATATTGTCTACAAAGGTGTTTTGAAGTGTACATACCTCATGTTCTCCTGTTTTGTCTTATGCTTCACCTCCAAAGGTGTTTTGTAATTGGTTTTGTATTATTCTTATGCACCATTGTTATTTGACTAATAAACAATTGCTTCAAATAAACCGGTTCTTCTTTCATCCTTCTACAAAGCACCAACCTCGCTATAAAATTTATCGTATTTTAATCGCATGCGAAAGGGTCACAAGGGTCACCTAGCTTTCCTAAAATGTAGAACGACACCCAGTACAATCATCACTGTCCGTAAAGGCTCAAACATAAGGGCCTGTTCAAATAGGAGTCCGTTGCGTTGCGTTAAGGAAAAGATGACGTTGAGACGAAAATAAACCAATCATATGCCTCCAAACGATTAGCAATGAAATTTTTAACGCCTATGATTGGTTTATTTTCGTCTCAACGTCATCTTTTACTTACGCAACGGACTCCTATGTGAACAGGCCCTAAGTCTTTTTTAAAAACGAGTAAAATTCATGAGACCAGCATTCAGTGTTAACGAGTCTTTTTACTTATATTACCTTTATCAAGACTTTATGGATTAATACATATTGTTGTGACTTGGCGTGTCTTAACCAACTCTTAACCAACACTTTTAACACTCAAAATTAGTAATAGAAATAAAGACAGTTTCAACGATTTTTATTTGTTATACATAACACAACATTAAAAAAAAAAAAACTCCCAGAATAATTTACTTCATTGAATAATTAGTCACACTACTAAAAACGGATGCAAAACAGTTCAACAACTTCTCAAGTAAGAGCGATAAATTTACATGCTGTTCTTTCTGATTATGGCAGACAAAGCGATTTCTGTGTGAATGAAGTCATCGACAACAGGATCTGATGTGACTTTTTCCACAAAGGCTCTCAGACGGGGAAAAGTTTCCAGCAGCTTTGGTTGTCGCATCTGCAATCCAGCTAACGTCAAGGCGACGCCCAAATCGCACCAGGTGAGCTTAAATAAAGGAAAGAGATATTTATTGCGGCATGAATTATGCTGCGGAAAAAAAATTAATAGTGTCTCTTTATCAGAGACTAGCGGCCCGTCCCGACTTTGTCCGGGTTGAACAAAATATTATACCAATAAATTTCCAGTTGATAGCCAATAAATTGTAAATCTTTTTTTACCTTAATAATAACCTAAATAATACCTTAAATTAATTTTATATTAGTTAATAATTAAAATAAATTTTTTAAAAGAAAAAGGCGTGCCGGAGAACGGCTAGGTTCGAACCGCTAGCGTCAGAACAGAAGCCCACCGCGATAGCACCACGATAAGGATCGTTGAAATCTTCGGAACAAAAAGCGGTAGAAGACAGTAGCGGAAACAATGGAGATTGTTAGGATTAAACCCCTAACTTTATTTCTACTGATCAGATATACATAATATATAGCCTATGTCCATCTGGAATAATGTACCTTTCAAACAGTGAAAGAATTTTTCAAATAGGTACAGTGGTTCTGAAGATTACCCTCCACGTACAAAATCGCTCTCTCTTTATATATAAGTATAGATAAACTAAGGGCCTGTTCACATAGGAGTCCGTTGCGTTGCGTTAAGGAAAATATGACGTTGAGACGAAAATAAACCAATCATAGACCTCCAAACGATTAGTAATGAAATTTTTAACGCCTATGATTGGTTTATTTTCGTCTCAACGTCATCTTTCCCTTAACACTACGCAACGGACTTCTATGTGAACAGGCCCTAATAAGGCGAAACGTCGCAACGTCACTGGCTACGTCAATTTTCGTCTACTATAGATCACGTGATTATCGGGTGGCAGAAAACAGAAGCCGTTCCTATGCGTTTGCATGTGTTTTTGGACGATACCTTCATTTTGAGTTAAATAATTTAAGTTTATTTATAAAATTCCTCATATTAGTTGTATGTAACAGGTATTTTGACACTTTTTTTTCAATATTTCGCAAGGTTTAAGAGAATATAATCATTCTTTCATTGAGAATGATTATTATTATGTTGAGATATATATATAGATATCAGGATAAGTTACTTCAGGGCAGCGTCTCGTATCGTAACTCCAGTCTTCCTCTGTCAATAAATGCGGGTCACATACTGAAAAAACCTTTCCGGGCTGTACCTGAATGTTTAATTTAGTGATATACCTTTGTTTAGATACCGTATCTAAAGACTTTCCGTAATCTGAGAGCATTTTATTCAACAAGCTGCAAGAATGTTCATTGAACGCCATGTTAAATTATGCAATGTTTTGCCACTCCTCGCCAAACAAGAAGTAAAATCTGCAAGAGTTGAGATGTGACATGCTGCGAGACACTGCCCTACTGAAGTAAACCGAGCTCGCAATTTGTATACCACTAAAACTATGAGTTTGCAAGTCTGTCATTCAATGCAACAAAAATGATGCGCATTGGTAAGAATACGGTACATCTAATAAACACGTAAAAGCTTAAGGCTGTTCTGTACTTACCCTATTTGATTCAATCACCTCGATGTTAACCTATGGAGAAAATGGGTCCAAGGATTGCTGACTTGGATTTAAAGATTTTTTTTTTTTAAATTGTACTCCGTAATAGAGAAAGAAATTTTACACCTTGGGACATATTTAGTTTTCTTAATGCAAAGAATATTTTAAAATTTAAATTATTCGGGGAAAAAACCCTGGTATAATGTGTTTGAAACGCTCCTAAAATCCCTTTGGTGGACGAAATTTATAAAATGAATCCTGTTGCAAGGTGCAGGAAAATTCAGGCTAACGGAAAATACCATTTTTATTGGATTATCAACATTTATGTAGCTGCAGATAGGAGACAAATTTTCTCCATAGGTTAAAATTGAGGTGAGCGAATCCGATTGGGTTAGTACACAGCATTATGGATTCTACATCAGATTTGTTTTTTCAACTGAGCTTGCATTTTGTAACAAAATAATATATTTGTAGTCTGGCGGAGGAAAAAAATATTGTTCAATTATTTTTGACAGATGACTTTTAGGATTGACGAGTATTTTTAAAGTAATTAGTATTCTTTAATAATCGAATAGGATTAAATATTTTAGTCAAAACAGATAAATTGTCTCTTCGATGTGTCACCGAAGCTAGGTTGAGTTCATCCTAGCCTGTGTTTTACCATGATCGACACAACTCAGTTGATTAGTGGACTGTATCAGTTTTAATTCGATTCCTTGAACATCACAAACTCAGGCCTAAAAAGCCATTTGCTACACACATATCGGGGAGCCACCTCACTTCACACAGCAGCCTTAAGGGAACAAGGGACCTTCAATCTCGTTCCTGTTTAATTTTCACTATTTTACACTATATACCACATGAGTGTAATTAATATTCATTTCTACTACATTGAAGATACTTAGTGTCGAACCCCTTCACTTCTACGGGTTCACTTTGGTTCGTTTCATGTCAAGACGTTTGCAAGGGTACACAAGTAAATTTTCACAGCATAAAGTTCAGTACCACACCAGTGAATATTCAAAGTTTTATTTTCTTTCGCAAGCACAAACACAACTATCTATAAACTTATTTTACAGTATTATACAAATATCTAACTACTTCAGTCATCTCCCAACAACTGTTACCTAACAAAGGCCTAGTGCGTCTTTGGGGTATCAATACACCCACGCACTGTATTCGTCTGCCCGGCTCTCTCAAGAGCCAATAATCGCAGACTAAAAAAACCACACGCCTTTTCTCGCGTGGGCACAAGCAGTCTCTCCGACGTCCCCCTGACTTCTGCCCCGGACCTCGTCTCCGAACACCACACGAATCCCTTATCAAACCGGGGTCATTGCCCTACCCCCCTGTTTTCTTGAGAGGAAAGTACAGGGACAAAACACAAGGGGTTGACGCGGCAGACACGACACTTAGAATTCACAAATAAGTATTTTGTAGAGAAATTTGACCTGTTTATCAGTGCCTTTTTATCGCATGGGCAAATCGGGACTTTGCCCACGGCCCCCTGATGCTAGGGGGCCCCAAACACCCTCGGTGTATGCACCTAGTACTTCTAATAGTATGTGTAGCCCATGAATAGTTCTTATTTTTATAAATGTTCGTAAGGGGGGGGGCAAATAGCATCTGCCCAGGGTCCCCCAGCGTTCATAATCGGGCCCTGCTGTTTATCAAAAAATTCTTCAAAAATGCTGGAATTTTTCAAAAGGCTCCATGCGTATTCATTTTCTTCTGATATCTTCCAAATTTATCAGAATTGTTAATTGACGTGTTTGTCACAAAACTGGGCATAATTCTTTGAAATCTCACATATTTTTCAAATTTATAAACCATAAAATAAAGTAAAAATATAAAAAAAAAATAACAGGCAGAATAGAAAAAAAATATTTAAGACTTTAGATTCCTATAAAAAAAATTAAAAGCACATCTATATTTATATACATATGATAAACTTATAATAAAAAAATTAAAGACTTTAATTAATATAGAATGCGCACAGAGCATTTTTGAAAAAAATTAAAAAAACAGTCATTATTCTGCAAAAAAATTCCTTATTTTGAATTCTAAGGGTTTTTAATGTAGTAAAAAGGAAAATTTATTATTCTCATTTTGTATATGGAGTTAAAAAATTTAAAATTAAAAAATTCGAGTTGGAAGGTCTCTTGTCCCCTTAATGAGCGGCCTCTTGTGTATGGGCAGAAACTGTCGACGGGTGAAAAATACTCATAGGACGATGACGAGTTGGTGTCGTCATAACAAGAGAAAAGGAAGCAAACTCCAACTTTTTCTTACTTGTTGTTCGTAAACTGTCTGTGGCAGGTATTAGCGAGAACAGAAGTTCTTCACATGCATACCAATAAGGACGCTGAGTACATGTATTGCGTAGTTGGCTGTTTTTGCTCTTTTAAACCATTAAACATATTGCGTGTGCCTTTTATACACAAATCTCTTTCATGTGCTAGTCGCATATGAAAAGAATGTTGGGGATATCACCAAGAAATAGGTTTTCCACTGAAGGAATGAAAATCTGAGCAACAAACCAGATGCTTTATAAAATACTAGCTGAAAACCCGTACTTCGCTACGGAGTACATTCAAATTAAATACAACGGTCAATGTATGCAATTCATGCCAAATATATATATATATATATATATATATATATTATATGATAAATACGAAGATCAATGTATACAATTGATGTAAAATATATATATATATATATATATATATATATATATATATATATATATATATATATATATATATATTTATAAGAAAATCGTAAAGGATAATTTTATAGACAAAATAATGTAGAAGAAAATATTCAAATTAAATCTAATATAAAGAATAGTAAAGAATATAGTACAGTTAATATAGTACAGTTTGTAGAACATTTCTTTTACTGTATTTTAATATTTTTTTGGATAATGTCCTATCGTCTGCCGCATTAGCAAGGAAAAAAAATATTTTTTGTCTATTTAGTTGTTATGCACGTGACGATAAATTTATTTAAAGTACCAGAAAAAGAAATCACGTGATCAACATTTAATAACTTAAATTCTAAAAATTAATCTTTAAAAATTCACCAAAAATCAGAAAAGGGGAGTAAAGATTCGAAAAAGATTTCATTTTAAAGGAATTTTTAGGATCTTTCTCGTGATATAATTTTTTATAACCCTCAAATTATTATTTTAAATGCAAACTTTAAAAAAAAGTCACTAAAACAGCTTAAAAATTTAATGTAAAAAAATCTAAGAAGAATTTTTCAAAAATATTTCTTAGTGCACCCCTACACCATAAGAAAAATCTCCATGCAAAATTTCAGCCCTTTAGGTCCAGCGGTTTGGTCTGTGCGTTGTATGTCAGTCAGTGAGTCAGTTACGGAACTGTTTTATATATGTAGATTAGAATTTCAGTGAAATTGTTTAGAAATAAAATGTGTCTTTGATGACTTGACAGCGTCATGAATAAGTCCCAGCTATCTCAAAATGGATACTAGTCGCTAAGTCTGACAAGAAAAGCAGATCTTTGAAAGGCGAAAGTCTCCATTCTTTTAGAAGGACAATGTCTATAATAATTTCAATACCTTGTGTCTGAAACCAACTGAGAAATTGAATTCCTACGGGGTGCATGCTTCATTTACGTAAAATGCTACAAAATACAATGCTAAAGGGAAATATTTGAAATTTCTAATGCTCTTTACAACACAGTCTATTAAATATTAATATACTTTCAATGATCTATTCTATGTCACAGCATAGAAATATAAGATTGATATTCTTCATATTTATTAAATGATATACAAATAAAAATTCCCTTTGTGTATGCATATAACTACATTAAGGTTTCACTGATATGCAGAAAAAATATTCAGTCGATTATTATAAAATGAGAATAAAACAAGGTTAACTATCTGAATAACTACTATTTTCGAAGTAACTGATTTCTGAAAACATAAATCCGTTAAAAATCAGAATTTTTAAATTTAATATAAAATATTTTTTATAATGACCATTATAATTTTAGTATGCAAGAAAACTAAATTATATATTTATGATTAATAAGGCTCATTTTCAATTTATTTCCATATCACTTATACCTAAATTTAAATGTTTTCTCTAAAGTAATTCAAGTATTTCACGAAAACAATTATTTTATAAACAATTATGTGTATAAATATACCTTTTCGCTGGCAAAGTAACCACTTTTTCTATTGGAATCTGTTAGGAATCTTTCGTATTTTTCTAAAAATCTAGGTACGTCTTCTTCCACCATTTGCTTGAGAAGAGCAGCCTGT
>OU015495.1:202938467-202975586 GCA_907164885.2 Dolomedes plantarius
AAGGATAAATTTGGATTGTATTGCTTACGGAGCATTGTGTTGCGTCGCGTTAAAAATTTTGACCAATCACAGAGGTCAATGCAATGACCCTGTGATATATCAGACCAATCATAGGTCATGTCAAAAATCTCGGTGCCAATGGAGGAACGCAATGCTCCGCTCCGCAAACATTGTGAACAAGACCTATATTAATCTATACGTTCTCTACTAAGGGTGACGGTAATTCCGACAATAATTGGTTCTACTGTAATGTATGAATGTTGCAGTAGTGTGATATTAGCAATAATCAGAAGATATAATCCTTTGAAAATAAATTAGTTTTATGGTTTCCGAACTGATCTAATTAATACCGTTTAAGGGCCTGTTCACAAAAAACTCACCAGTGTCAGCGTTAAAGATTGCGTTGGCGCTGATTATTTAAATGAGTCAAATATTGGTACATGATTGGTTGAAATGTTTTACGCTAACGCTAACGAATTCTATGTGAACAGACCCTTAAAGTATTAAAAAACATTTTGGTATTTTCTTTGCTTTTTAGACGTCTAAGAGTGCATTACTCGGTTGTTAAGCAATTTATTTCTTCACTTTTTTAAACTAATAGTATATAGTAGGCAAGCGAATAAATTATTTTTGCAATTAATATGAAATTTGAAAGGTATTATTTTATAGTTAAACCCCACAAGGAAGCCCAGTGGCGTAGTGGTCAAAATCTTCAAGCTGTCACACTACAGGTCCAGGGTTCGACCCTACGACTGGGCAAGGTAGACTTAGCGTTTCATCCCTTGAGTGGGTCGATAAAATGAGGACCAAGCATGCTTGGGAACTAACTCTGGGGTCCCGCGGCAGGCTGACCACCTGACCGAGACATTTGCTGTATGGCACCCCAAGGCCACGGTCAAGAAAGCGGAGATGGGCACCACCGGCCTCAGGGCCCGACTTAGCCTAATTGGGGCCCGGGGCAAAAACTTCTTTGGGGACCCCCTCTGCTTCACTACTTTAGTAATGAAGAACCGAACTTTATGGAGGTATTTAAATTTTTCACCTCATTATAGATATATAATAAGAAAACTGACTAGAACCTAAAATAGCTATAAAGTCCCCCCCCAAAGGTATTATGAAATTAATTAATCAAAAGAAAATTTGACATTTGTGAGAATTTTGAGAGAATACAACTTTTAATTGATTAATGTGATTTCTCAGTGTTGCGAAAATCCAACAGAATCCACTGAACACGATGCAACTGAATTTTTCGCAGTTGCGATTAAGTTAACAACCATATCGCTGCAGTTTGTGAACTTTTCACAAGTTTCCGAAATGCAGTTTTCTGATTGTTAACTTTGTCATCTAGCTGCGAAAAATTCATATCCTTCCTGACATTAGGGCGAAATTCAGCTAAATTTCGCCCTAGAAAGCCATGGATTTACGAAATATAGATATTTTGTGTTCATACGATAGATTAATGAAGAAGCTAACATAAAACTGGTGGATTTTACACTGTACTGATATTTTGTTAAAAAAAAGTTCATTAAAGAAGGAAACGTAAAAATAAACTTTCTATTTGATTTGGGGGCCCCCTCTGAAGTGGGGGCCCGGGGCAACTGCCCCGTATGCCCCTGCCTTAATCAGGCTCTGACCGGCCTTGGTCCACAATAGACTGTTGCGCCATTGGTTAGTTAAATCCTACAAGGGTTGACGACATCCAGCCTGAATGTCTTTTGTTCCCAGCCTTTTTTATCCTTACATTAAAGGTGCGCTACGAGAATCAAATTTCTCTCCATTATTTAGAAATATTAACTAGTATTTTTTTTTTATATAACAAGACAGGAAAATATAATCAGGAATTAAAACTATTTTCAACCAACTGAATCTCCAAATCTTTTACGAAAAATTCGAAGTCTTTTGAATTCTGAAGATACTACTGTGATCAAAAAGTACCCGGAACGGTGGCATAAAACAAAAGTTATCAATTTATTGGTCGAAATTTATTGCATATCTTTCAAAGTAATTTCCTCCGACTTCAATGCACTTCTGGCAACGTTTTTTTCCAATCATCAAAACATGCCTTAAAGTCGTTTTTGTGAAACTCCTTCAGAGTTCTTAGAGAATTTTCTTTTTTCGAATTATTGGACTGAAAACGGTGACCACGAAGAGGCAATTTTCAACCGTGAAAATAAGTATAAGTGACACGGTGCCATATCACGTGAATACGGAGCACGTGGATACGTATTTGTAGAATGTTTGGCTAAAAACTTACGAATAATAATTGCACTGTGTTGAAGGCGCATTATCGTGGTGCAAAAACCATGAGTTTTCTCGCCACATTTCAAGCCGTTTTCGGCGGATTGCTTCACGGCGTAAAACACCCAACTAATAATATGGATTGACTGTCTGGCCAGCTAGTAGGAATTTATAGTACACAACACCACGACAATCAAAGAAAACAGTGAACATTACCCTGATTTTTATGCGACTTTGAAGTGGTCTTTTCGGTCTTGCTTGACCTTTCAAGCGCCATCCACTTGATTGTCGATCTGTTTCTGTATCAAAAGCGTATATCCAAGCTTCGTCACTGGTAATAATAGGTTTTCGAGGGGAATAGCCCTGAGAAAGCATCTCTCGGGCCACTCGAACATGTTGTTTTTAGAACTAATTCATAGTTCTTGGAATAACTCGAGAACCGACGTGTCGAAATCCTAAATGATCTTTTGAAATTGCTTGACAGGAACCAAAATATAGGAACTTGTTCAATAATGTCTCCTGTTGTTAAACGACGGTCACCAAGCACCAGTTCTCTGACCTTATCGATATTAATCGAAGTGGATGTTCTACCAGATCGCGGATCATCCACGACGGATTATCTACTATCTTTAAACATTTTATACCAACCAAATATTGTTGTTTTAGATAAACAGTCGTCTTTAAAAGCTTTTCGCAACATTTCAAATGCTTTTGCAGCAGAAATTTCATTGCGAAAACAAAATTTAATGCATGTTCTTTGCTCAATAACATTCGCCATTTCGGAAAATCGACAGAGTGAAAATTCTTATCTTATTGAAAACAAATTTATTTTCAGACGGTAAAATGAAAAAAATTCCTGACTATTGCCAGATGTTTATAGAAGTCCTAAAAATGTTTGATAAAATTTGCACACGATATCTACTATAGATGTATTTTAAACGAAGCATTCCGGATACTTTTTGATCACATTAGTTATATCGTATTTATTTATAAAAGGAGTGACTATGTTGTGACAGATATATTTTATGCAAGACTTTTCGAGTAGGTAAGACAACTAAAACTCCCAAAAATGAAAAAGTTATCTTGAATGTCGGCTAGCATATATCAAACTGATACTCACCAAGTTGTCTTGCTAAGTACCTGGAAATACCTTGCTGCTGACCTACAACTTTCCCATTCACTTTGAGAATTGGCAAGACTCCGAAAGGAGATTCTGAGACAAAGAAAATCAAGACAAACATTATAAACTGTTTCGAAACCCCAAATTCAACGTTTACATAAAAAATTGTATCAAATAACAAAAAAGATAAAGTACACGATCAAAACCCTGAATAAAATGCAGAAAAAAAGGAATATTTCAAATGATTTGCATAGGTTCTGAGAAAGGTAGCGAAACATTAGTTTTCACTTAACAAGATCATACTGACTGTAGAAAAGGGTAAAAAAAAAAGGAAATCCTCTAAATACTAAATCATAAGTTTAAAATTCCGTGTTAACTCCCAGAAAGATCTTCTCATTACAAAATGTCCACAAATAGCCTGGAGAAGATCATCTAAGCGAGAGAGTGATATGACAATTGCGATCGTCCCCAAGAAACTTATGCGAACGAATAGCCGGAGAATAGATAATTCATCTTATTAATAAAAGCGAATGTTTGCGTGTGTGTGTGTGTGCGACCTCGAGACGAATCTGTGAAACTTACAGCCATGAAATTTGGCACACGGGTAGCAAAGAGTCTGAACATGTGCACCTCGAAGCCCGAATTTTAAATTTTATTACCGTTAATTTTTAATTAATAAAAAACCAACAATTTTTGAAGGGTGAGTCCAGAAAATGTAAGAGCCTCCCAGCAGCCATATTTGATAATGTCAAAATCGATACATTTTTTTTTCATGAAAGTACATAAATGTTACATATTTGGAAAGAGCTTTAAAAACTGATAATTTTTTCTGCTTACAGTTATTCTGTTACTTTAATAGTTTTACAGATATTTTAATTCAAAAAGCACTCCACCGCTGAGACGCAAGAATGAAATTCCCCATCTCCAGTATGTTGCAGCCATCTGTCGGCAGCGACGGGAATGAAAATTGACGGGAATTTATTGGCGGGAATTTAATACATTTGTATGGCCCTGAAAAGGGCCTTTTTTTTCTTTTGTGGGGCCCGAGCATAGCCGGGCTTCGCCCGGCTAGTATGTGAATACAACTTTACTAAATCAGAGCTGAGACATTCCCTAGATGTAAATTTTGTCACATTTTTGTGCCTGTTGTAAATTTGTTGAAATGCTTTCCCAAAAGTAGAATATTTTGCTCATACAGAAGTGTTGTTTCAAAGAATCTTCTCCGTGGTACAAAAGCCATACGGGAAATATTGCAGGAGAGTTTAAGCTCTGACATAAATCTTGATCCTTACATAATCTTAAAACGAACCTAAGAATACTACCAACTGGAGCTGCCCTTTTCTAAAGACATACGTCTAAGTCTGCAAGACTGTTTCTTATTCCAAACTCCAGCTTCTTATGAGTACATTGATCTATTCTGGAAAATAACTACGCTGTTAATTTTCTAATATAAAATGGTGGCTTTGAAAAAGAGTCCCTTTTTTAGAGGAAATGGAGAGATTACCTCTCAGATAATTATCAGGGAAGTCAATTTAATCTAATGGTACTGGAATACACTACTCAGGATCATTCATTTTATAGTTAAATTGAGAGAAATATCCATCTTTGAACCTCACCTTCTTCAGCTTCGTATATCCTGTCAGGAGAATCTACTTTTTCATCTTCGTATTCTACATTTCTGTATTGTAAAATCAACCTCGCTAATTCTCCAGCTGTTGGGTAACTGTAGTCGATGATTTTGTAGCTAGGCATGTCTAGAAGAGTCAAGAATAGGCGGGAGTCAGTTGCAATGAAAAGCTTTGGAATAAAATACATGTTTTCATTGATAGCCAGTTGAATTTAAATTACAATGGAGTAGAAAAGTTTTCACAACATTTTATTAAAAATACAAAGATTATCGTAAATATGTTTCCATTATAACCAGATATTATTCATTATTTGCATGTCAAGCTTCCCCGATTCAACATACGTCGTTTTTTATTGGAATGCAACTCATTTAAATTTGTCTCTCATTTTGTCAGAAACCATAATTATATTATACTTCTATTAAACACCTTAGTATTCAATCTAATACAAATTAAACTAAAAACTGCATTACACCAACTAAAAAAGTGACTAAAGAGAATTTCAAGGAAGAGAAAATTTTTGCGCAGTGATGGTTGGGAGGTCAAGTCCTTTTACAAATAGGATGGCGGGATTTCAGTTCTAAAGGTCAACGTCTTGAGACAACGTCTTGGCCTCTAAAAAATCACCGTATTTTGCTCAATGGATCAATTTCGCTGTTTAGGGAAAGACATTATCTGGCTTCTTCAGACTGTAGTCAGACCGAACCCTTCAAACGAGACATTTTCAAGTGATTTCCCATTCATGTTACATAGGCCATCGGTGGTTCAGGCTGTTGCCATTCATATAAAATTTTTGTAAAGTATGACATCTATTTAAAAGACAAGACGAATAATTATAATGAAGAACTGGGGGGTAATATACAAAAAGTATTTGCTTATGCACCCATTAAATGATATTATGAAACGTTCGAGATAATGTTTTTCTGATAATGAAATTATAAAAACCGCCCTCGCTTTAAATCCACTGCCATGGCTCAGCAGTGGGAAACATTTTTCAGGCTGACTGGTTTTTATTAGCGCTACGGTATTCATTTGTAACTTGAGGGCTAAACAGACAGAGATTTACCCTTAAACCGGTATAAACACCAATATTGATCCCGGGGCTCTAAACCTGCAGGAATAGATAACGAAAGATAAATACCAATTCAGAAGATGGAAGCCACTAAAAAGAAAATTCTGAAAACACAAATTAGAACAAATTCTAAATTTGCTAACATAATTTTGCAAGCTCAATAAGGGCCTGTTCACATAGGAGTCCGTTGCGTTGCGTTAAGGAAAAGATGACGTTGAGACGAAAATAAACCAATCATAGGCGTTAAAAATTTCATTGCTAATCGTTTGGAGGTTTATGATTGGTTTATTTTCGCCTCAACGTCATCTTTTCCTTAACACAACGCAACGGACTCCTATGTGAACAGGCCCCAAGAGTTTGGGCTTGAGTTACATGGATCTTGGTTATTAATTAATTTATTTCTTTTGGGGTGGTGCTGGGAGGGCCAAATAATTACCGGAAAGTTATACATCCCTTCCATACATACTTTTTATATTTTCTTTGCCTTGTATCCAGACACGCACTTACTGCTTGCACTTATATTCGTCTATTTACACGCAGCAGCTGAGAAAAATCACCCGATGTCTCTAAATTTGCAACAACAAATAGTTTACCCTGAAACACGGATTTCTCAATAAGGAACGAATAGCTTTACACACGGGCTCGGATGAAGCAGCACATTGTTATAAAATTTATCTACGGAACGCCCTCCAGATGTTATCACTGTATTGTCAAAGCTACTCTTTTTACTTCTGAGCTTGAAAACAGATAATACCCAGAAGAGAGGGATAACACGAATTCAAGAAAACAATGATTTAACGTATCAAAAAGTGTGATAAAATCGCAAGAATCTATAAGAATCACTGAATCGCTTTAACGAAAAACGTAGCTGTAAAAACGTGCATTTTAAAAATAATATTTTATAGTTGGTAAAAATTATGCTTTTTAAGAAGTTTTTTAAAAAAAATTATAATGGGTCTGAAAAGAAAATTTATATCTGAACAATAAACAAAATAGTTCAAGTAAATACAATTATGTGACGTGCCAGTCTCAATCGAATACCAGGAAAATTTATTTAACAAAGTGATTTGAATCATTTTGAAATTTACATCAGTGCCTCAGAAAGCGCATAAACTTGCCTTCAAATTTTTAGCTAAAGAAATTAAATTAAACCGAGAATGATACAAACGAAAAGAACAGTTAAAAGAATTTTACACGAGTATGGCTAAATGGAAATGATGAAGAGAAATGTATTACTGCCTAACGTTGTGGCAGTTGTCAGTCTAAGTTAACGGTATTCTTTTGGTGTTTAGAGGGCAATCACTACGGATTCTCTTTGAAACTATTTTGATAGTATACATAAAATCCCTCTTTCATCTAACAGGTGTAATTTTTAAAAGATGAAGCCTTATGTATAGTATTAAGTTCACCAAAATGTTGCCCTTAGAGAGAGAAGGTAGGAATTGCACAACACATTAACGAGATATCTTGTTTTCAAATGCGGAGGCACTTGTTGCTAGACATTCGCCCGAATGTGAATTACCGGTCAGACAACTCCTTGCAGACACCAGACCAGTAGTGGTCAACATCGAATAAGGACGACCGCCCTAACTCACACCGCATGACTGCTGACCATTCAGTTATGGGGGCACCATATAGACGGCCAGCACTACACCCTACGAGCAACACCTTCTCAGCGGAGAACAGTAATGGGATTACCATTGCTAATCTTGTTGCTGTTCTCGTAGCAACACCTTCTCTCCGCTGAGAGAAGGGGTTGCTACGAGCCGGTTCCGTAATTTAGAACCGAGTCAAGTGACAAGACCGGAACATTTGACCCCGCACCTCCAGAGCTAACTTTGGGAACTTGGAGGACATTGCATCAGCCGCCCTTAGTGTACACGGCACATTAATGGGATATCTAATAAAAGCCCTTAAAGCAGTCCTTAAAAAGTCCTTATCACCTTCTCATATTTTCTTTGTCCTTACTCAGCTTTCTTTTTTTCAATTCCTACTATTAGTTCACACTCTCTCTATATAATATAT
The DNA here is from genome assembly GCA_907164885.2 of Dolomedes plantarius. Lineage (NCBI taxonomy): Eukaryota > Metazoa > Arthropoda > Arachnida > Araneae > Dolomedidae > Dolomedes > Dolomedes plantarius. The sequence continues at coordinate 202,946,548 of OU015495.1, forward strand.
CTTGTTCAAATTTTCAATCGTTAATAAAAGTACTTTTTATTCATCCACTCAAGTTCAAATACATTTTTTTTAACTTGTAGTGGATGACACTTGATGTTAATACAGTTTTTTCAAATATTAATTCATTAATTAAATTTAATTAATCAATTTTAGTTTTAGACCTAGAGCGTCTCTTGCTCTTGAATAGTAATTTCCCTCTTGTTACTGTGTAAACGGTAGCACTGCGGTATCGCGGGCTTCTCCCGTCCTGTAGGTTGCGAGATCGAATCCCCAACCTGACAAACTTTTTCTCTCTCTTCCCCCCCCCCCTCCTAATCTCGCACAGTAGGCAAGGTTCTGGCAGGCAAACCTTTTTTTCAATTCCTACTATTAGTTCACACTCAAATTTTTCTTTGTTGACCTAAGTAGGAATTGACTTTAAAAATTTTTGTTTATACATTGCTTGTTCATATTGCAAAAGCAATGGGATACTATAGCCCTAACTTTAATGCATTATTACTATAAAACATTAACACAATGGTTTAATGACTCAAATTTTTAAAAAATCAAATTACAGTTGGTATTGAAACATAGTCAGCTAGAAAGACCTTGACTGGGAATCCAATGCGTGGAATAGTCCAGTGTTTGGAAATAGAAGCAGCTTTGAGGCTATTCTCAGATGAAATGACTTCATTTTAAGGCTTGTTTAATTTCAATGGATCATCGGATAAACCTTTTGAACTAGCGAATGGAGTTTTTACTGCTGAACAGTGATACAAACTAGATATGGCCAATCAATACGTCTGACAGAATCTCTAGACTCACTCACTATCGAAACAAGTTTGCACAAAACATTAATATTGCAGGCAGTTGACTAGTTCTGAAATATTGTTTGTGTGCAAGATATTCAAAGTAAAACGGCATAGATAGTTTTGAAAGATATAGCCTTAAAAACAGTTATGCAGAAGAAACTGAGCTCTTGAAACAAATCCAAAAAAGTGCTTGAAGGTACAGGCTGCAATGGAAATCTTTTTTGATATGCATTTACAAGTTTCGTACGCGTGATATATTTTACCTCGATAAAATTAGATTTATTTAATGATTTTAGATTTAAAAGTCACTATACTTTTTAATGAGACTTGTGTCATCACATTTAAAGTCAATACGATCAAAATATTTTGCGAAAAAATTATAATTTATATTTTCATTGAATTAAAAGATAATTTAAGAAAACTAATTAAATTTAAACTAATTCGTTTGATTGTGTGGATCTTAATGCAATTTTATAATTGGATTTCCAAGAGAACGGTCAAGGAAACTGATTTAGCTGTTTAAAGATATCTGATGCTAATGATACTTGACTATGATAATAAATTCTTCTATAATACACGAAACTCTGCTTTATGGGAGCTTTTTAATATCCTGTAATAATGAAACCATAATAATAATACATTTTAAATAATCTATACTTATATATAAAGAGAGAGCGATTTTGTACGTGGAGGGTAATCTTCAGAACCACTCTACCTATTTGAAAAATTCTTTCACTGAAAGGTACATTATTCCAGATGGACATAGGCTATATATTATGTATATCTGATCAGTAGAAATAAAGTTAGGGGCTTAATCCTAACAATCTCCATTGTTTCCGCTACTGTCCTCTACCGCTTTTTGTGCCGAAGAATTCAACGATCCTTAGCGTGGTGCTATCGCGGTGGGCTTCTGTTCTGACGCTAGCGGTTCAAACCTAGCCGTTCTCCGGCACGCCTTTTTCTTTTAAAAAATTTATTTTAATTATTAACTAACATAAAATTAATTTAAGGTATTATTTAAGTTATTATTAAGGTAAAAAAAGATTTACAATTTATTGGCTATCAACTGGAAATTTATTGGTATAATATTTTGTTCAACCCGGACAAAGTCGGGACGGGCCGCTAGTCTATGATAATAGTAATAATTAGTGGGAAACAGTCTCAAAATTTCCACACTGATTACAGTAATATCATTGGAATGTTAGATGCACAAATTAAAAGGGCAGTAACCCGGAGTAACCTAGTGGTTAGCAAGCCTGGATTCGGTACTGAGGTTACTCGGCTCGAGCTCCAAAAAGCACCAATGAATGCTCTCGTGTCAGCGTCGGGTATGGATACGTTAAATCTGCAGGCTGGAATGTCCTTCCGTGTGGTTAGTAGAGGTGGGGGGGAGGGGGTATGAAGCACCGAGAGGTCACCCCTGAGAGTGCTCAGTCTAAACTGTTGGCAGCATATTCACCTTCAGGGATTCAACTTTGGTTAACTAGTAGTTGCTATGTCGGGCCCTGCCCAGTGCATTGAGTGCAATGGGCACATAAGCTAACACCAGATTATATAAAGGTCAAATATTCGAAAAAAATTGAGAAGAGCGAAGTAATATTGAGGGAAAAAAAGTCTTTAAATATTCCAAAGTAAGTGATATTGCGAAAAGAGATGTTCAGGGCGAAACGGAGATAAAAGCCATGCCTCTTAAATAAGGTGCACCTGCAGACAACTCCATCGACGAAAGATCACCTAATCCCATCCTCATTATTCAAGAATACTAAACCTATAAGGGTATTAGCACCTAAAACTGCGACTACTCCTGGGCTTATAGTCCAAGAAAAATTGAGAAGAACGAGTTCTAGAGACGTTTTCTCAGCATACTCTTAGAAAATCCTATAATTAGACAATCTTTCAACGAGTACTTTGGTAGAGTTTCTTTCAAGATGGATGATCAAGGGATATTCAAAATTAAAGTAAGGTAGATATATCTTATGTTCCGTAGCCGAGAAAATATATAAATGAAAGTATAGGAATCTTAATCACCCCTTTAAGAGTAATTACGGAAAAGATTCTGACACTCTGTAATCAAGAGAATGTAGTTTAGAAAGATAGCATAATCATGGTAAATTTGCCACATGCTAAATTCACCAGATTACTACACATATTTTGCATGGTTTTCTGGTCTGCATTTTTTCCCTGAAAATTTATTTATGCTTCTTTGGTTATGAATAAAATTACTATAATGAAATTAAATTTTATTCCAAAATTATCTTTGAATGTACTATAGAGAGAAAGACCTCTTATTCCAAGATAATTTTGTGGGCGAGGTTATATAAAACGCTATCAAAGCTCATCTATAATGCATTGTAGAGAAAGAGATGTTTAATGCAGAACTGTTTAAACGTTGCATTTTAAATGTCACACAATCGGAGACGGGACTATGCAGGACTTATGCAGTTTGAATTGCGGGACTTGTGCAATTTGAATGAGCCACAAGTTTACCTGTTAGGCCTACAAAATTCACTGGGCCGGGTTAACACTGAACTAGAGCGAAGTCTGGGAATTGAAATTTCTGCTCGAGAAAACTAAAATTACTCGTATCTACACATACCAGTAAGTCCATAGGTCAAGGCGAGAGAGAATGCTTGGAGTTAGGGCTCTCATACATTACTAGTCAATTCTAAAGGAAAACCTTTGCGAAGAATGCTTATCTAGGAGATCAGGTATTGTCATGGGAATTGTCTGCGCATTAAAAACTTCATTTACCGACTGCTTTGCAACTATGAAAATGATACTGATTATCTCTAAATTACGAGGAGCAGAAAATTTCATGAGTAGGAAGGGAAACGCTTATATGTTTACAAGGAACAATGCAAAGTAGTAGTTTATCAGTGCATTATGACATGTTCTCTGTTCTAAACAAGCTTCCATAGAACAAAATGTCTGCTATTCGTTTTGCAATAGAAAACCATGTTATTTGAAGTTATAATGTAATACACCTAAACTCCCGCCCACATATAATTATACGCACATATATAACCCGTATTTAATATACATGCGATTGTAAATATAAATGTAAATATAGAATTCAGGCATGAAAAAGGAATATAAGAATAAATACATATACATTTATTTCATATAATTAAGCAGAAAAGGAGAGAGAAAACACATATTACTCTAGAAATCTACTTTTAGAAATTCTTACTTCGTTCTCCTTTGAGTCCTGTCGAACTTCTATGGGGGAGAATGGAACAGTAGTAAAGCTGTTTTGATCAGCACGAACGGTTTATGTATTATATCTTTGAGTTTGTCAGCTTTATCATATGACCTACCTGAAGATCGATGTGCTTTGTAGGCCAAAGTTTGCTGATACGAAAAGACCGATAAGATTAACGCTTGTTAATAGAAAGAAATTCATCATTTTTGGTTACAATTTTTTTTTCTAGTTCGTATCTAATAGTTATAGTTTGGACATTGCCTATATCATAGAAAGAGAGTATAAGATTATAAGAGAATAGGCAGTTCCTTCATTGTACTTAAAATTATAAAATTTTTTCAAGGGTGTGATATCTAGCCAAATATTTTGGAAGAGAACATTCTTATATATTGCTCTTAGGCTTTATGCCATAAACTAGCTGAAAACCCGCGCTTCGCTACGGAGTACATTCAAATTAAATACAACGGCCAATGTATGCAATTAATGCAAAAAAAATAATAAATATATATATATTTATAATAAATGCGACGATCAATGTATACAATTAATGTAAAAAATATATTTTATAAAAAAATCGTAAGGGATATTTATTTTTTTTAGATAATATCTAATCGTCTGCTGCATTAGAAAGAAAAAAATATTTTTTGTCTATTTAGTTGTTATGCACGTGACGATAAATTTATTTAAAGTATCCGAAAAAGAAATCACGTGATCAGCATTTAATAAATTAAATTCTAAAAATTAATCTTTAAAAATTCACCAAAAATCAGGAAATGGAGGTAAAAATTTGAAAAAAATTTCATTTTGAAGGAATTTTTATGATCTTTCTCGTGATATAAATTTTATAACCCTCAATGTATTATTTTAAATGCAAACGTAAAAAAAGTTTAAAAAACAGCTTAAAAATTTAATTTAAAAAAATCTAAGAAGAATTTTTCAAAAATCTCTCTTAGTGCACCCCTACACCATAAGAAGAATCGCCATGCAAAATTTCAGCCCTTTAGGTTCAGCGGTTTGGTCTGTGCGTTGTATGTCAGTCAGTGAGTCAGTTCCGGAACTGTTTTATATATATAGACTAGCTGAAGTACCCGACGATGCCCGGGATTTTAAGAATGTTTGTTGTTAACCAAAATCAATTTAAAAATTAACACAGTATAAATAACATAAAAAATATATGTGAAATGTTATACACGTCTCAGAATTTCAGCCTTTCATCATTTTAATACTAAAATCTGAAAAGTAAAAATGTCAAATTCTCTAATGTTTGTTAACCAAAATTAATTTAAAACTAAGCACAGTATAAATAACATAGAAAAAAAAACCTTGTGAAATCTATAAATATATAAATTTATAATAAACTCCTCAGAATTCAGCTAGAATTAGCCTTTCATCATTGGGGTAAAATAAAGCTGCAGTTACAGGTTCAGCAGAAATTTCCAATAGAACAATGATATGACTGCAGCGTTGCCTCTTAAAAAAATGAAGTGCCTCTTAAAAAAATGAAGATTGAGGGCTGCAAACCATTCAACTCCTCTCCACATTTAACTTCTATAAACATCCTCTACATATTAAATTCCTTTTCTCTCCATAATAAACTCCTTAGAATTTTGGTATATTCAGCCTTTCATCATAGTACCACTAAAATCTGAAACATCCTCTCCAGAAATATAAATTTATTAATTTCAATAATTAAACACACACAAATATATAAATTACGCAAAAGTTTTTTAACCAACACTTGAATAATTCGTAAATGAAAAAGCATATGAAAATAAAGATAAGAACTTCCGGAATCGAAATTAATTACCCTTAATTTTTAATTAATAAAAAACCAACATAATATGAATAAAAACGATAGTTGCTTAAAACCATATGAAAATAAAGCTATTATAAAGATGATAATAATAAAAAAAGCATAAGAAAATAATGCTCGCGCATGAAGTTAACGTTACGATATAAAGATAGTAATAATAATATAAACCGCGTGCATAAAATATTTAGCTTTTCAAGCGAAATAAATTGATTTTTAGAAAAAAACTACTTTTAATCGAGAAATTAAAATACATTGCACAAAATTTTAATTTTACCAACTTTCCACCCTACAATTTACACCCTACTTCTTTTAAATAGGATGTAAATATAAAGTTTTAACAGCCAATTGAATGCCAGTTAAAAATAATGTGTGCGCATGAAGTTAACGTTACGATATAGAGATAGTAAAAAAAATCTATATATATATAAAACAGTTCCGTAACTGACTAACTGACTGATTGACTGACTGACATACAAAGTACAGACCAAACCGTTGAACCTAAAGGACTGAAATTTTGCATGGCGATTCTTCTTATAATGTAGGGGTGCACTAAGAAAGATTTTTGAAAAATTCTTCTTAGATTTTTTTAAATTAAATTTTTAATCTGTTTTTGTAACTTTTTTCAAGTTTGCATTTAAAATAATAATTTGAGGGTTGTAAAATTTATATCACGAAAAACATTAAAAAAATATTACATTAAAAAAATATCATCTGTAGATAGAAAGAGGAGAGAAAATTTAAAGAAATGTAAATTTATAATGTACTCAGGGAATGTATTATTGTGGTTCTATATCAGAAAAATAATAAAATACATAAATCATAAAATAAAAAATATACATTAGCATATTGGGCACGAAGTTGCGTATCTTTCATGTAACACCAAACTCCCTTATTTTAATTCAAATGTTTAAAAAAATTTAAAAATAATAACATTTGAAAATTTCGCATAAGTTCATTTTGAAAAATTCATGTATTTCATATATATCTTATTTATTCTGCACTTTGTAAAAAAATAGAAATATGCCTGTCAAAAAACAGTAGTCAATTGCCCCAGAGCGCGCGTTGCAACGCTCTCATGTGTACGGTCTAATTCAACACAAAGGAACTCGAGGCGCGCTGCAATCGCGCGATCTGCGTGGAACTCTCCAAACGCGCGTTGCAACGCGCGTTCTAGTAGAAGAGAGCGTTGCATGTGTACGCAATCGTTTGATCAGTTGTATTTTTCAACGCGCGATGCAACGCTCTCATGTGTACATAGCCTAAAGGGCTGAAATTTTGCATGGCGATTCTTCTTATAATGTAGGGGTGCACTAAGAAAGATTTTTGAAAAATTCTTCTTAGATTTTTTTAAATTAAATTTTTAATCTGGTTTTGTAACTTTTTTCAAGTTTGCATTTAAAATAATAATTTGAGGGTTGTAAAATTTATATCACGAAAAAGATCATAAAAATTCCTTTAAAATGAAATTCTTTTCGCATCTTTACCTCCATTTTCTAATTTTTGGTGAATTTTTAAAGATTAATTTTTACAATTTAATTTATTAAACGCTGATCCTGTGATTTCTTTATCTGGTACTTTAAATAAATTTATCGTCACATAACAACGAAATAGACACAAAAAAAATTAAAATAGTGGCGCCATCTACTGTACGCTTGTGAATCGAGAGTTGTTGGTTATTTATTAATTAAAAACATTGGAAAGTTCTTGTGGATCTGTAAATATACATGTGGTAACAGTTTTAAAATTTATAAATTATCAACCTACACAGGTGATAATTTATCCGGCGTTGCCCGGGATTTTAAGAATGTTTGTTAACCAAAATCAATTTAAAAACTAAACACAGTATAAATATCATAGAATAAAAAGCAGGTGAAATGTTATACACATGAAAAAACCCAACATAAAAAACCATAAATTTACAATAATTTCTTCAGAATTCAGCTAGATTTAGCGTTTCATCATTGGAGCAAAAAAAACCTGAAAAGTAAAGCATAAAATATATACATTTATAATAAACCACTAAAAGCTGAAAAGGAAAAATGTGAAATTGTCTTTAGGAAAGTAAAGCTGAAAAGTAAAAATGTCAAATTGTCGAATGTTTGTTAACCAAAATCAATTTAAAAACTAAATACAGTATAAATAACATAGAAAAGATTTAGCCTTTATCATTGGAGCACAAATTCCTGAAAAGTAAAACATAAAATACATAAATTTATAATAAACCTACCAAAATCCATTAAAAAAATAAACACAGTATAAATAACATAGAAAAAAAAGTATACGAAATGTTATACACATTAATAATATGAAAAATAAAATAAAATAAAAATAATAATTTTTAAAAATAATAAAATAAAATAAAAATAATTTAAAAAAATAATAAATAAAAATAATAATAATAATAATTTAAAAAATAATAAAATAAAAGCTGAAACAAAAAAGCCTCCATAAAAAAGCTGAAAATACAGGTTTAGCAAAATCTGTACGATCCGTATTCGAACCCGCGTCGTGTAGTGTAGTAAATGAACGCTCTTACCGAATGCGCCACAATAACATGCTGGTGTATAGTGTAAATAGGAGAATATTTGTACTAAAATTACTGGAAAGTTGCTATGGGTTGGTGAATATACATGTATTTATGGAGTAAGAGGAGTTTTAAGTTAGAAATAAGTTAGCAGGATAGAAGCTTAGTCTTTAACTCTTCAATAGACACAAAGACATAAGCGAGGGGGGTTGCAGTAGCGATTAAAAATGATCTTGTGACACTTTTGATTCGAATTTTCCATCGCGTGTGATAGTGTCAATATGCCGTTGGATCCGATTTATTTTAGAGTATAAAATCTGACTTGAAAGATTATTATTTTCATTTATTATTCTGGCTTAATATATAACTTGAAACTTTTTGATTTTATTTATTTTTATCTTTTCGCTCGCTGTTTGCCAGCTAAGCCTAACGTGGACGCCATATTCAGAGTGGTGATTCCACAAAGTGTAACATGTTACATTTAGTTTCAAAATTTTTGGTTTTTTATTAATTAAAAATCAACGGTAATTAATTTCGATTTTTGAAGTTCTTCAGACCCTCGGCTGTTTTTAAAGACGCCTGTATGTAAAATTTCACGATCGTTGCTCCTAAACTGTGGATTTCTATACAATTACAGAGATACAAACATTCATTTTTATATATTAGATTGTTGATAAGAAAGAGGAAAAAACCAACTTCTACGTATCTAAATTACGTTAAGAAGTCCAAACTACGTTTAGAATATCTTTGTATTAACCTTTTCCTTACGGGTTGGGATAGCAGGTTCAACCCCCGTTTTGCCGACACTGAAATTTCTTTCCCCCTCTCGTTGAGAATTTCCCCAAAAAGAGGAAAATCATCACCCCCCCCGTATCGCCGACACAAAAATTCCTTCATCCTTCTCGTTGACAAATGTTTATTGACTATGGACACTATGAACACTCATAAAGAATAAATCTAGATGTCTCAAGTAACTTCCAGAAAAAATTTTAGAGGCCAAAAATTGCAGAGCAAAATTGGTTGAAGAGCCATCTACTTGGGAAACTGTTGCAAAATTTTTTGTTTCAGATTTTTTACTGAATGTTTTACAATAGATTTATCTATATCTATAAAGGAATAAGTCCTGACTTATATATACATACACGTATCAACGCCCAGCAAAAACTATTGGAGATACAGATATCAAATTTTAGGAGCTTATTACTTTTGTGCTGAAGGCGTCATTTAAGAAGCGATTTTTCAAAATTCGCCCCCCAAGGGGGGGAGGGGGGCAAAACGTGTTTTTTACATATTCCTTCATATCTCAAAGAAGGATATTGATATCCATAACATTCTTGCTTTAAAATGTAAGTAACATGAATACCTAAAAACCAATTTCAGGATTTTTCAAAATTAGGCCCCCAAGGGGGGGAGGGGGAAAAAACGTGTTTTTACGTGTTTTATCACATTTTCCTTCATATCTCGAAGAAGAACACAGATATTCATAAGATTCTTGCTTTAAAATGTAAGGAACATAAATACCTAAAAACCGATTTCAGGATTTTTCAAAATTCGCCCCCCAAGGGGGGGAGGGGGGCAAAACGTGTTTTTTACATATGCCTTTATATCTCAAAGAAGAAAATCGATATCCATAAGATTCTTGCTTTAAAATGTAAGAAACATGAATACCTAAAAACGAATTTCAGGATTTTTCAAAATTCGTCTCCCAAGGAGGAGAGGGGGGCTAAAGTGTTCTTACGTGTTTTATCTATATATATAAAGAAATCAACACCCAGCAAAAACTATTGGAGATACAGATATCAAATTTTAAGAGCTTATTACTTTTGGGCTGAAGGAGTCTTTTAAAAAGCGATTTTTCAAAAATCGCCCCGCAAGGGGGGGAGGGGGGGCAAAACGTGTTTTTTACATATTCTTTCGTATCTCAAAGAAGGAAATTGATGTCCATAAGATTCCTACTTTAAAATGTAAGGAACACGAATACCTTAAATCCAATTTCAGGATTTTTTAAAATTTGGCCCCAGGGGACGGGGAGGGGGGGGGGGCTTAACGTGTTTTTCACGTATTCCTTCATATATCAAAGAAAGAAACAGATATCCATAAGATTCTTGCTTTAAAATGTAAGGAATACGAATACCTAAAAACCAATTTAAGGATATTTCAAAATTCGGCCCCCAAGGGGGTTAGGGGGGGCTAAACGTGTTTTTACGCGTTTTTTACATATTCCGTCATATCTCAAAGAAGGAAACAGATATCCATAAGATTCTTGATTTAACATGTAAGAAACACGATTAAATGTAACAAACACGATCAATGTCACGATTTTTCGACATTCGCTTTAGATTTTGAAAAAATTGCTAGAAACAATCCAATAATTTATATTTCCTATATATCACCATTTTGAACACCAAATTGGTGGTAGGAGAAAAGAGAGAGATCAACCTTAATTAAATGAAGTGTGGAAAGGTGTGTGTGTGTGTGAATTGTATATATTTCGGTTGTTAGTACGTATACATCTAGAGCTCAGGTTAACTCCATTCATTTTTATTATCCTGGGCAACGTGAGGTAATTCTTTGTTTATGACACCGGCGATTTTCACAAGGGTTTACGGGGAAGCCCTCAAACTCCTCGAAGGGCCGGGATCCAGTGGGTTATCAAAATTGAAAGAAACATTTTAATGTTGACATTAGCATGGGGGGTGGGTTATTATAATATGCTGATGGGATGATGACCAGTGGAGAGGGGTATAGATTGCCATAAAATACAAATATACATATCATACAAGTAAGCTTTATTAAGGGTTCACCCGTGCAACGCCGGGTATATAAAGCTAGTTGTTAATAAGAATACATAGTCATACATATACATTTGTCTCTTGAAAATCTATTTTCCTGAAACAAGAAAGGTTTTTGTAAATGAATAAAAGTGAAGGATTATATTTTTAAACATATTATAAACCCTCGGCGACTTGAAATCCCTAAATATCTCAAAAGGGAAGCTTGAACGGGAAAAACAGGGCGGAAGAATATTTCGTGTTGGTGAAATGGAGGGGGGAAGGAAAGAATACGGGCCCAAGAATATATATATATATATATATATATATATATATATATCTATATATATATATATATATATATATATATCTATATATATATATATATATATATATATATATATATATATATATATTAAATGCGGAGGCACTTGTCGCGAACACATTCGGCTGTAATTCACCGCAGTTTTGCTGGCCACTTTATTATGGGGGCGCCATATAGGCGGACCAACATTGCCTCCTATGAAGGGACGACACAAACGGAGGCATTTTAGTGGCGTTTCGCCAGGATTCGATCTGAGCACCCTCAGCACCGAAAACCAGCGCGTTGTACCGCAACGCCGCCACGGCCTTTGTCCAGAAAGTTCGGTGAATGACGTCATAGTGATCACGGTCGTAAGAGTTTGCAACTGGGGCTTACCGTGCTGGACAGGTGAAGACTGGTCTGAACCAGTTCCTGAGCGGTCGTTAGCTTATCGAGTTAGCTTATCGTGTGGAAACAGTTCATTGTAGAGTGAGGGTGTCGTGCGAAATTGAAAAGGGATCAGCAAACGAATATGCTCCTCTGTTTCAAACTGGGAAAATCAGCGAAAGAGACTCATGAAATGCTGCTAAAAGTTTACGAAGAAAGTGCTTTCACCTTGAAGTTCGTGTATGTGTGGTTTAAACGCTTCCGAGAAGGGCGGGACACATTTGAAGCCCCTCCACCGAAGTTGTCGGCCTGCAATTGCCCACATCCCGGACAACGTACAGATAGTGAAGGAATTGTTGGTCAAGGATCGTCGTGGGACAGTGCGAATGATAGCGGAGGAAGTGGGAATTGGTCGTTAGATGGCCCATCTCATACTGACCCAGGATTTGGGTAAACGCAAGCTTTGCTCCCGACTTGTGCCCCACAATTTGACGCCGGAACAAAGGCAAATTCGGCTTGACGCCTGTGGAGACTTCATCGACATGGTCGAAACCCAAATTTCCTGAAAACCATTATCACGGGTGAAGAGACCTGGTGACTGAAGTACGACTCCGACGGAGAGCGTCAGAGTAAGGAGTGGCGGGGTCAGGGGTCGCCGAAAAGCAAGAAGGTGCGAAGTGAGAAATCCCGCATCAAGACACTGTTCGTGGTGTTCTTAGACTCTCAATTAGGGTCTCATCCATAAAGAATTCCTCCCTGAGGCCACCACGTTAAATGACGCTGAGTACGTGGATATACTAAAACGTCCGCTGCAAAGGATCAATCGAGTACGCCCCCAGTACGCCAAGCAAGGCAACTGGACCCTGCTTCACTACAATGCCCGGCCACATACTGCCTTTCTGGTGCAGCAGTTCTTGGCCAACAAGCGAGTTGTGTCCCAGAATCACCCATCCATCCTACTCCCCAGATTTGACTTCTCCGGACTTTTTCATGTTCCCCAAATTGAAATCAACCCTGAAGGGCCACAGGTTTTCGGACATTTCGGACATCCAACGTAATGCTACGACCCAATTGAAGGCCATCCCTAAAGACGACTACGCCAGGAGTTTCCAAGACTTGTACAGCCGTTCCAGGATGTGCATTACCGCGTACGGGGATTACTTCGAAGGACAGTAACAACTGTTTCATGTAAGGCAACAATCCATTGTAACTAGACACATTCACCGAACTCTCTGGACAAAGGTTGTATTTAAGGGAATCCCATGAAAAATCATACCCGGAGAACTTATAAGATTCCATAACATTCTGGTAGTCTGGTAGATACAAGACAGGTCTGAGAGTAGAAGAATGGTGTCACTGCAGCGTAACACATGCCCCAAAATGTCTTGCAAACTGACTGATCGAGGTCAGCAGGGTATAGTAAGAAATAGTCGGTATCACACATCTCAAGTGGGCAGGAAACCATGATAAACGCAAGAGCAGTCTGCAGAGTGACATTCTTCGGGTTTCGAAGAATTTCACTACTCAACAGCATTTATAAAACTCAAATACTCAACAGTAACTGATGTCCAATGATGCTTATCAACGTGGTGTGATCGTTGTTCTTGTATTACTTACATGAAACTTGGGGAGTACACAAAGCAGAAGCACACCGCTTCTTAAAATCCACAATGAACAAAGTTAGGAATGGCAACTAGCTTCGCATTAATGAATATAGATATTACATAGATTGGGGAGCATTAGTTATGGTTGTCTCTATGGACAGTTCTCAAATGCAAAGACAAATAATTTAGATGTAAAAGAATACGAACTAAGGATTAGAAGAAGACACGAAAGTAGGATATTAAGAAATACTTTCACGCGCAAATATTTTTCTAGGCCCCATTCTTCGGAAAAAGATGAAATAGACTGGCCATTGACTAAAAGTGAGGAATTAGTATAGATAGCAAAGTTTTCTACAAAATTTAATTCAAATACGGAGTACGCGAAAATTATTTTCCTTGATAAGAAATAAGAAAAAAGAAATTCCCACTATCTTTTGTAAATATTAGAAGTGTGATGATAGCTATGTTCATCTAGACATTTGCTTTTAACAATGCATTTTGATTACATACTATTCAGCAGGAAATTATGGTTGAAAAACTGAACACACAATTTGCAGGTGCAGCAAATCATTTTCTGAAACGGTAGAGAAAGATAACAGAAGTTTCTAGATAAGACAAATTGCAGCAAAAGTGTTCTGCTATCTAAGGATGATGGATTAGGTAGAAATTAGATAGAGAAGAAAAATTATATCTCAACAGATTCTTTAACAGGGTATCAGATGAGGACTGTTATTTGGCCTCCTAGAGAGTACTAGAGGGAAGTGCAGAAATGGGCATTTTTGTCTTTATACAAAACAGCTCTTGCTATACAAGTGTCATTTTTGTTTGAACACTCCCTCAGTTTATTGGCATATTTACGACCCTACTTAAACGGTGAGTAAGGGCCTGTTCACATAGGAGTCCGTTGTGTTGCGTTAAGGAAAAGATGACGTTGAGACGAAAATAAACCAATCATAGGCCTCCAAACGATTAGCAATGAAATTTTTAGCGCCTATGATTGGTTTATTTTCGCCTCAACGTCATCTTTTTCTTAACGCTACGCAACAGACTCCTATGTGAACAGGCCCTTATACTTGTAGGCTACGTCAGACCGGCGTCGGACAATTTTCGGCCAGAGCAGATCTCTGGCTACAAGAATAAAATGTGAGCAAAGAAGCATTATGGATTTATGCATGGGCTTCGAGAGACGATGTCCAGGGAAATTTTTTTTTACTGGTTTTTGACGCTGGACCCCGTGCATTTACTCGTATAACTCATTTCTGGAATCACTGTTGTATCCTCCGCCTCGTTAGGCCTGATTTTAAATATTATGATCGTGGAAGTGAAGCTTGGAGTATTAGGTCTTACATATTTCAAATTGTCAAATGTATAATGCGCAGTGGTGTACCATGTTTATTAAGAAAGAAGCTCTGTACCGCAAAGGAGTATAGAAATTATGCATAATTTGTCAAACGTACAAAGTCAAAGCTCAGCGCAAACAAAATTGTTGAACTTTGTACATGGACTGTCCTCACACTTTAACAACCCTAGTATTATGGTTCTTTTAGAACCTTTAAACTTGTCATTTAGGGATATTTTAACGTTTGCTTGTAATATGTAATAGTTATGTCTGTTGTGGTGCTACAATTAAGGAAATGTATTGGTCTCAATATGGCCACAGGTGGAAGGGCACTCTATTAGTTGGTGTTCGACACTCCGCACAGAGGTTATGTATTCAAAATTGTCATTTAATGTAAGAAGTACTTGTTTTTATGTGCGCAGTTCCGCTTATAAAAACAAGTACTCCTTACATTAAATCACAATTTTGAATACATAACCTCTTTGAGGAGTGTTGAACACCAACTAATAGAGTACCCTTCCATTGGTGTTCATCACTCCTCACAGAAGTTACGTATTCAAAATTGTCATTTAATGTAAGAAGTACTTGTTTTTATGTGCGCAGTTCCGCTTATAAAAACAAGTACTTCTTACATTAAATCACAATTTTGAATACATAACCTCTTTGAGGAGTGTTGAACACCAACTAATAGAGTACCCTTCCATTGGTGTTCAACACTCCTCACAGAAGTTACGTATTAAAAATTGTCATTTAATGTAAGAAGTACTTGTTTTTATGTGCGCAGTTCCGCTTATAAAAACAAGTACTTCTTACATTAAATCACAATTTTGAATACATAACCTCTTTGAGGAGTGTTGAACACCAACTAATAGAGTACCCTTCCATTGGTGTTCAACACTCCTCACAGAGGTTACGTATTCAAAATTGTCATTTAATGTAAGAAGTACTTGTTTTTATGTGCGCAGTTCCGCTTATAAAAGCAAGTACTTCTTACATTAAATCACAATTTTGAATACATAACCTCTTTGAGGAGTGTTGAACACCAACTAATAGAGTACCCTTCCATTGGTGTTCAACACTCCTCACAGAAGTTACGTATTCAAAATTGTCATTTAATGTAAGAAGTACTTGTTTTTATGTGCGCAGTTCCGCTTATAAAAACAAGTACTTCTTACATTAAATCACAATTTTGAATACACAACCTCTTTGAGGAGTGTTGAACACCAACTAATAGAGCACCCTTCCACCTGTGACAGCACTATATTAGTTGGTGTTCAACACTCCTCACAGAGGTTATGTATTCAAAATTGTCATTTAATGTAAGAAGTACTTGTTCTTATGTGCGCAGTTCCGCTTATAAAAACAAGTACTTCTTACATTAAATCACAATTTTGAATACATAACCTCTTTGAGGAGTGTTGAACACCAACTAATAGAGTACCCTTCCATTGGTGTTCAACACTCCTCACAGAAGTTACGTATTCAAAATTGTCATTTAATGTAAGAAGTACTTGTTTTTATGTGCGCAGTTCCGCTTATAAAAACAAGTACTTCTTACATTAAATCACAATTTTGAATACACAACCTCTTTGAGGAGTGTTGAACACCAACTAATAGAGCACCCTTCCACCTGTGACAGCACTCTATTAGTTGGTGTTCAACACTCCTCACAGAGGTTATGTATTCAAAATTGTCATTTAATGTAAGAAGTACTTGTTCTTATGTGCGCAGTTCCGCTTATAAAAACAAGTACTTCTTACATTAAATCACAATTTTGAATACACAACCTCTTTGAGGAGTGTTGAACACCAACTAATAGAGCACCCTTCCACCTGTGACAGCACTCTATTAGTTGGTGTTCAACACTCCTCACAGAGGTTATGTATTCAAAATTGTCATTTAATGTAAGAAGTACTTGTTCTTATGTGCGCAGTTCCGCTTATAAAAACAAGTACTTCTTACATTAAATCACAATTTTGAATACATAACCTCTTTGAGGAGTGTTGAAGACCAATTAATAGAGTGCCCTTCCACCTGTGACCATATTGAGACCAACACATTTCCTTAATTGTAGCACCACAACAGACATAACTTTCAACTATTACAAGCAAACGTTAAAATATCTCTAAATGACATGTTTAAGGGTCCTAAATGAACCATAATATTAAATCTCATGCGAATTTTACCAGTTGACGGTGTTGGCATAAACAAAAGGGGTCTATGGCAACTGGGTTAATGGAAATTCTACTTGATTACAAATAAATTCGTGATACAGCAATCTATAAATAACAAAATGATTAAATCTCAAAAAATTATCTTTTGCCATCATTTCTAAATGAACCATTATATAGAAATATTTCAGCGATAAGAAGAGCTTGCCTTACTTTGATAACTAATACGTATATCACACAAATATGCAGATGGAGCGTATTTTTATCGATAACGTAAAAGCCTTTTGGGTCTGATAAAGAATGTTCGTTTGTTTGATGATGACGAAATCTGACAGCTTTTTCATTTAATCTCGTATATCCTGTTTGAGGATATTGATGATTTAAGATCGGGGTCTTCAACTCGTATCTCGCCGAAACAATTCGATCATGCAAAACAAAAGTTTGATATAAATTTGAAAAAAACAAAAACAAAACCTTAGCACAGCAAATTCTCTCACACAAAAAAGATCAAGAATAAATGAGGAAAAGTAGACCACGGCACACAGGCTTATCAAAATAATAGACTGGTAATTGTACTTAGAATCTTAAGACAAAATGAGCAGAGAAAGCAACATGCCAAGGCTCTTTCTTTCCAGAACCTCACGCGCGTCTCGTTTTCCTGCATTCATTCTGTTTCAAGGAATATAAATTACAAAATACATTGATCCAAGTCACATTTTTTTTGTTGCTTGTAGAAAATAATAAATAAAAACAGTTTTTAATTAATAATGGCTATAAAGGTACAAAATACTTTTTAAATCGCGCCTTACACGCAAAACTTGCAGTGTCGTGTTTTGAAGGAATTAATCATTTATCATCTACTAGCTGAAGTACCCGGCGTTGCCCGGAATTTTAAGAAGGTTTGTTAACCAAAATCAATTTAAAAAATTAACACAGTATAAATTAGCCAAAAAAAAGCATGTGAAATGTTATACATATCTCAGTATTTTGGTAGATGCAGTCTTTCATCATTGTACCACTAAAAGCTATAAAGTAAAAATGTCAAATTGTGGAATGTTTGTTAACCAAAATCAATTTAAAAACTTAACACAGTATAAATTACATAACCAAAAAAAAGCATGTGAAATGTTATACATATCTCAGTATTTTGGTAGATGCAGTCTTTCATCATTGTACCACTAAAAGCTGTAAAGTAAAAATGTCAAATTGTGGAATGTTTGTTAACCAAAATCAATTTAAAAACTTAACACAGTATAAATTACATAACAAAAAAAAGCATGTGAAATGTTATACATATCTCAGTATTTTGGTAGATGCAGTCTTTCATCATTGTACCACTAAAAGCTGTAAAGTAAAAATGTCAAATTGTGGAATGTTTGTTAACCAAAATCAATTTAAAAACTTAACACAGTATAAATTACATAACCAAAAAAAAGCATGTGAAATGTTATACATATCTCAGTATTTTGGTAGATGCAGTCTTTCATCATTGTACCACTAAAAGCTGTAAAGTAAAAATGTCAAATTGTGGAATGTTTGTTAACCAAAATCAATTTAAAAACTTAACACAGTATAAATTACATAACCAAAAAAAAGCATGTGAAATGTTATACATATCTCAGTATTTTGGTAGATGCAGTCTTTCATCATTGTACCACTAAAAGCTGTAAAGTAAAAATGTCAAATTGTGGAATGTTTGTTAACCAAAATCAATTTAAAAACTTAACACAGTATAAATTACATAGCCAAAAAAAAAAGCATGTGAAATGTTATACATATCTCAGTATTTTGGTTAGATGCAGTCTTTCATCATTGTACCACTAAAAGCTGTAAAGTAAAAATGTCAAATTGTGGAATGTTTGTTATCCAAAATCAATTTAAAATCTAAACAATTTAGCAAGATTTAACCTTCTATGTTTGGAGCAAAAGAAGCTGATAAGTAAAACATAAAATATACATACATTTATAATAAACCACTAAAAGCTGAAAAGGAAAAATGTCAAATTGTCTTTTGGAAAGTAAAGCTGAAAAGTAAAAATGTCAATTTGTCGAATGTTTGTTAACCAAAATCAATTTAAAGACTAAACACAGTATAAATAACATAGAAAAATAAGCATGTGAAATGTTATACACCCAAATAATTTTTAAAAAATCCAATATAAAAATATATAAATTTATAATTAACTCCCCAGAATTCATCTAGATTTAACCTTTCATCTTTGGAGCAAAAGAAGCTGAAAAGTAAAACATAAAATATATACATTTATAATAAACCATTAAAAGCTGAAAAGGAAAAAATGTCAAATTGTCTCTTGGAAAGTTAAGAGTTTTAAAAAGTAAAGCTGAAAAGTAAAATGTCATTTTGTCGAATGTTTGTTAAACAAAATTGATTAAAAAAGTAAACACAGCATAAATAACATTTAAAAAAAAACATGTGAAATGTTATACACATCTCAGAATTTTAGTAGATTCAGCCTTTCATTTTTCAAGTTTAAATTAAAAATGTCAAATTGTCTAATGTTTGTTAACAAAAAGTAATTTAAAAACTAAACACAGTATAAATAACATAGATTTAATAACAGTATAAATATCATAAAATATATACATTTATAATAAATCACTAAAAGCTTAAAAGTAAAAATGTCTAATTGTCCATATAAATACCTCCATAAATGCAGGATTCTGTAGCCAAAAAAATATATAAATAAAGTATTAAAGTATTTGTTAAAGGCACTGACTGATGAAAAAATTAACAGAAATCAGCAGTTTGGGCTACACGCACCATAAATGCAAGATTCTGTAGCAATAATAGAAACATTCTGTCCTTATTAAACTCCATATAAATCTCTGTTCAATTAAACTGATCCAAATATCATCTGAAGTACCTTCATAAACTATGTTTCTCGTTTCTTGATTTGGGGTTCAATATGAATGTTTGTTAACCAAAGTCAACTTAAAAACTAAACACAGTATAAATAGCATAGGAAAAAAACATGTGAAATGTTATACACATCTCAGAATTTAGATAGATTCAGCCTTTCATCACTAAAAGCTGAAAAGTAAAATTGTCAAATTGTCTTTTGCTTTGTGAACTCTGCATGAAAAATTAAACATAATATAAAAAAGGGATGGGAAATGTCATACACATCAATACTAAAAAACAACGAATAAATTTTGGTTCGAATTTGACTCTTAGTGTGCTTCAAAATAGTTGAAACTCTTGAAAATAGTTGTTCTCAGATGTACGTGCTTCCAAACGTTGATGACCAGAATAACGCTTGACTATGCAGTGAAGGATATTTATATCTGGGCAGGTATGATTTATGAGTACAACAAAGAGACTCGATTGAATTTCTCTTTAAGTTAGATGTCAGATTGCAACTCTATGCATTCCATTTGACAATTTGCTAGCATTATATCTATATCGACTGTAAATAGAATAGAAAACATGCAAAAACAAAAATTGTTTATTTTCCCCGAAGTCCTGAAATCAATTTTAAATTCTTGTACTAAATCGGAAAGTAGGGCTGCGTATTTTATAACATTTTTAGAATTGTGCTTGGGAAATTAAAATAGTAGCATTAAGATTTTTATGCAGTTATAGGCATTTTAGCTAAATTTCAATAAAAATTACTTCAAATTGACCAATTTATAGAAAAAGTATGCTATTTACAGTTAAGTTTTTGTTTCTTTTTTTTAATTTTTAAGTGCTATTTTACCATAAAGCACCAAAAAAAAACTTTAAAAAATCATTTTTTAAAACAAACAAATGGAATAGCTAAACATAAACATAGTTAACCGTAAATAAATCGCAAAGCTGTGCTTAAGTTTAGACTGATTCTTTTTAGTTAAGATATACTAATTTTTATGCTTTTAAAAGTACATCGTGAATTATAAAATTAAGAACAATATAAAATACAGTAACGGATTATTGCTTCTTTTAGGAAACAACAAAACAATGTTTCAAATTCAAACTTGTGTAACTACTGCCACTCGCTGCTACTGTCGTCTGATGAGCAAAAAAAAAAAATTTAATACTTCAATATTATTCTGATTTTTCACGCTAGTGGAAAAAATGCCACGCCCACTTTAGAGTCACTTGAAATAATTAAATACACAC
Source organism: Dolomedes plantarius (assembly GCA_907164885.2). NCBI lineage: Eukaryota > Metazoa > Arthropoda > Arachnida > Araneae > Dolomedidae > Dolomedes > Dolomedes plantarius. The sequence goes on from OU015495.1 coordinate 202,967,574, forward strand.
AAATATATAAATTACACAAAAGGTTTTTTTTTTTTAAATTCTGTAATGTGTCTAAATCTCCACTATGGAAATATATCAGAGAATTCCATCATTTTAATAAGAAATTTCTAAAATGAAAATAGCAACAAATAACGTCTGTTTATAATCTGAAGACGATGTTAATTTCACTGAAATGTTTTAAAATATAAATTTTAGATAAGAAATATTTAACGCATTTACTACGCATTACATCGTTTCAATAAGAAATGTCTGAAATGAAAATGGCAACAGAGAACGTTTGTTTACAAAATAACACGGCGAAAATAAACGACGATCGTTAATCGAAATGTCTTAAAGTATAAAATCTGACTTGAAAGATTATTATTTTCATTTATTATTCTGGTTTAATATATAACTTGAAACTTTTTAATTTTATTTATTTTTATCTTTTCGCTCGCTGTCAGCTAACCCTAACGTGGACGCCATATTCAGAGGGATGATGCCACAAAGTGTAACAGCTTACATTTAGTTTCAAAATTGTGGTTTTTTATTAATTAAAAATCAACGGTAATTAATTTCGATTTTTGAAGTTCTTCAGACCCTCGGCTGTTTTTAAAGACGTCTGTATTTAAAATTTCACGATCGTTGCTCCTAAACTGTGGATTTCTATACAATTACAGAGATATATATAAAACAGTTCCGTAACTGACTGATTCATTCATTCACTGACTGACATACAACGCACAGACCAAACCGCTTGACCTAAAGGGCTGAAATTTTGCATGGCGATTCTTCTAATAGTGTAGGGGTGCACTATGAAAGATTTTTCAAAAATTCTTCTTAGATTTTTTTAAATTAAATTTTTATGCTGTTTTTTAAACTTTTTTTTACGTTTGCATTTAAAATAATACATTGAGGGTTATAAAATTTATATCACGAGAAAGATCATAAAAATTCCTTCAAAATGAAATTTTTTTCGAATTTTTACCTCCATTTCCTGATTTTTGGTGAATTTTTAAAGATTAATTTTTAGAATTTAATTTATTAAATGCTGATCACGTGATTTCTTTTTCTGGTACTTTCAATAAATTTATCGTCACGTGCGTAACAACTAAATAGACAAAAAAAATATTTTTTCTCTTTCTAATGCAGCAGACGATTGGATATTATCCCAAAAAAATGCATATCCCTTACGATTTTTTTATAAATATATATATATAGATAGATATATATTTTACATCAATTGTATACATTGATCATCGCATTTATTATAAATATATATATTTATTTTTTGGCATAAATTGCATACGTTGACCGTTGTATTTAATTTGAATGTACTCCGTAGCGAAGCGCGGGTTTTCAGCTAGTATATACAGTCGAACCTCCATATATCGAAGTAGCAAAATGCCGGAAAAAAATTCGATATATAGAAATTTCGATATATAGAATTAATCTTAGTTTCATCATAATTCTCCTAAAATATTAAAATTAAAGCTAATTTTCGTATACGAATCTCCATTTCCAATTTTTATGCGAATCACATTAAATGAAAGTTAACTAAAAAATGAATTAATATGAAAGATTTATTGAGTACTATATACCTTTAAAAAATAATCCAGACAGTGGTTACAGTGTTCACAGTTACATTCTTTTAAAAAAAACTACGAATATCTTGCTAAGCAGCCAGTTTTGCGGAAAGTTCATCAAAGAAATGCTCGCATTTATTCAGTCCATTAAAAACTTTATCAGGGGTCCACGATGTATTGTTTCAAACGCCAAAAATTGGGAGATTTTATTCTAAAGTGGAATAAAATCTCCCAATATGTCGTGAAAAAAATTTCGATATAGAGAGATTTTTTCGATATATAGAAACAGTTTTTCTATGTAGTATATCGACTGTATATATATAAATTATTAAAAATTCTGTATAAGACTGTATTAAAAATTCACCAAAAATCAGGAAATGGAGGTAAAAATTCGAAGAAAATTTCATTTTGAAGGAATTTTTATGATCTTTCTCGTGATATAAATTTTCTAACCCTCAATGTATTATTTTAAATGGAAACGTAAAAAAAGTTTAAAATACAGCTTAAAAATTTAATTTAAAAAAATCTAAGAAGAACTTTTGAAAAATCTCTCTTAGTGCACCCCTACACTATTAGAAGATTCGCCATGCAAAATTTCATCCCTTTAGGTCCAGCGGTTTGGTCTGTGCGTTGTATGTCAGTCAGTCAGTGAATGAATGAATGAATGAATGAGTCAGTTACGGAACTGTTATATATATATATATATATATATATATATATATATATATATATATATATATATATATATATAACATCAATTGTATACATTGATAGTCGCATTTATTATAAATATATATATTTATTTTTTTGGCATTAATTGCATACATTGACTGTTGTATTTAATTTGAATGTACTCCGTAGCGAAGTGCGGGTTTTCAGCTAGTCATGCTATAAAAAGCAAATCAAGCAATCATCTCAAAGGCTGAAGCTCGTTTGCAAATGATACATTTTCCTCTCTGCCTGTACTATTTATTCGCAGAAGTGTGGCTCCCGGAACTTTGCGAATTTATTGGTGTGGCCCTCAAACGTGAAAGGTAAGACCCTAATTTAAGATTGAGCAAGTCAGTAAATTGAGAGTGTGAATTAATCAGTTTAAGTAACTTAAATTATCTAAATCTGATGTATGTGCATATCTATTATCGCCAGTGGCGTAGCGAGGGGTGGGCAAGGGGTCTATCATGCAACGGACGCCTCTAACAGAGAGGCGCCAAACGGTCCTTTTCACTCATTCTATATATTATATTACTATGCGTTTTTCGGTAGGAGGGGCGCCAAAAGGTATCGTGCCCCGGGTGCCAGTTATGCTCTCTACGTCACTGATTATCGTAGCTGTTGGTCACAAATAAAACTGAGACAACGGAACTTGACACCACTAGCCACAATAGAGGTTGTGTTTGTACTCCTTTCTTCATCAAATTACCTGTGGCGTCATAGAAACTGTAACTTCACATGGGGTGGTAGAGCAAACTTACACATGTCTTAGAGGAAGTTCATATTTTAGCCTATTTTAAAAACCTATCATAATATTTTTACGAGCATCATAGTTACCCAAAAATATAAATTTCTTCACTTCACTTTCCCAATAAACAAACAAACAAAAAAAACACTCTCAAATCAGTTCCTTACTATTGCATGGCTATTCGAAAGACAGATTATTTGCATACTTCAGTACTCCCGCTGACGCACATACGGTATAATGGTTAGCGTTCTGAGCTGCCACGCAGTGGCCTTGGGTTCAAATCCCGATCAAGGCTTGGTCGTTTCCGTGTCCCCCCCCCCCCCATCTCATAGGGAGCAATGCTGGATCACCTATATCGTGCTCCCATAATAAAGTAGAAAGTAGGCCGCGGTGAATAACAGAAGGAAAATGTATTACGGCAAGGTGCCTCCGCATCAAGCCCCCCCCCCCCCAAAAAAAAAAAGTACTCAAGATTACCATGCAGGGCCTTTTTATCGCATGGGCAAAACGGGACTTTGCCCAGGGCCCCCTGATGCTAGGGGGCCCCAAAACCCCTTGGTGTATGCACCTAGTGCTTCTAATAGTATGTATAGCCCATGGATAGTTCTTATTTTTATAAATGTTCGTAAGGGGGGGGGGCCCAAATAGCATCTGCCCAGGGGCCCCCAGCGTTCATAATCGGGCCCTGTTACCATGTACATCAATCTCAACAGAGGCGTTTCTAATGTGTTTGATTAGGGTTGGTAAATGATGACAGTTTACTGTAAAATCCCACTATTATTTTCTTTCCAAGTAGAATCAGAAAATTAAGCATCGCAAGGCCTTCAGGGACGAAATCAACAAGACTTCAAAGTCAGCTTTCATTTACCTTTAAGGGTATCATTTGCTTCCGTATCCTGAATGCTCGCTATTCATGCACCACTTGCTACGCTAATCCGTTAAGTGCGGTTTGTTTCCGGAATATTTTAAAAGAGTGCTATGTTCTTGCACTACTTAGTATCGAAACCGACATTTTACTTTCAACCGGAAGGACAATTTCTCTGTTGAAAATATTCAAAATTTTGAGAAAATGCTAAAACTAAAGAAGGTAATATGTCAACGAAAATTTAAATGCATTTTTTAAGGGATTGGCTTCTAACAAACCAGAGCCAATCAAAGAGCAGCTCTTGAAGCCATTTGTGAAAACTCCAAACTCACATCATAGAATAATGCAAAGTCATACACGCAGCTTTAGAAAGAAGTAGCAGGAAATGAAAAAAAAATATATTTATATAATGCCCATTATAGCCGGTCATATTGGCCAAATATAGGTCAAAACGTCTCTCCGAGAGCTGGACTCGAGAACGCGGGCCGAAATCATGGAAAACGTTAGAAGTCAGTCATTCTCGGCAAAGTAATCATCGACTGACGACCAATTACGCCAGGCGTAATCCGGAACTTATAACTACATCCATCTGCCTTTATTTCGTATAAAAGAGACGTCAAAACTGAAATGTTTAACGACTCCTTTAAACGAATTAAAGGGTGATACGAAACCCGTGGGCGCATTCTAGATGATGTTTTTTTTTCAGGTACGCATATAAGGAGGTACTGCAGACCAACACGAAGAGTCTTCATCAGATGGTTATGAAACGATCAAAAGGTTTTCTAGTTTCCGCAAAGATTGTCTACAAATTGAAATCTCCTTGAAGCTCTTTAGTTTCTCTTTACGAAGGCATCGATGTAATATAGGAAACACTAAATCGTATTCCGAAAGACTTTTTAAAGTTGTACTTTGATAGGGAAGCCCCAGATGGGAGCCTTAAGATGCTGTTGGTTGGTTGGTTGAGATCACTATGGCTGTGTTAAGTACTCGTTGGCAAAACTGACAAGAACCCACTGCTTAAAACCCACGTCATTTAAGTTGTGTTTTGATAGAGAAGCCCCAGATGGGAGCCTTAAGATGTTGTTGGTTGGTTGGTTGAGATCACTACGGCCGTGTTACGTACTCGTTGGCTAAACTGACAAGAACCCACTGTTTAAAACCCATTCTGAACAGCAATCATCCATGCCTACCATGGGATCTTGGAGGCTACATCATATCCCCGACACTCTAGTTCGGCACACTTACTTAGTGAGGTATATTTGATTCTGTATATACAGTCTGAAAGTTTATTATTCGTCGAGATACATGTAGAATTATCTAAACTTTGTTCATTACAAATGTCATGCATGTCACGTCTTTCTTGTCTGCCCTTGAAATTATTGGGTATGATCATAATCAAGATTTCAAAAAACGTCTTTCATACAGACAACAAAGGAGTTTCCCCCTAAAATTTTGTATTTGTTAATTTTAGACATTATTGTACAAGTAGACAATTCATATTTATGCGATGTTTTTAAAACTGAGGCAAAGAATTGTGTAATGTTTTAGATACATCAGAGAGCACATATTATTAGTTATACAACCATGTTTATTTTCAACTGACAACTACTGTTGCCAAAACCTACCACTAAACTTAACATGAATATCTGTTACCACAAATATGGATATATATAAGTAAAGACATACTATAAGTACATGATAAATTGAAGCCTGTGTGATTATTGTAAACCATAAAAATCATGAAGTTAAAAAATAAGTTTTTGTCGTTTAGGTATTTCTGCTTGAAAAAGCTTGGATGTTAAGTTAAAAATATTAGTCATGAATTTAGAATATTAAATCACACAAACTGAATCACACATACGAAGTGGTAAGGTTCATGTTCGATAAGAATTTAACTTTCATTTTTGTGCGTGACTGTAAAAGAATTTAACAATAAAGTATTACGAAATGTTTTTTCCAAGTTAGATAACATTTGGAAGAATCTAGTTTAAAAGTTTTAGTTTATAGTCATGAGAAAGGAATTCTTTTTTTAGCTTTTGCTCATGTGATTTAGTTTAAAGATAAATGAATTATTCTTTAGCCAGAAACTGTCGGACTTAGTGTTGTGAATTGTTATGTAATTATCGTGCGGGATTTGTAAATGTCTTTTGATTCTAGCAAGGAATCATCTAAATAAAGATACATTTGTATAATAAAGAATATATCATCTATATATATAAAACAGTTCTGTAACTGACTCATTCATTCATTCACTGACTGACTGACATACAACGCACAAACCAAACCGCTGGACCTAAAGGGCTGAAATTTTGCATGGCGATTCTTCTAATAGTGTAGGGGTGCACTAAGAAAGATTTTTCAAAATTCTTCTTAGATTTTTTAAAATTAAATTTTTAAGCTGTTTTTAAAACTTTTTTTACGTTTGCATTTAAATAATACATTGAGGGTTATAAAATTTATATCACGAGAAAGATCATAAAAATTCCTTCAAAATGAAATTTTTTTCGAATTTTTTACCTCCATTTCTGATTTTTGGTGAATTTTTAAGATTAATTTTTAGAATTTAATTTATTAAATGCTGATCACGTGATTTCTTTTCTGGTACTTTCAATAAATTTATCGTCACGTGCGTAACAACTAAATAGACAAAAAAAAATGTTTTTCTCTTTCTAATGCAGCAGACGATTGGATATTATCCAAAAAAAAATGCATATCCCTTACGATTTTTTTATAAATATGTATATATAGATAGATATATATTTACATCAATTGTATACATTGATCATCGCATTTATTATAAATTTATATATATTTATTTTTTGGCATAAATTGCATACGTTGACCGTTGTATTTAATTTGAATGTACTCCGTAGCGAAGCGCGGGTTTTCAGCTAGTTGTGTATATATATATATATATACTATAATTAAATACATATTGATGCTCTACATGTATTTTATATAAAACGATTTAAGTGGCTATAGATAAGCTTTGAAGTGAATGCAGTAAAAATCCTTCTTGTTTTCTGTTTTAATAAAAAATTTAAATGTTATTTGTTTATTTTCCTCTAGAAGTTCTCTTCAAAGACTCTTCCCAAAGGGCCAAAAGTAAATCATTTTGACGCTATAGCCAAATTTTTACGACTATACTATAAGCTTATGGCGAAGTATTTATTGCAGTTCCTAAAGAAATCCGATTATTGACTTCATTACTAGAAAAATGGAAGCAAATTTGGAAGCTGCGTTGTATATAAATTACGTTACATATTTCCTATGATTTTTAGGTTCCTATCATCAAGCAGTTTTGTGTTTATTTTACATAAATTTTCATACTAAGGTGAAGGCCTCCAATACTTAGATCAAGAATTACTGATAACTGAGATATATTATTCGACCAAGTCAAAACCAGTTGTTTTAACTGGCTTGATTGATCTAAGCATTAATTCTTTCGATTATACAATTTTATAATTAGTGTCATTAACTAATTGACTTGAGACAGGCCAAAAAATTACCAACTCTCTCGGAAGAATCGAATAATTTCAGGTATTTAAAAAATATCCTCTTTATACGTACTCATTCACAATACTAAATAAAAAAACTGTTTAGAGAATAAACTTTAATGTTTGAATCAAGTAGGTTATGCACAATTCTTAAAACAGTCGAAATTATTTAAATGGTATCTAAAGAATCGTAAATAGTATAAAAGTAAATATGTAATCTAAGTAATAGGATTTAAACGTGTTGAAACTCCGAGGAAAATATCTATTTTGAACTTAAAAAGTGCTGCCATCTAGTACCATTAATGTAACTTACATTACCTTCGTTCAAATATTTAAAAAGAAAAAGTTTAGGTGTTATTTAATGGTGCCTTAATTTTACTGAATAGCTTTTCTTGAGGAGGTGATGGGGATTGGAAAACACTTCTAAAAATTCCTTTTTAAAACATAAAAGACAAATTGGCTAGCTAAAACGCGTAACAAAACACTCGTAAGTCTCTAAAAGCTGAAAATCTATTTAAATTATTTGTGAACAGTTACGGAACCTTTGCAAATTGATGCAATTACGGCTGAAAAATTAATTCATCTTGAGATTATAGGGTATGCAGGTGTGTTCACTATTTTCAAGAA
>OU015495.1:202975686-202990686 GCA_907164885.2 Dolomedes plantarius
TTCTGATTCCAACTTCAATTATGAATTACACAAATAATTTGAAATATTAAGTGGCATATTCTAAGAGATTTTTTCCGATGCAATATTGATATTATCTTGAAGTTTTTATAATTTATGAACCCTGACCATCTGAAAAAAAGGTGTTAAATTATTTAATACAGACAAAAAAATTTATTCCTAATCCTCAAATGTGAGACTTAGATTCAGACAATGAATAATCCAAAACAATAATATTTACTCGAATTTCTACGGATAACGTTAAACATAAATACCTCGAAAGTCTAAATTTAAATTCTGTTATTACTTTAAACTGAAATTTACGCTGAAAACAAAATCTCCATGAAAGTTTCTAGGTTTTATAACAGCTTCTGCTCTACGTAAACAAAAATTAATTTGTATATTTGTTTCTTCTTCGTTCCTTCAAATATTTTGTCCGAAAATTAGTTATCGAACAAGTTTCTGATCGACTTTGCAAGGTACATAGAAAGAACAGTACAAAGAAAGAATAGTACATAGAAAAACACACTTTAAAGATTGTAAAATTTAAAGAGTATGAGTTATTATGTTAGGGTGACCTATGGATAAAAAGATGGTGAAATCTTAAGTAAAGAACCAGTCGTAAATGTGTAATTCATCAAAAACACCCTCTGGTGGTGAAATTTTAAACGAATTTTTTTATTCGCTCAAACAAATTCCCATCCCTTCAATATGTCCTACACAAAATTTCATAACTTTCTGAACAATAGTTTCGACTGTAGACAACTTTAAAGCAGGGAAGTTTAACCTTCTCCTTATGGGGTGGGATAGCATGTATCCCAAGAATGAATATATATATATATATATATATATATATATATATATATATATACATATATATATACATATATATATATATATATATATATATATATATATATATATATATATATATATATATATGCATATATATATATATATATATGCATATATATACATATATATATGTATATATATATATACATATATATATATATATATATATATATATATATATATATATATATATATATATATATATACATATACATACATACATACATATATATATATATATCTTATATATATATTTCTTCTGTCCGTGTGTATGTAACTGAACTCCTCCTAAACTACTGGACTGATTTTTATGAAATTTTGTGAGTGCAATTTAGTTGATTCGAGAATGGTTTAGATTCACAATTTGATCCGATAGAAAATGTTTTTATATTTTTAATTAATTAATAAAAAACCAACAATTTATAAGGGGGTGCGTCCGGTAAATGGAAGCTGTTACAGTTTGTGAAATCACGCCTCTAGATAATGGCGTCCACGTTAGGTTTAGTTAGCAATCAGCGAGCGAAAAAATAAAATTGAATAAAATCAAAAAGTTTCAAGTCATATTTAAAACCAGAATAATAAATGAAAATAATAATCTTTCAAGTCAGATTTTATACTCTAAAATGGATCAGATCCAACGGCATATTGATACTCTCGACACGCGATGGAAAATTCGAATCAACCACGTTAAGTGACACGAGATCTTTTTTAATCGCTACTGCAATCCTCCGCGCCTATATATTTGTGTCTATTGAAGAGCTAAAGACTAAGCTTTTATCCTGCTAACTTATTTCTGACTAAAAACTCCTCTGACATGTATAATCACCAGCCCACAACAACTTTCCAATAGCGAATATGTTTCACTTTACCCACTAGAACACCGGGTCATCGTGTCGCATTCGGAAGGTCGCCAATTTGGAAAGTACCATGCTCTCGACCCGGGTTCGAATCCATAGTTGTGTAAATTTTGCTAGACCTGTTATTTCAGTTTTTTTTAAGGCTATTTTATTTCAGCTTTTATTTTATTATTTTTTTAATTATTTAATTATTATTTTATTTTCTTTTATTATTTTTTTATTTTAATTTTTTTAAATTATTATTTTTAAAAATTATTATTTTTATTTATTTTTATTTTTTTCAGCTTTTTTATGATGAAATACCGAATATAGCTGAAATCTGAGGAGTTTATTATACATTTATACATTTTTAATTGGGTTTTCATATTCTTAATATGTATAATATTTCGTATGCTTTTTTTTCTATGTTATTTATACTGTGTTAATTTTTAAATTGATTTCGGTTAACAAACACTCTTAAAATCCCGGGCATCGCCGGGTACTTCAGCTAGAATTACAACGTTTGAACAGACAACGTCTGTCGGGTCCGCTAGTATATATATATATATATATCTTATATATATATTTCTTCTGTCCGTGTGTATGTAACTGAACTCCTCCTAAACGACTGGACTGATTTTTATGAAATTTTGTGTGTGCAATTTAGTTGATTCGAGAATGGTTTAGATTCACAATTTGATCCGATAGAATATGTTTTTATATTTTTAATTAATTAATAAAAAACCAACAATTTATAAGGGGGTGCGTCCGGTAAATGGAAGCTGTTACAGTTTGTGAAATCACTCCTCTAGATAATGGCGTCCACGTTAGGTTTAGTTAGCAAACAGCGAGCGAAAAAATAAAAATAAATAAAATCAAAAAGTTTCAAGTCATATATTAAACCAGAATAATAAATGAAAATAATAATCTTTCAAGTCAGATTTTATACTCTAAAATGGATCAGATCCAACGGCATATTGATACTCTCGACACGCGATGGAAAATTCGAATCAACCACGTTAAATGACACGACATCTTTTTTAATCGCTACTGCAATCCTCCTCGCCTATATCTTTGTGTCTATTGAAGAGCTAAAGACTAAGCTTCTATCCTGCTAACTTATTTCTGACTAAAAACTCCTCTGACATGTATAATCACCAGCCCACAACAACTTTCCAATAGCGAATATGTTTCACTTTACCCACAAGAACACCGTGTCATTGTGGCACATTCGGTAAGTCGCCAATTTGGAAAGTACCATGCTCTCGACCCTGGTTCGAATCCAAAGTTGTGTAAATTTTGCTAGACCTGTTATTTCAGCTTTTTTTTAAGGCTTTTTTATTTCGGCTTTTATTTTATTATTTTTTAAATTATTTAATTATTATTTTATTTTATTTTATTATTTTTTTCTTTTAATTTTTTAAAATTATTATTTTTTTAAATTATTATTTTTATTTTTTTCAGCTTTTTTATCATGAAATACCGAATATAGCTGAAATCTGAGGAGTTTATTATACATTTATACATTTTTAATTGGGTTTTCATATTATTAATATGTATAACATTTCGTATGCTTTTTCTTCTATGTTATTTATACTGTGTTAATTTTTAAATTGATTTTGGTTAACAAACATTCTTAAAATCCCGGGCACCACCGGGTACTTCAGCTAGAATTACAACGTTTGAACAGGACAACGTCTGTCGGGTCCGCTAGTATATATATATATATATATATATATATATATATATATATATATATATATATATATATATATATATATATATATATATATATATATATATATATATATATATACATACATACATACATACATACATATATATATATATATATATATATATATATATATATATATATATATATATATATGTATATATATATATATACCTTTACAAAGGGAATATGAAATTTCCCTTTCTAAAGAGGGAATCGGAAAAATGAACCCTGTAAGCTAAAGGTTAATTATGGAAACTCTGTATTATGGAAAAGTGGCAGTTTTCCAATGTACCTTTCAAAGAGCCTTTCCTTTACAACAACTAATATCATCGTTTGTTTCTTTTAGTTCATAAAACAGAGAATATTAAAAAATTTACTACTATGTCTATCAAATTATTTCAATATACTGCGTAATAGAATAAACAGTTTGAAATATATTGTAAATATTTGATTTCTTTGAATAATTATTTTTTACAATAGAGTCTTTGTAATGCAAAATAGAACTAGTGTTCACATCGGGCATATTATATAACAGTGCAGATGAAAATTCGATAGTAAAAATTTTCAAGATTTAGGAAAAGTATTTTTTGGTCCCGAATTTCATTCAATTTTAACCCTGAATTTTATTTCCATATTACAAAAATACCGACACATTATATGACTTCTGTCATGCCGCATTTTACAGCCTATAAGAGACAATATTATATATAAACCTCTATTGGTTCTCTATTATTCCAGATATAACATTTAATTTGTCATTATCACATTAGTACGTTTATACTATGTCGAAACTCGTCAGTGGCGTTTCTGCCCTTAGATGATTTGTAGGGTTTAAAAATTACTTGTACTTTTATTTTAACTTTGTAGAATGACATTGATCTCATAATTGACAAGTAACTCCGTATAAAATTCAAACACTTGAGGTGAAGAAAAAATAATCCAATGAAGAGAAGCGTTTCAGATTAAAATATTGTAAGGGAAACTTTTATACCTACAACTAATAACGGATTTTTCGAAAGTCTCCTCTTTAAAACTGTGTAATAATCCGGTTATTTATTATTTGTAATGCAGTTAATAAGTATTACAATGAAATACTGTAAACAAATTTCTGAAACCCACAAAAACCAAGAAATGAAAAATTGCATAATTATAGAGAAATTCGCTTAAAAGTATATATATATATATATATATATATACACAGTGGAATCTCGATCGATCGTTTTCGGATCCATCGTTTTTCCGTATGTGTCATTCATTTTATCCAGTCCCAACGATCATATTGCTTTGTTATGTTTCCGCATCTATCGTTTTCGCGCATTTATCGTTTATTTCAATCGGTCCCTTGAAAAACGATAGATCGAGATTCCACTGTATATATATATATATATATATATATATATATATATATATATATATATATATATACATATATATATATATATATATATATATATATATATATGTATATATATATATATGTATATATATATATATATATATGTATATATATATATATGTATAATATATATATATATATATACATATATATATATATATATATATATATACATATATATATATATATATATATATATACATATATATATATATATATATATGTATAATATATATATATATATATATGTATAATATATATATATATATATATATATATATGTATATATATATATATATATATGTATAATATATATATATATATATGTATAATATATATATATATTTATATATATATATATATATATATATATATATATATATGTATATATATATATATATATGTATAATATATATATATATATATATATATATATATATATATATCTATATCAAATTTGAATAAATTTTACGATTTCAGTTCTTAACATTTTTGGCAATATATAATGTTAAATGCAATGATGAACTTTTTCTGAATGAAACTTGTTCGGAGAGGAATGAATTTTCGCCCCTCAGTACATTGAGAGAACAATCCACTTTGAGGATTCCACTTGAAAGAGATCTTCCCGATTTCAGGTCAACACCGAACGTATGCTCCAGGGCGGATGCTCTAAAAATCTCTGTCCCAGCCGGATTCTTCATCCTCTGGTTCATGACATTCTCTAGGAAACGTATCAAAGTTGCTCGTGTCTGTTGGACTGGCGACCTGAAACGAAATACATGTGATAAGTGCTGACCAAATAAGGCTGCTATTACCCTTATTATTAAGGGGACAGTGGACCTTCAAACCTAACTTTTTTCGTTTTCAATGGATTTGCTTGAAATTTGAATATGGGATTAGTAATAGATATGTAAAAGTGGTTAAAATTTAATGATGAAACGTTAATAATTTATGAATTATGAATTATTAATTATAGCAAAAATTGGCCTAATTGAAAATGTTCCATGCGCATTTCTTTTGCGCATATATATATATAGAGTCGAACCTCCATATATCGAAGTAGAAAATTGCGCGAAAAAAATTCGATATATAGAAATTTCGATATATAGAATTGAGCTTAGTCTTATCATAATTCTCCTAAAAAAAATTAAAGCTAATTTTCGTATACGAAACTCCATTTCTAATTTATATGCGAATCCTATTAAATGAAAGTTAATAACTAAAAGATGAATTAATATGAAAGATTTATTGATTACTACATATCTTTAAAAAAACAATAATGCAGACAGTGGTTACAATGATCACAGTTACATTCTTTAAAAAAAAAATCTACGAATATCTTACTGAACAGTTAGTTATGCGGAAAGTTCAAAGAAATGTTCGTATTTATTCAGTCCACTAAAAACTTCATCAGGGACATTTTCCGCGAATTGAAGTACAGGACGTATTGTTTCAAATGCAAAAAATTGGGAGATTTTATTGTAAAGTGGAATAAAATCTCCCAATTTGTCTTGAAAAAAATTTCGATATATAGAGATTTTTTCGATATATAGAAACAATTTTTCTATGTAATGAACATGGAGATTTTCTAAGAGTTCGATATATAGAAAATTTCGATATAGAGAAGTTCGATATATGGAGGTTCGACTGTATATATATATATATATATATATATATATATATATATATATATATATATATATATATATATATATATATATATATATGTATATATATATATATATATATATATATATATATATATATATATATATATATATATATGTATATATATATATATATATATATATATATATATATATATATATATATATATATATATATATGCATATAATACGGTAATTTTTATTTACAGGATACCTTATAGAACTAACAATGAAACATATTGCTTATTTTAAACATTCATTAAAAATATAAAGAGAAAAGAATAATAATGGTGAAAACACTCTTTTTATTGCGCAAAATACCTATAAATCACCTTTTCGAGTACAAAATTTAGAAATTCTGAGCTACGAAGCATAATTATTTTCAATAAGATCTATTTGATATACAGTTAAGTATATAAAACTTCAGTTTCAAAGCAATACGACCATTAGAAATGCGCCCGGAGCAGTTTGAATATTCGTACGACACGAAAATTTATATATTGTGAAAAACGCATTTAAAGTTATTGCTATTAGTAACCACATAATATCTAAATTAAATACAAATGCCTATAACTAGGAAAGTAATCGCAGAAATAAAAAATTCTTTTTGCAACACATTTCTAATCGTCCGTAGTTTCACAATTCAATAGAATAAAAAAAATCAAATCTTTGGACAAATTTCACAATTTTGAAAGTCCACTGTCCCCTTAAGGCTGATTGGATTCGTTCCCTATTGGATTCGTTCAGCTCAATGTTAACCTATGGAAAAAAATTTGTCTACCATTTACAGCTATATAGATGCTGATAATCCAATAAAAATTGTATTTTCTGCTAGCCTGAACCTTTCTGCACTTTGCGACAGGGTTCATTTTATGAATTTCTTCCACCAAAGAAATTTATTTTCGCTTAGAAGTCATTTAGAGAAGATTTTTTCGACCCGAATAATTTATATTTAAAAATATTATTTGCATTTACCGGGTGTCCGAAAAATAACCGACGATTTGAAAAATAAATTAAAGAAAATTGAAAGGTGATAGAAATGTGCGGTTTGCTGCATTCTGCTTAGGTAACCAGGGAATTTATTCTCACCAATTTTCAATATTAGTTACAAAATTCGTCAACAGATGGCGCTGCTGACTGGGTAAAAACTATAAAACAATGTTTTCTAAATAACCACCGTTTGCAGCAACAACGTGGCGCAGTCTGAGGTCAAAATTCGCAGACGCCCGTGCAAACATTTCAATTTGAATGTTCCGACAAGCAGCAGAGATGTATTGTTCCAGTTCATCTACAGTTTGCGAATTGTGACGATACACCTGGTCTTTCAGGTACCCCCCCAAAGAAAAAAATCGCATTGCGTCAAATCTGGCAAATAGGGAGGCCAATCCATGCCACTTTGCGCATGCCTCTTGCTTTGAAAACATTGTTTTATAGTTTTCCCAGTCAGCAGCGCCATCTGTTGACGAACTTTGTAACTAATTTTGAAAATTGGTGAGAATAAATTCCTTGGTTACCTAAGCAGAAAGCAGCAAACCGTACATTTCTATCACCATCCGTTTTTCTTTAATTGATTTTTCAAATCGTCGGTTATTTTTGGGACACCCGGTAAAAAGAAATGAAAAATCCCCCAAGGAGTCAAATTTCTTCATGTATTTCGGAGTACAATTTAAAAAAAAAATAAAAAATTCTTGAATCCAAGTTGGCAATCCTAGGACACATTTTAATGCTTAGAAGTTTATTTTCTGATCTCGAATCCCTGTCTCTTAAAAGCAGCACTTTGACAAAACTTTCATAAGTATGTGTCTCTAAACAGGTAAACCGCAGGTTGTAGCAGTTAGGTTTTGCAACGCAAGCTGAAAAAACGAGAAACTTTAAAGCAAAAGAATAATGCGAGATTGAAGTTTTCTTCTTTAGAAGCATAGGTGTTAGACGTGGAGTGTTAAATAAATGTTCTGAAGCAGGGGAGGGCAATTGTTTTTGGCCCGGGGGCCACGTTGTGTAAGCGGAGGTTAGCATCTTTTAAAATTATTGCATTTATTACTAGTTAACTTTGCATTTCAGAAAAGGTATAAATTGTATCATAAAAATCAATAAATATAAATAAAATAAAATATTGGCAGTTTTTCTGGCTGTCCGGATTATTCTAGGTGTCTTGGCGGGCCACAAAAATATCTATAGCGGGCCGCTATTTGCCCACTCATGTTCTAAAGTCATTTGAAAGACGTATTCGGCTTTACAGGAATAAGCTCTAGAAATTTGAAATTAGGGGCAGAGGTGGGATCTTCTATTATGTATTTAACTAGCTGAAAACCCGTACTTCGCTACGGCGTACATTCAAATTAAATACAACGGTGAATGTATGAAATTAATGCCAAAATAAATACAAATATATATATATATATATATTTATTTATAATAAATACGACGATCAATTGATGTAATAAAAAACAAAATATATATTTATAAAAAAATCGTAAGGGATATTTTCATAGATAAAATAATGTGGAAGAAAATATTCAAATTGATTCTAATAGGACATGCTGAAGAATATAGTACAGTTAATATAGTACAGTTTGAGGATCATATCTTTTACTGCATTTTAATATTTTTTTGGATAATGTCCAATCGTCTGTAGCATTAGCAAGAAAATAAAAATCTTTTTTGTCTATTTAGTTGTTATGCACGTGACGATAAATTTATTGAAAGTACCAGAAAAAGAAATCACGTGATCGGCATTTAATAAATTAAATTCTAAAAATGAATCTTTAAAAATTCACCAAAAATCAGAAAATGGAGGTAAAGATTTGAAAAAGATTTCATTTTAAAGGAATTTCCATGATCTTTCTCATGATGTAAATTTTATAACCCTCAAATTATTATTTTAAATGCAAACTTAAAAAAAGTTACACAAACAGCTTAAAAATTTAATTTAAAAAAATCTAAGAAGAATTTTTCAAAAATCTTTCTTAGTGCACCCCTACACTATAAGAAGAATCGCCATGCAAAATTTCAGCCCTTTAGGTCCATCTGTTTGGTCTGTGCGTTGTATGTCAGTCAGTCAATCAGTCAGTGAGTCAGTCAGTTACGGAACTGTTTTATATATATCGATTGTAGTTACTAGTTTAAACCAAATATGATGTCATTCGTTGTTTTATCATCTTTAATTTCCATACATATCTCTTTAAATCATAAATCTTTTCTTTGTTAATTCAGGTGTATATTTAAATTTTTTGCTTCTTAAAACTTAAAGTCTATCAAGCCCTAGTTAGCTCATAAAGAACCTTGTTTTTTTTTTCATGTGCGTGTGCAAGAAAGTGAAAGTAATTTACTTCCAAAAAGTGTTTTTCTTTCCTAAAAAATTACATTTGTTCGCAAAACTCCTGCTAGTTCTATCAATATCGAAACTTTGACACTATTTTTTTTTATCAAAGGGCGTTCCTTTTAAAATGATTGCAAGAAACCGGTAAAGAAAAGATAAAATCATGCTAAATTGAACAAGCCCATTATAAATGTTGTCCTAATTTACTCACTGGAAGATTTAATTTTCTCGGACATAGCTGTATTGAATTTAAACGTGTTATCTGACGCTTTATTTTCCTTTGAACTTTTCAGATTCAGCTAAAGGAATTTCCGTTTCAAAAGCGCGATTAGCTTGGAACTGAATGGAGCGAAGCTTTCATCTACTCGATCCCTTTATTTCTTTCAGAGGTTGAACCGGGAAAAAAATTCCCCATTCTCTCTGATAAAATAAAGAATTTAGATCTTTAAAATGAGAATTTTAGATTGCTTGATGTGAAAGACCTTTTATTGATTTCATGGGGATTCTTATTTTTCTTTAATATATGTGATTTTCTATATATATAAAACAGTTCCGTAACTGACTCACTGACATACAACGCACAGACCAAACCGCTGGACCTAAAGGGCTGAAATTTTACATGGCGATTCTTCTTATAGTGTAGGGGTGCACTAAGAAAGATTTTTCAAAATTTCTTCTTACATTTTTTTAAATTAAATTTTTAAGCTGTTTTTTAAACTTTTTTTACGTTTGCATTTAAAATAATACATTGAGGGTTATAAAATTTATATCACGAGAAAGATCATAAAAATTCCTTCAAAATAAGATCTTTTTCGAATTTTTACCTCCATTTCCTGATTTTTGGGGAATTTTTAAAGATTAATTTTTAGAATTTAATTTATTAAATGCTGATCACGTGATTTCTTTTTCTGGTACTTTCAATAAATTTATCGTCACGTGCGTAACAACTAAATAGACAAAAAATATTTTTTTCTCTTTCTAATGCAGCAGACGATTGGATATTATCCAAAAAAATAAATATCCCTTACGATCTTTTTATAAATATATATATATATATATATATATATATATATATATATATATATATATATATATTATATCAATTGTATACATTGATCGTGGCATTTATTATAAATGTATATGGTTATTTTTTTGGCATTAATTGCATACATTGACCGTTGCATTTAATTTGAATGTACTCCGTAGCGAAGCGCGGGTTTTCAGCTAGTTTTCTATATATATAAAACAGTTCCGTAACTGACTCACTGACATACAACGCACAGACCAAACAGCTGGACCTAAAGGGCTGAAATTTTGCATGGCGATTCTTCTTATGGTGTAAGGGTGCACTAAGAAAGATTTTTGAAAATTTCTTCTTACTTTTTTTAAAATTAAATTTTTAAGCTGTTTTAGTAACTTTTTTCAAGTTTGCAGTTAAAAGAATAATTTGAGGGTTATAAAATTTATATCACGAGAAAGATCATAAAAATTCCTTCAAAATGAAATTTTTTTCGAATTTTTACCTCCATTTCCTGATTTTTGGTGAATTTTTAAAGATTAATTTTTAGAATTTATTTTATTAAATGCCGATCACGTGATTTCTTTTTCTGGTACTTTAAATAAACTTATCGTCACGTGCATAACAACTTAATAGACAAAAAAATATTTTTTTTCTTGCTAATGCGGAAGACGATTGGACATTATTTCGTCTATAAAAATATCCCTTACGTTTTTTTTTATAAATATGTATATTTTTTCTACATCAATTGTATATATTGATCGTCGTATTTATTATATATATATATATATATATATATATATATATATATATATATATATATATATATATATTTACTTTTTTTGACATTGCATATATTTACCATTGTATTTAATTTGAATGCACTGTGTAACGAAGTGCGGGTTTTCAGCTAGTCAATATATATTTGGTTAAGTTAGAGTTTGAGTCGTTGCACAGTTGAGGAATAAAAATTTCGCAAGTTGTCTTTAATTATTCAGTGATAGGTGTTAGGGGGTCCAGTTTGCACTAGTAAAATAATTAAAATAATTTGAAAACTAAGCATAGCCTATGGGTGCATCAAAATTTCCATTATGTAAGCGTTTACGCATCAGGATGAGTGTCCCATCGTATAAATACGGGTGGTGATCTGTATCATTTTGGGGTATCACATTTTTATGCTCTGATACGGCACGGCTAGGATCCTTTTGGTGATTGATCTTTTCAGAGACATCAAAGAAATGATACGATACAGATACAGGAATGGGTAGTCTTTCCGTAACATGATATGATCACCAAAAGGCTAGGATCCTTTTGGTGATTGATCTTTTCAGAGACATCAAAGAAATGATACGATACAGATACAGGAATGGGTAGTCTTTCCGTAACATGATATGATCACCAAAAGGCTAGGATCCTTTTGGTGATTGATCTTTTCAGAGACACCAAAGAAATGATACGATACAGATACAGGAATGGGTAGTCTTTCCGTAACATGATATGATCATCAAAAGGCTAGGATCCTTTTGGTGATTGATCTTTTCAGAGACACCAAAGAAATGATACGATACAGATACAGGAATGGGTAGTCTTTCCGTAACATGATATGATCACCAAAAGGCTAGGATCCTTTTGGTGGTTGATCTTTTCAGAGACACCAAAGAAATGATACGATACAGATACAGGAATGGGTAGTCTTTCCGTAACATGATATGATCACCAAAAGGCTAGGATCCTTTTGGTGGTTGATCTTTTCAGAGACACCAAAGAAATGATACGATACAGATACAGGAATGGGTAGTCTTTCCGTAACATGATATGATCACCAAAAGGCTAGGATCCTTTTGGTGGTTGATCTTTTCAGAGACACCAAAGAAATGATACGATACAGATACAGGAATGGGTAGTCTTTCCGTAACATGATATGATCACCAAAAGGCTAGGATCCTTTTGGTGGTTGATCTTTTCAGAGACACCAAAGAAATGATACGATACAGATACAGGAATGGGCAGTCTTTCCGTAACATGATATGATCACCAAAAGGCTAGGATCCTTTTGGTGGTTGATCTTTTCAGAGACACCAAAGAAATGATACGATACAGATACAGGAATGGGTAGTCTTTCCGTAACATGATATGATCACCAAAAGGCTAGGATCCTTTTGGTGATTGATATTTTCAGAGACACCAAAGAAATGATACGATACAGATACAGGAATGGGTAGTCTTTCCGTAACATGATATGATCACCAAAAGGCTAGGATCCTTTTGGTGGTTGATCTTTTCAGAGACACCAAAGAAATGATACGATACAGATACAGGAATGGGTAGTCTTTCCGTAACATGATATGATCACCAAAAGGCTAGGATCCTTTTGGTGGTTGATCTTTTCAGAGACACCAAAGAAATGATACGATACAGATACAGGAATGGGTAGTCTTTCCGTAACATGATATGATCACCAAAAGGCTAGGATCCTTTTGGTGATTGATCTTTTCAGAGACACCAAAGAAATGATACGATACAGATACAGGAATGGGCAGTCTTTCCATAACATGATAACGAAAGCCACCGAGTATCACTTGCAGATGTGCTAAGAAATACAAGGGAATATTAAGAAGACAAAATGTGCGGGGGAAAAAGATGCGGATTTAGCAGGTTTAATACAGGGCCTCGAACCATAAGCTTCCAAAGAAGGTGTTCACTTAATTAACAATCAGCGTGCCCGTACGCATATTACCATTCCTTACATGAATTCACGCCATTACATCGTTTGGCGGCTGCTGATTGGTCAATTGAGTTTGCATCGGCAATTGCCATAATATTTGATCCTAAGAGCATTTTAAATGAAATAAATGCTAAAATATATTTCTTAGTTGCTTTCATTTCGATAATTGCATAATATTTTATCCTAAGCGTATTTTAAATGAGATAAAATCTATTTTTTAGTTGTTTACATCTTTATATATTTTTTTACGCCATATTTTACAAGGAACATGAATTTTTTTAAGTGGCGCCACCTATTAATGTAAAAGTAATTTAAAGTGACAAGCTATTTGTAAAAGAAATTTTCGCCATAAATCCCTTCATATTTCTTTGTGCATGGAAAATTTTAAGAAATTACCAATTTCCGTAGTAATTTCGCTGTAAAATTTTAGGAGTAGAATAAAATGAATTTTGAGTAAATATTACTCAAAATTGAATTTTTTCTTAAATTTAAATGTTGAATTAAAAAGAAGGAAAGTTATTTTCTTTTTTTTAAAATTTAAATGTTGAATTAAAAAAATGAAAGCTTTATTTATTTTTAAATTTAAATGATGAATTAAAAAAATTTTTGTTTATTTTTTTAAATTAAAATCTTAATTGCAAGATGCAAATTATGTATATTTTGCTCTTTTGCACACTTTAGTTTTTTAACCTTACTCTTAAAAAATAAAAATTATAAATACTCTTCTAAAAATTACCAAAAATAGTGATGGAAGTTTTGAGTCTTGAAAAACAGACATGCTTTCATAAGCATCAGCGCACCAAATACACAAATACCGATGTAAGCACAATTGACCAATCAGCAGCTGCTAAACGATGTAATGGCGTGAATTCATGTAAGGAATGGTAATATGCTGCCCGTACAGACAACAAGAGATCAAAGTTTATGAGTACCCGAGGAACTAGATGATAGTGACGAGTTCAACATTCCCAGGAGGGCATTCCAGTTATAGAGAAAATAAACAAAGACACAGTTGTTTGCTAGTCCTTAAAGGATGTGTAAATGTAGTTGATAAAGTTAAAATAGAAGATTGTAAAACAGATGTCTTTTACATTTAATAAACAATATACTTCTAAAAATATAATCTTGAACCCATGTTTCACTCTTATTAAGAACTCCTCAGCAAAACACTAATAAACTCACTGAAGATACAGACACAAACAACAGAATTGTTTACATAAAATTCAAACTATTGATCTTCATTAGAAGTCTGTATTGCATTGTGCAATTCAGTTCAGTAATGAGAATTTATTTAAATATAAAGTTAAAATAAACTTATTTCAGGAGCCATTCCTGTACTGCAGTGGTGAAATTGCTGCATCTCTAGAATTTTAATGTCTTGCTGAGGAGCCCGTGCTGAAACCGAGATACCAGGTTTATATTAAAGGAATAAATATACACGTTTTAAAC
>OU015495.1:202995686-203003186 GCA_907164885.2 Dolomedes plantarius
TAGTAAGCTACCCGGCTGTGTGAGGTAGTATAATTTTGAATGACTTCGAGTGCAAAAATTATGCATAAAATCATGCTTAAATTCGAGTACAAAAATTATCCATAAAAATTTTTATAATTAAGTTGAATATCATACATAATGGGGATTAAGCATACCTTTGGAATTATGGGCGGAGTCAGATTTTGATTTCTCAGTCCTTCCCAGTGGAAACCTTGGAACCATCTACAGAAAATCAAAAAACAAAATATTTCAGCATTTAAAGAAATCCTTTACTTTATTAAGCCATAATACGCAAGAAGAATGCAAAATTAAAAAAAATTAAACTATGAGTGTAAGGTCCTGTTCACATAGGAGTCCGTTGCGTTGCGTTAAGGAAAAGATGACGTTAAGACGAAAATAAACCAATCATATGTGTTAAAAATTTCATTGCTAATCGTTTGGAGGCATATGATTGGTTTATTTTCGTCTCAACGTCATCTTTTCCTTAACGCAAAGCAACGGACTCCTATGTGAACAGGCCCTTATGCTCACAAACACGTGCTCAAATATGTAACTACTTGACAATTACTACAATTAATAATCCCGTAATACTCCAAATTAGATAGCAACTTTCATTCAGTAGCCACATGAAAACAAACAGTGCAATCGACTTACATCAAGATCTAACGGGCGGAAGATGGCACAATGTCTAAAACGCTACCCACCGGTACTACAGCCTTCAGAGCATGAGTGTTTGAAGCCTTTTAAAATTGGCTTTAAGCTCGGAGTTCTGGTCAAGTTAGCTCTTGTTAGCGTCTGCAGAAAGATGACTGCAACTCCATACAAACCAACCAACAGAATTTTAATAGCAAGGAACTAATTTATCTCTAAGCTTCTGCCTAACCGCATTCGTTCCAGCATTTATTATACCAACTAGCTGAAAATCCGCGCTTCGCTACGGAGTACATTCAAATTAAATAGGTCAATGTATGCAATTAATGCCAAAACAAATAAATATATATATATTTATAATAAATACGACGATCAATGTATACAATTGATGTAATATATATATATATATATATATATATATATATTTATAAAAAAATCGTAAGGGATATTTATTTTTTTTTTGGATAATATCCAATCGTCTGCCGCATTAGAAAGAAAAAGAATACTTTTTTGTGTATTTGGTTGTTATGCACGTGACGATAAATTTATTTAAAGTACCAGAAAAAGAAATCACGTGATCGGCATTTAGTAAATTAAATTCTAAAAATGAATCTTTAAAAATTCACCAAAAATCAGAAAACCGAGGTAAAGGTTCCAAAAAGATTTCATTTTAAAGGAATTTTTAGGATCTTTCTCGTGATATAAATTTTATAACCCTCAGATTATTATTTTAAAAGTAAACTTGAAAAAAGTTACAAAAACAGCTTAAAAATTTAATTTAAAAAAATCTAAGAAGAATTTTTCCAAAAATCTTTCTTAATGCACCCCTACACCATAAGAAGAATCGCCATGCAAAATGTCAGCCCTGTAGGTCCAGCGGTTTGGTCTGTGCGTTGTATGTCAGTGAGTCAGTTACGGAACTGTTTTATATATATATAGATAATCTTCCTCTAATAGGCCCTGAAGATGTTCCGACAGATTTACGCACTTCCATTAAATCAGTTTTTTTCTCTTCATACACTTTCATCATTCAAATTTCGTATCAGGTCTGAGTGTTTAGGCGACTTCTAACAAGATCGTGTTATCCAGCTTTTGCGTGCCTTCTATCTTGGTGGAAAAGAAACAACCTCAGCTTTTCTGCGGAGATCTCCCACCTCTTCAGGTATAAGTGAAAATTTTCACCCATGAACTAGCTTTCAAAAGTAGAGAATCTGGAGATCGTTTTTGAGTTAGAAGTTTTCGTAGTTCATTTATTCTTCGACACATCAAGGATTAGTAAAATTATACGTATGATTTAAAAATTAAGAGCCTTAAACATCACAAAAGTTTACTTTAATACATACATAGAACAATAAAACTATTTCACAGATATTGTGATGAATGTCAAACAATTTACATGTTAGTACGGTGAAGTAGTGGGTAAAATATAATGAATAATGTATATGTCAAAAGTAAAAATGAGACTGGAGTAAAAATTAGAAATTTGAAATAAATATCAAGTGAACCCTAAAACATTTGATGCAATATTTAATAAAAAAAATGGTGAAAAAAAGAAGGGAGTACAAGGCTAGAATTTCAAACATATTGACTCTTAAAGTCGAAAAGTCAAAATTACGAAGCATCCGAGATAATATTTAACATGGCCTTTTCTCTTCTTTTTAGTATCGAATAATTTTTAATAATGTCACTATGTTGTAGTCTTTAAGTGAAATAATTTAAACTGTTGCTTTTATAAAATTGAATACTTAGGCAACTTTACATTAGGCAGCTTGTGGAAAAGAAGAGTCAATATTATAAAAATACTTTTAAAGTAAGCAAGAATATGTGTTAATCCTTTATCACCAATATCTGCGTAAAACTCATCTCGTGGTAAAACCCTGAGGCAAGAGAATATGTGTATGACTCTCTTCTAAAGAAATGACATTTTTTAAAGAAAATCACTGGAAGTTGATTCAGGTCTATTTGTTAAATATATTTAATTCAAAAATAGTAATTTTAATCATTGTTTATTACATTAATGTATTTTCAATTACATACTTATTGCTTATACTGCATATACGTAACATTATATAAATTACTTTACAGATGTATGCATTACATTACATGCATGCACGATTAACAATAGTTACTGTATTTTAAATCGCTATATTATATTTATTCATGGTATTTTATTCAAAAATATTAAATTTAATTACTATATTAATTAGACCGGTCTTCATTTGCCAGTTCTTGAAACTCGTTCAAATTTCATGAAAATAGAAAATACGTGGGCATCTGATGTCAAGTATATATATATATACACACATATATATATATATATATATATATATATATATATATATATATATATATATATATATATATATATATATATACCGGGTGTCCCAAAAATGACCGATGATTTGAAAAATCAATTAAAGAAAAACGGAAGGCGATAGAAATGTACGGTTTGCTGCAGTCTGCTTAGGTAACCAGGGAATTTATTCTCACCAATTTTCAAAATTAGTTACAAAGTTTGTCAACAGATGGCGCTGCTGACTGGGAAAACTATAAAACAATGTTTTTGAAATAACCACCGTCTGCAGCAACAACGGGGTGCAGTCTGAGGTCAAAATTCGCAGACTCCCGCGCAAAAATTTCAGTTTGAATGTTCTGACAAGCAGCAGAGATGTACTGTTCCAGTTCATCTACAGTTTGTGGACTGTGACGATGCAACTGGTCTTTCAGGTACCCCCAAAGAAAAAAAATCGCATGGCGTCAAATCTGGCGAATAGGGAGGCCAATCCATGCCACTTTGCGCATGCTTCTTGCTTTGGAAACATTGTTTTATAGTTTTCCCAGTCAGCAGCACCATCTGTTGACGAACTTTGTAACTAAATTTTGAAAATTGGTGAGAATAAATTCCCTGGTTACCTAAGCAGAATGCAGCAAACTGCACATTTATATCACCATCCGTTTTTCTGTAATTGATTTTTCAAATCGGCGGTCATTTTTGGGACACCCGGTATATATATATATATATATATATATATATATATATATATATATATATATATATATATATATATATGAATACCAATACAGGATACTTCCAGAAATTACTCTAAATGTTATACCTACTAAAGACATATCATAGACAAAGTTAAGGTTATTCTGTTCTTTAAGTGGATGGAAGATTAGGATGAATAACAATACTAAAGGTAGCTTAAAAATTTCAAGAAAGAAAGAATGCAGGATTAACTATGAGGGAAAAAAAGCTAAAATTTCTAATATCCTAATGAATATTATTTTAAAAAATTGATGTTTTCGTTGCCTAATCATCACGCCGCTATGTAAAATAAAATCCAGTTGAAAGACATAATGAGAAATATTGAGAAAATATTGAGAAATAGACAGTGTTTTAAAGTAACTAAACATTTTTTTTTAGTTCTTATATATTTCTCAATATTTTAAAAATCCTTCAGATATGAAAAGAAAATTTCAAATAGTAAAAGTAACTTTCGTTAAAAAAATTATTATTTTAATAAATAATAAGGAAAAATGAAATTTTCCCCCATAAGAAATAAACATGATATAATAATGATGCCATACGGTGACATGTAACTATTTTTCATGATTTTCCTTTCTTGTTATTTTCATCTTGACATTTTTTTCCCTTTAACCACTATACTCTTTTGAATTTTTTTTAAAACTATTATAGAAACTTTTCAACTTTTTTGTTCCTAGACTGTCGAGTTTGAACTCAAAACGATAAGGCATCATACTACTACATTTTTATATTTGCTTTCAAAATTTTGAAATATTTTATTTCACTTCTGTAAGTTACTTCTGCGAAACAGAAAACTGGAGAAAAAGTCAAAAACAAAATTAGCGTTTCTTTGGTTCTATTTTTCCTTCAAAATTCGAAAGACAGGGGAAGCAAAATGTTTGATACGCAAAAACTCTGAAACCGATAGAATTTTAAATATGTGAGAAAAAAAAATGAGAAACAAGTTTAAGAAAACCTTCACAGACAAAAAAAAAGACAAATGCACTGCATTTTTCCTATTACTGAAAAAATGCTGAAAATGTAAATAACAGTCTATATTATTCCGTACATTCTTGCTTAAATATTCAGTTAAAATATTAAAGTAATGCCAAGGGTTTTAATAAACCTTCATGCTTTAGCTGAGAGCAACATTACCTGTAATTACCTAGTTTTTGAAATATTTCCCGGATATTATCTCAAAAAATATATCCGACAGAATTCTAAAACTTCTAAAATTTCCCATCTTTTCATACTAGAGACCTTTATCGTATAGCCATTAATCAGTTTTTTTGTAGTAAGTTTATAGCTCAATTTTATACATTTTTCTGTCAAAAAAAAAGTATTGATCATGGTCGCTTAAGGAGCATTAATATTTATTAACATGTCTTAAATTTATAGCAAAGGGTATTGATTGGGAAAAATACGCTAGACGGGAAAAATAATACTCGGTATTAGAGACAAAGGATATTAAACTTGCACCTGTGCATGTGTCGTAGATTTAAAAATTTATAACAATAGATTTTTAAAGGAATATATTTCCTTTCTTTAAAATCTTAAAAGCTGCGAGTCTATGCGATTTTAAACTTAATAACTATTGTACTGTGTAATAAATTTGTAATTAATTTTTGTTCCGTATTAGTTTTTCTGGGAGTATAATTGTAGCCAAATGTATAGATGCCCATTTTACTCGAAAAAAAAAAAAACACTGAGAAGGAATTTCATGTGGAAAGTATTACTGTAAAATATTCAGAACAAAGTTTTGTTGCATATGTTATTAATTTTAAAAGCTATAAAACTAAATTTCTATGTATAACACCGATTCAGATGTAACTGCAGTGTTTATAATAATCAAAGGAAGAAAGAACGAATAAACAGATCTCAAAAGGTATTCGAGGGTACTTATACACGAGAAAGCGGCAAGCAGAAAGATGTTTTCCTATCCAATCAGCAAAATAGCAGAGATGCAGCCTTTGATCTAGCCTTTGATTTATGAAGTAGGCTATATCGCAGGTCTCCGACTAAGCAAATACTGTCAGCGAAAATGTAGAAATAATGAGCACGAGGGTTTAGTGCCACGTGCAGGAAATAATAGGATGAAGTTAGAGAGTAGGGTAAGAGATTCAAATTTATCACTACGGTAATTTGTGATGTGTGTTCCAAGTTGATGTGTATTTGCAAGTCAGGTGTATAACTACACCTTGTCCCCATTTTTAGATTTATGTCCAAGTCGAGAAAAATAAAGCTTGTAACTGAAGTGTTGTTTGACATTCTTGCCACTGGACCTTGGCCGTATCGACAGTGGATAAGGATTAAGAAAATTGGTAATTCTTTACATATTTGGTCAACGTTACAGTTATAGTAATCATCCGTAAAATTTTCGGATGTTGCAGTTCAACCAAATGTGGCTGAGAAACTCGTAGCCAGTTGAAGAAAAGAACTCATCTTTACATGAAAACATTTTGTGGTGTGGGCTCCCAGTTGATGTGTATTTGCAAGTGAGGTGTATTAATACACCTTGTCCCCATTTTAAGATTTATGTCCAAGTCGAGAAAAATAAAGCTTGTAACTGAAGTGTTGTTTCCCATTCTTGCCACTGGACCTTGGCCGTATCGACAGTGAATAAGGATTAAGAAAATTGGCAATTCTTTGCAACTTTGGTCAACGTTACATTTATAGTAATCATCCGTAAAATTTTCGGATGTTGCAGTTCAACCAAATGTGGCTGAGAAACTCGTAGCCAGTTGAAGAAAAGAACTCATCTTTACATGAAAACATTTTGTGGTGTGGGCTCCAAGTTGATGTGTATTTGCAAGTCAGGTGTATAACTACACCTTGTCCCCATTTTAAGATTTATGTCCAAGTCGAGAAAAATAAAGCTTGTAACTGAAGTGTTGTTTCCCATTCTTGCCACTGGACCTTGGCCGTATCGACAGTGAATAAGGATTAAGAAAATTGGTAATTCTTTACAACTTTGGTCAACGTTACTGTTATAGTAATCATCCGTAAAATTTTCGGATGTTGCAGTTCAACCAAATGTGGCTGAGAAACTCGTAGCCAGTTGAAGAAAAGAACTCATCTTTACATGAAAACATTTTCAACATCTTTACATGAGAAAACTGTGATATAACTGTGGAGGATTAAACCTGAAAAATTAGGGTAATATGAACGAATTCAATACGTTAGTAAGTTTATTGATCGTGATAAATAAGGACCACTCACTTGTGCTTCTTTATGTCCGCTATCCCTGCCTTCTGATAGCCGAGCCTCTCGCTGGGGTTGTCCCTGCAGAGCCTCTTGATAAGATGCTGAGCGTTTTTCGGGATGGTTCTGGGGAAATCGATCATATCGATACCCTTCAATATGATCGTGTAGATCTGCATCGGATCGGCGGCACGGAAAGGGGGCCTGTAATGTACGGTACATTCAACGTTTCAAAGAAAAAAACAACAACTGGGTTTGAGAGAATAGATCAATAATCCAAAATACGTTTTGAGGTATACAGGTTGTATGTAGTGGTGAACTTAAAGTGGGATTCCAAGGTTTGACCCGATAAAGGGCCGTAGCCAATCCTCTTATATTTTGTGTGTTTTAAAAGAAAACGTGCCTTTAGCTGAATATCAAAGATATTAATATATTTTAGTAATTTTATTTAGATTTTTTTTAAAGAGATCGTGAACTTTTAATATCTTAATGGTTTTAATAAAGGAGGAAATCAGAAAAAAGAACATGATGTCTCGGGCACACATGTTGACTGTATAGTAAACAAAACACATTATACGGCAGACATATTACTACGTAGGAAGGATCTGGTCGGCTAAAAG
>OU015495.1:203013186-203023186 GCA_907164885.2 Dolomedes plantarius
TCTATGTTTTCTTTGCAGGATATGTTTTAAGTTAAAGTGATTTAGCGGTCTATGCTTGCTTTTTATTTTATATTTTTTGTTTATTTGATTTGTTTATATTTTACATTATATTTCTATATTCCTACGGATGAAGTAAGACATATCACTCTTTCCCATAAGCTGAAGAAAACATCCGAGATTACAAAATACGACTTAGCTCGATTTTGCCAAAATTTGACTTACACCACTCTGCCTGATCCACCCAATTAACGAGCGACTACCGGGACAAATAAGGTTTTACAGAGCGTAAGTAAGATCTGAACATGCTTGAACGGAGAAAACAAAAGGTCTTAGTGCCGCCAGCCAATGACCAAAGTAGTAAACAAGCTTTCAGGTGCCATTTGTGTGTGTGTGTGTCTATGACTACCGGCTTTTGAAAATTGTTTGACCTATACTTTGAAATAAATAATTTTAGGTTATACCCGTCATGTTTTATTCATATCTTTGTTTGTTTTATAATCAG
The DNA here is from genome assembly GCA_907164885.2 of Dolomedes plantarius. Lineage (NCBI taxonomy): Eukaryota > Metazoa > Arthropoda > Arachnida > Araneae > Dolomedidae > Dolomedes > Dolomedes plantarius. The sequence goes on from OU015495.1 coordinate 203,013,689, forward strand.
CGTGACAAGAGATTTCATTCTCATTGAAGCTAGAAAGGAACGATTGTTATGTATAGTAAAGTCAAATCAAATGCTGTTGAAATAAAGTTTAGCCAACAAATTTATGTTGATATTTGACATGATATAGTAAACAAAAAAAAAACTTAGTAATTGCTTTCGAAAAATTCAAATTAGGGTTGTGTTAGTCACTCCCTTTTACTCCTAAACATATATTTATATATCAAAAACGATTAAATCTCTTCTTTCGACGTATTTTCTTGGATGAAATGTTTGAACTTTTATAAGAATTATAGATAATAGCTCACTTCTACCCAGACTTGGGTGTATATAATTTGCAGTGGCACTCTAAATGAATTTGATACAAACACAGTTTATACATGAAACAATGTTTATTGAATTCGTTGCACATATAGAATTTGCTTTTACAGCAATAAGCATACGTACTACTTGTACGGAATATATATATTAGCATTTAATAAAAATACACTTTGACTTACTCACAAACCAGCAGAGAGTCAAACCAGCAGTACTGCCACGTAAACTTTGGGCCCCCTAAGCACTAGCGCAGGATAGCACCTGGAGCTGCTTACCTCGTAGCTCCCTTAACTCGCTTATCTATCAACCTTAACAAAACCTTCTTCTCTTTAATCAAGCTGCATGGTATTTATACCAAGCGCGTATGCCGAAATTAGCATATCTCAAGCAGCTTCTTTAATTCATTCACTCAAAAGTTCGATTATTGTGAATCGAATCTTATGTATACCTTACACTATGAATAGTAATAATTGTGATTATTTAGCATAACAAGCGATCATTAACAACATCAACAACAACAACAGTGATTATAACAATAACAATGATGACGTTGCTCATTTTCCTTTATTAAAAATGTTGAAAAGCTCCAGAATCACGATACATTTGGGCGTCAACGTTTTAGCTGAAACAGGCCTATTAAGGGGAAAAATTATAATAAGTCCGTTGGGAATGGATCTGCACTCATGAATTTTGCCATGTCTTCTCTCGCACGTGGTCCAAATCTTAACGAACGGTCTGAGTAATTTTCTAATACAATTTGTTTTTAAATACAACGAATAATAATTTAGATTATTTTGGACGGAAATTACAAAGATGAAATAAGGTGCACTTATTCAAAAAAATTAATTTAAAGGCTGGAAATGTTGAATCAACTAGTTTACTTTATTTTCAGCATATTTTAACCATTTACTTTTGTGGTTCCTTCAGTTTGTAAGGTATACATAAGATTCGATTCACAAGAATCGAACTTTTGAGTGAATGAATTAAAGAAGCTGCTTGAGATATGCTAATTTCGGCATACTCGCTTGGTATAAATACCATGCAGCTTGATTAATACAGAGGTTGAAAAGGGGTTGTTAAAGTTGATAGATAAGCGAGAGGGAGCTACGAGGTAAGCAGTTCCAGGTGCTATCCTGCGCTAGTGCTTAGGGGGCCCGAAGTTTACGTAGCAGTACTGCTGGTTTGACTCTCTGCTGGTCTGTGAGTATTTGCAAAGTGTATTTCTATTGAATGTTAATATATATATTCCGTACAAGTAGTACGTATGCGTATTGCTGTAAAAGCAAATTCTATATGTGCAGCGAATTCAATAAACAGTGTTTCATGTATACACTGTGTTTGTATCAAATTCATTTAGAGTGCCACTTCAAATTATATACACCCAAGTCTGGGTAGAAGTGAGCTATACTCTACAGCTTATTTAAATAGTGTATAAAATGTCAAAACACGGATTCTTAGTACCATTTTGCAACCGCTTTGCCATTACAGCTGAGATTTTGTTAACAAACAAATAAATATATAATAATGAAGATAGATAATACATCGAAGCAATTTCGCAAATTTTCCCCGGGAAACTTAATTAAAGGTTAAAGATATTTAAGTATGATGCCTTAAGATGGTCAGTTAAACAGTGTACAAAATATAAAAACATTAATTTGGAATTACCAGTTTGTACCTCCTATAAGTTCATTATAATCTAGTTTCCGTAATTCCAACAAATACAACTTCAATAATGTAGGGCAAGTGTTACATTGTTTGAATTTAGTAAATTTTCCCGAGAAATTTTTTTAAAAGACTTGAAATATTGAATTTATTTTAATTTATTTATTTTAAATAATATTTAGTTGGCTCTATGAATCCTTTTTATGATTCTTTCAGTTGCTTCTTCAGTTTATATAGAGTACAAACTCTCAAAATACGGATTTTTTTCATTACCAGTATGGGTCCCCAATATGTATTAAAACATGGTTTGCAGTAATGGATATTGATTGAACTTCATAGTCCTACTATAATCAGAGATGTTGTAGCACTTTAAGCTACATTAATTTCTTGCTTCCTTATATCAGCGGGTTCATTTTATTATTACTGATATATCTTGATGAATAGGCCTTACTGGAGTTTTAAGTTTCTTCAAGGTATTACATGAACGCTTATGTCAATTGCCTTCATCTATATATATAAAACAGTTCCGTAACTGACTCATTCATTCACTGACTGACAGACAACGCACAGACCAAACCGCTGGACCTAAAGGGCTGAAATTCTGCATGGCGATTCTTCTAATAGTATAGGGGTGCACTAAGAAGGATTTTTCAAAAATTCTTCTTAGATTTTTTAAAATTAAATTTTTAAGCTGTTTTTTAAACTTTTTCTACGTTTGCATTTAAAATAATACATTGAGGGTTATAAAATTTATATCACGAGAAAGATCATAAAAATTCCTTCAAAATGAATTTTTTTTCGAATTTTTATCTCCATTTCCTGATTTTTGGTGAATTTTTAAAGATTAATTTTTAGAATTAAATTTATTAAATGCCGATCACGTGATTTCTTTTTCTGGTACTTTAAATAAATTTATCGTCACGTGCGTAACAACTAAATAGACAAAAAAAATATTTTTTTCTCTTTCTAATGCAGCAGACGATTGGATATTATAAAAAAAAATGCATATCCCTTACGATTTTTTTATAAATATATATATAGATATAGATATATATATATATTTTACATCAATTGTATACATTGATCGTCGCATTTATTATAAATATATATATTTATTTTTTGGCATAAATTGCATACGTTGACCGTTGTATTTAATTTGAATGTACTCCGTAGCGAAGCGCGGGTTTTCAGCTAGTTATTTCATACTCCTCAAAGAAGTACTCAAAATACAATAGATGTGGAAAAAATTTAATGATTTTAAGTGGTCAATAACAGCAAAAGTTTAGTCATGTTTAAACGACTCACGTTCAAACGAATTCATTTCAAATTAACCCCTGCCTTAGTTCTTTAACATTTTAAAAGAGAATATCAAAACTTTAAAAATTCTCCATTCTAATAGCGTAAATATTTGCTCTATCACCTCGAGAACAATATGTCTCGTAGATTATTTTTCGCATTACCAAAGCGGGAAAGGCTTTTCAGACATATCCAATTACAAAGTTCAGAAAACGGTTTATAATTAAGGATTATTTCTTCGCTCACACATGCAAGTAGTTCGTCATTAATGAATAAGGACAACATGCGGAAGCCAAAATAGAGTAGGAGTTGGGAATTTCGGAATGAATTTTGTCCTTAGGCTTCAGAAGTACGATTTAATAAAATGTGTGAAATTCTCGGGGGATAATTGAGAATGCAAATGCGAATTATTGCTAAAAGGTCTGAGGAGGAAAATCGCAAAACTTTATTAAAGTTTTCAAGATCAATAGAAAATAATTTCTGCTGTCAAAAGTAATTATATCATAGGTATTTAAAATTTGTTTTTTACAATACTATGTTTGCCAAAAATAAATTGAAATTTTAGGAATTTTTCCAAAAAATGCATTGTTTTTTTAAAGGACTTGTGTTTAGAGGCTAATATTTCCAAACACTAATTAGAAATAATGGCTTCTAAACCCATATTAAACTAGATGTTAAGATGAACTTATTATTGTTGTCTTATATTTATCTTTTACTGAAACATAACACATAACCTTTAAATTTTTTATATTTTAAAATGCATTCTAAGTTGAAACTCAAAAATCGATATATTCTGTAAAGGAGAGATGCCATTAAAAATTTCATAACCGTTATAGAGAAAATATAGCACACTTCTACCCAGACTTGGGTGTATATAATTTGAAGTGGCACTCTAAATGAATTTGATACAAACACCGTTTATACGTGAAACAATGTTTATTGAATTCGTTGCACATATAGAATTTGCTTTTACAGCAATAAGCATACGTACTACTTGGACGGAATATATATATTAACATTCAATAGAAATACTTTTTGCCATACTCACAAACCAGCAGAGAGTCAAACCTGCAGTACTGCCACGTAAACATTGGGCCCCCTAAGCCCTAGCGCAGGATAGTACTGGAGCTGCATACCCTCGTAGCTCCCTCTCGCTTATCTATCAACTTTAATAACACCTCTTCAAAAACCTTAACAACCTTTTTTATTAATGACGCTGCATGGTATTTATACTAAGCGCGTATGCCAAAATTAGCATATCTCAAGCAGCTTCTTTAATTCATTCACTCAAAAGTTCGATTCTTGTGAATCGAATCTTGTGTATACCTTACACAGTCATATACATTCTACATTCATGAACGCAAACTAAAAATTTTTAATTGTTAAAATGATCTCAGTTGGAATAAAACTGAAGAGATAAACTAATATACACTGCTGGACACCCAAATTGCAACACCAAGAAAGACAAGAGATATCAAAACAAAATTTATTTTGTAGATAACATGTTGACCAAGTATCAAATGATTAAATTTATAGACTTCTGTGAAGTGTGGTTCCTGCCAAAATCAGTAGCCAGAGTAGCCGCCATTGTTGGAGATCACCTCTGCCACACGCCTCGGCATTGATTCAAAGAGACTTTGGATGAGTTCTTGGGGTACAGTAGACCAAGCAGCTTCCACACGTTGCCAAAGTTGATCTGCTGTGGCAGCTGGGGATGGAATCTGGGTCAATCGTAGAGCAACCATGGACTACATGTTTTCTATCGGCGAAAGATCCGGAGAGCCAGGGAAGCAATTCAATCTGGCGATTGACGAAGAACCGTCGGACAATGCGTGCCACGTGTGGTCGCGCATTATCCTGTTGAAATATGGCTGTGGGCAAGCCCTGAATGTAAGGAAGGACAACTGGCTCCAACACCTCGGAGATGTAGCGCTGGCTGTTTAAAGTACCGGCAATGCGTACTAGAGGTGTGCGAAAGTGATATCCAATACCGCCCCATACCATAATACCCGGTGCAGGACCAGTGTGGCGGTGCATAACGCAGCTGTTCAGCATCCTCTCTTCACGGTGTCTCCAGACTCGAATGCGACCATCGTGGTGTTGCAGACAGAAGCGTGACTCGTCAGTAAAGACAATTTCATTCCATTCTGCCGTCCACATCCTTCTGTCATCGCACCATTGGCGGTGGAGAATCTGTGGTTCTGCGTCAAGGGTAGACAAAGCAATGAACGTCTTGCGGACAGACCACTCTGCTGTAAGCGGCGTCGAATGGTACGCGCAGACACTGGATGATGCGTTACAGACTGCATGTGCTGTGCTATGGTTCGTGATGTGACTGAGCGATCCGTCACTGCCATGCGCACAATTTGCCTGTCATCACGTGAAGTGGTGGGCTGAGGTGGATGCGATCGAACACGCCGCTCCGTCGTACCCTCCCTCATCCAACGATCACATATCCGCATTACAGTTGTTTGATTTCATTCAACACGACTACCGATTTCCCTGAAAGATAATACACAATCTCGGTAGGCCACTATCCTTCCTCTGTCGAACTCGGATACTTGATCAAAAGAGGATCGCTGTTTTCGACGAGGCATAACTGATCGTTTTTTTGAAAAAGCCACAAGAAAAACACAATTGCCAAACTTGAAATCGTCGAAATCTCCAAGCCTTAAATAGCGCTTTGAAGTGGCGCCACAGGCGCGCGTGATGTGCGTCTGCGCTGAAATTCTAATCATTTGCATATCTCACCTCCGCTAATGCATGTTGTAAATTTCATGTTATTTGCATGTTTCCTTCAGGGTGTTGCATTTACAGTGGCCAGCAGTGTATATAAGCGAAATAAAATTTCAACCACATAATAGTTTAACAAGCTGAAAGTTTTATAGCTGCATATGACACCTTAATAAATTAGTATGCATAATGAATTATCCAGGGTTACTACTAATGCATTTTCCTTTTAGAATGGCTCATTGGATTTAACTAAGGCTCTAAAGAGAAGGATAAGGTATTCATTTAGGGCAGTGGTTCCCAACTTTTTTCAGCTGGCGACCCACCTTTCCTTATCGGAATACTTCCACGGTCCGTCGGTCCATAGTGGAGTAAAAAACCTTATTTGTATCTTATCCCTTCCTTATGTATATATAAATTACCATCAAATATTGGAAATGTATATATATATATATATATATATATATACAGTATGCCCACTAAAGTCCCTTCCCACCCTCTTAACTTCGGAACGGCTGCTGCTATATTCATAAAAGTGGTGTCTAGGTATAGTAAAGTAGCCATGCGCTACTGAATATAACCACCTACCGCTCCACCTGGTGGAAAACTGCGGAGTTAGCAATCCTATCTCGAAAACGGAACGAGATAGGGGAAAAAAGTGATTTACAAAGTTGTAGAAAATCATCGATTTAGTACAAATAGATACCTTGGGGACATAAACGCAAAAAATAGAACGGTTAAAACGCGCATTTGTTTTTTCATGATTTCCTACATTGTGACGTGACAAAACGATCTGAGAAAGAAAAAAACAACTAGTTTTAACAGTGTACCTTTATTTGAGATGTTCAAACTTCTCACCGTCATTGCGGTGTCGTGTTTTGCCCGAAAGATAATCATTTCTCCTTCCGTTCAAGTTTCGTGACATCACAGTGTAGGAAATCACGAAAAAACAAATGCGCTTTTTAACCATTCTATTCTTCGCATTAATGTCCACAAGGTGTCTTTTCTTACTAAATCAATAATGCTCTACGACTTTGTGAATCACTTTTTTAGCCTTAGTGGGCATACTGTATATATATGAGTGTGCAGTATATATATATATATATATATATATATATATATATATATATATATATATATATATATATATATATATATATATATATATTCAAGAAAGAGAAAATTTAATAACTTATGAAAGAACTTTGGCTAAACCTAAATTATTTTGAAAATTTTGTTACCATCTTTGCAATGTTTTGTTACATTAATGTGTTGAGCTGTATCTACATTTTACCGAATATGACCAAATTGCCTATCCCAGAGATCCATCTCTTAATTGATTTTATATGTTGGGTGCCTAACACCCTCTTGACTCCACTTGTGTGGTTAAACGTTGTGTGCTGTCTTAAATTAAAGATATATTAAAAAAAAAAAAAAAAAAAAAGAGAGGAAAAACTATCGTTCTACTGGACTGTTAAACTTTCTACTAGAAAACTTTTGTATGTGATTTTCTGGATCTCCTGGGCTAATAATCGACTGTGACACTCCTACTTCTTTCATCTGTCAGTAAATTTTCTCTTTCTTGAATGCTCTGTCCTCTTCCCCACACCTAACCACGCGTTGGAAGTCGTCCCAACCTCTTTGTAGCTTTATAAATAGATTTTACTTCACATGCTCAGTCATAATGTACTGAAAAATATTACTTAAATAAGGATGACTAAAGACAGGCTTGGGATGACCGCTCCTTTGTCCTCCCTTTTCCTTCAGGTTTCTGTTGACTCGTGTTTTCCCCATTGGAATTCATGAGTGAACGGATTGCCCTTTTCCTGGTTGGCTGGGTGTTAGATCATTTCCTTTTTCTGGAGTCAGTAAGTGAATACTGATCTCTTTTGAGCCTTTCCCAACCTAGAGTTTCAGTGTCGTGCACTATACGCACCAATTTTTCACTCTGAATTTTGTTTAGAGTTGTCGGTTGTGGTTAAGACGGTGGGAAATTATTGAGCCTGCTCTCCTCTGACCCAACCAGGCACTTGTTCACTCAACTACACAAACACACACAAACACACACAAACAAAAACATACACCTTGAATTAAACAGAATGTACACAGATGAAGGAATGGTACACCAGTACCAAAAGTGAATTGTTTTACATAATGAATCTATCATTGTGAAATATTAAGGTGAATGAAGTGTAAATTGTAAAATGTTTGATAACTTTGAATTGTGATAAATTTGAATCAGATTTTTGTGTTATGGAAAATTTTTGAAGTGTAAATAATATGTAGAGAATTTTGAATTTCATGTGTAATTTCATATGTTTGTATTTCATAAGTAAGTCGAAGGTATAAAAGAGCTCTAAAAAGATAAACTGTATTGTAATTGATGTCAAAATACATTTGTGTCGTTCGGCAAGTACAAGATACGAGAAAAATAATCCCATGGGAAATTGATCAATATTTATATTTTTTTCAATTATTAATATGTTGTGTCTCTGAGTATTTTACAGGGTCAACCATGTCAAGGAGGCCTCCAAACAAGCCGGTCGACCGCATTTAGTTTTGTCTTTCATATATTTAAATATTTTTTTTCATGTACCTCCATTTTCACATTACCATAATCTGTGTAAATAAAGTCATACTTGTAGAATTCTAAACTGGAACTGTTATAAAATTATAAGATGAGTGGACAGCCTACAGGACTGTTGATTACATTACCACTCAACGAGGCTGATGAAAGTATTAAAGCCTGGACTTTAGATTGTAAAATGCTGCTAACATTCCACGTTAATGGGTAATAGTTATTTTGTGATTTTCAATTAATTTGTTCCTAGGTGAGTTTTTGAAGTGACATTGTTTTTCAGGTGATGTCCTATTGAGATTATATATTGGTATAATTAAAGTGATATTTTGAATTTATAGTGATATATTTTGAGATAATGCTGTAATATTTTCCTTTTTTGCCTAAGTCATCAGTGATATAATATTGTACAACTCAGGAATTTTTGTGTAACTTGAAAAATTGTAAACTGTGTATTTTAAAACCACTGCTCCAAGTCTTACAGAACAGAAAGAATTAATCCAGGGGTTGTTAAGGGAACGGTTGATTTTTAATTAAGGGGTTTTTCACTGGAACCTGTTGTGTAGAGAGACGTCCCTACTCAGCATGTTTTCCAGTCTACTGATGTAATGTTTTTTTTTATCGTAGGGGTTGTTGCCACAGGGAATTAGCTACTCCTTGTGTGCACGCCTTCAGGGGGGGGGAAAGTTGTCGGACTTAAGCGGGAACGAAATAATTATTCTAAATTTAAAGGGGGCTTAGTAATTAATTTATTGTCGTGGCGTAATTCGCCACTATTCTCATATCTTGGTTCGAAATACATCGAGAGAAATCGGGGGAATTCCCTTTGGATTGATTGACATCTGTGGCCACGCCTATGGTTCAACGCCGGTGTATGCGTCACAGAGATCATGTGGGCATGCGCGGTGGCTTTGGAT
>OU015495.1:203028186-203033186 GCA_907164885.2 Dolomedes plantarius
CAAATCTGTGCATCATTCTTTGAAACCACAATTCTTTTTTTTTAATTTATTGACCATGAAATATAGAAAAAACGCAAAAAAACTACAAAAAAATTACAGGCATATTAAAAAATAATACTTATTTATGACTTTAGATTCATACAAAAAAATCAGTGCACAATTATGTTTATATATGTACAGTAAACTTCTACAAAAATAATTAAGGTCTTAATATGATTTGGCGTGCATGGAGCATTTAACAAAATGCTAAAAGTTTGAATTTTTTTTTTTGAAAAACAGACAATATTCTGCCAAAAAACCTTATTTTGAATATAGTATTAAAAATAAGGTTTTTGAATAATGTAAAGGTTTACTATATTACTACAAAATTACTATATTACTACAAAATAAGGCTTACTATATTCAAAAGTAAGAATACAAAGTACTGTATTCAAAAGTACTTTGTATTCTTATTTACTATATTGAATATAGGGTCTTCAGTATAGTAAATAAGAATAGTATTCTCATTTTGTATATACAGTTAAAGACTGAAAATTAAAAAATTCGAAGTTGAAAGTCCCTTATCTCCTTAAGGATAATTTAATTTTTATTGAAGACAACGTTACTATCAAAGAAAATGAAGGAATAATATTAAGTTATCAGGAAATACAGGTATCAACTTTTTTCGATTTAAAATACATCATAAACGGGGCTTAGAATAAGTTAAGAAATGATTGCACTTACATTCCTGTAAAAAGCTCGTACATTAGGATGCCAATAGCCCAGAAGTCTACTGCTCTGTCGTGGCCTTTGTTCAGGATTATTTCCGGAGCAACATATTCGGGAGTTCCACAGAATGTCCATGTTTTCTTACCACTTCGCAGTTTCGTCGAGAAGCCAAAATCTACCTGTGAGACACGAGAACACTATACAAGTCTCAGTTACTGAAATATAGTTTTAAGTACGTTATTTATAGAGAGAAATGTTGAATAATATTGAAACAAATGAGGCGATAGAGTTTTAAAGAATATTTTGTAAGAGACGTTTATAAATGACCTTAAACAGTAATTATTGTTATCTGTACATTTAAGTTGCTAAGCCGATTATTTGGGAAGTCCGTAAGAGAAAACTACTGTATCAATTGACTTCATTTTGCTTTTGTGATCAATTGGCTTCTGTATCAATTGGATACTGTATCAATTGGCTTCATTTTTCGGAATGGGGGTCCGAGACACATTTTGAAATTTTTTTTATTTATTGAGTTACACATTTTGAATTTTTTGTGATGGTTAATCATATAATTTGCAAACAAAATCACATCATAAAACTTCTCATAAAGTTTTTAAAAATTTTAAATTTTTTAAAAAAAGGTGGAGTAATTTAAAATCGTTATAACTCGAAATATTATTTGTTGAATTACAGAATTTTTTCATTTAATTAAACAGAATTATATAAGTTTAAATTTTGATCCAGCGTTTTTTAAAATATTAATTTAAAAAAAAATTAAAAATATTTAAGGTGAAAATTTAAAAAAAATTATACAACATATTTAAAAAAAAAAATTATTTTTAAAAAATCTTATTTTTAAAAGTAACTTATTTTCAAAAGTAAATATTTTTTCAAATTTGCTGAGTTAAAATTAAAGTAAAATAATTGAAAAAGACATGTTCAAAGTTTGAACCATTTATATTTAACGGTTCTTAGCTTATAACAATTTAAAGACGAAAAATGGTGAATAAACCCATCATGCATTTAAAGGTTTAAACACAGATTGGCTGCTGTTAGAACGTTGCAAAATAATAATAATAATAATAATAATAATAATAATACTAATATCTCCTGTTCTAATTAAGATAGAAACATGATTTAAACGTCATTTTAAGCGGAAAAGAACACAAAATTTTTACTGCAATAATTTGTTTTTGAAAATTTGAAGAATGTTGTGTCCTTGACCCCCTTAAACAAAAGATTTTAATCTATAGATGTGTCAAATTTGGTTTATGTAACCGCCATTTCTATTAATTAGCGATAATTTACAATTAAAAATTGCTTTCTGCTCGTGCTCACTCACATGTTTAAATCTTTTTAGATACTCACTAAGCACAAGGCCACGTAACCACATTAATTTGTTTATTCCGAGGAATCTCTCCAAAAAACAATGATGTGTTGAGTATAATTTGTGTATTAGTACATTTATTTACTCTCCAGTCGTCCTGTTTTGACGGGTACCAACTAGTTATTATTGTTATTTGTCTAATGCGGAAGCACTTGTCGTGAGACTTCACCTATTGTCATTCACCGCTGTTTTTTCTTGGCTACTTTATTATGGAAGCACCGATTTTTACCATGTTTTTATTAACTTGCTTTCTTGTTTGTGTGTGTGTTTGTCTGGTACAAATCTTGCAATCGATTTTTAACTAACTTCCCGACTAGCTAGGCATTTGAAACTTTTAGAATAGCTCAGAACACGATGACAATGCATTATTTTAATACTTTTAGCCATCTTTATTCCATATTTTAAAATCCATTACGTAAAAATACGAGTAGCGTCTGGAGCCAAAAGTCACTGCGCTACAGGCGCCATCTATTAACGCAATAGTGAACCTATTAACGTCATAGCCAAATTATTCGGGTAATGTGTTTATAAATGTTATAAAATTATAAAAAAAGTATTATTTAAATGTTTATAATGTGTTTATAAATGTTATTCACTAAATAAATGCTTGAAAATTTCTTATAATTGCTCTCTTTATTACGCATTTCATCATTTTCTTTCAAGTTGATGGGATAATTCATCAAAAACATTTTGAAAAAAGTATCTATTAATACATAGAATTGTCAAGTTTATATGATTCAACAGAAAATTTAAAAACGTGGTATATTAAAAAGTCTTTTTATAAAGTAATTATTTTTAGGTGTGCCTGCATTGCTCCCTGTATGGTCCGATCTACAAATTCCCCCTTAAGGGGTCACACTACCTTTGACTACAGTGAAATGACCCTAAACATGATCAAATTCGAGCTACTGAAACTCCAATAATATTAATATATATATAAAAAATTTTTGTTTTATACCAAAATTACAAGTCTTCAGTTATATTTTATACAAAAATAGAACTTGTAAAGCCATAAATAATTTTTAGATTTTATTTTTAAATGTACACATTACTAAAAAGGGAACAAAAAAAACATTGGATGTTTCGCGCATCATAAAATTAAGAAATATGCATACAGGAACTATTTTTTGGTCAAATTTAATTAATAATATACTCAAGTTTAATGTAAAACCAAAAAATATACAAAAATATAGTTGAAATTGAAAAATTGATATAAAATTAAAAAAATTAAAATTTAGCAATTTTTTAAAACATTTTCAAGTGTAAAAATTTTTTTTACAAATTTATTTTTTACTTTTTTGGTTTTAATATGTAAAGATGCTTAAAATACAAATCTGATAAAAATTTTGTTTGTCTAGCACACATAGTTTGGGAGTGTGCGTAATCCAAAAATTTACATATTTGAGAAAATTGAAGTTAAAGTTGGAATATACATAGCCATGGCAACAGAGTGAGCTTTACATAAACTCTCATAACTCGAGAAATAATGCGATTTTTTTTATGCGGTTTTTGCATAGTGTTCAGAAATGTACCAAAAATCAGAATATTGCAAAAACCAAAAATCGATTTTTTTGAAGTTTTAAAGGTTGTGCACCCTCTTAAAGTGCCCATATCCAACCTATATACGGAGGTGTTTAAGTGGCGCTTGTCGAGATTCGATCTCACCACTCTCGGCCCCGAAAGCCGACGCGCTACCACTTGGCTACCTTAAGCCAAAACAATAATTGTAAAAAACTGCTAAATTTCAGAACTTCAAATTGTATTTAAGTAATAAATAAACATCGTACAGCCTGTAAAACTGCTTAATTTACCCGACACATTACCCGACGATACATTTACCCGACGTTTAATAATTTCTCCTGTTATTCGTTACTATGATGTTTTGCCAATCTTTTTATCCTACATTACAACGTGGAATACGGCGATGTTACAACAGAGCTTGTAAGAAGTTATTTTCAAATTTAATTCTGTTTCTATGGTTGAGTAAAACACAGTAAAATATAATGGCGCAAACGGATGCTCAAATTCAGTAACACACTGAGAAGGAAATAAAACAAAATCGCGGAGTTTAGGATTAAGAAAATTAAGTCTTGACACCAGAAAACAATTCTGCAAGAAATAAAAGTGCAAGAATACAAATGCTATTTAAGCGTGGAACGTCCATTTATAACGAATATTTGCACGTATGAAAAGATAATTAACATCTAAGACGAGTTAATTTAATACCGTGTGTGCCGGCTGAATTGCGAGTAAAATTTCAAATTTGTTCGAAATTGCAGTATTACTCTATTGAAACAAATTAGTTAAGATTACAAGAGAAAATAAATGTACAAATTCATTATTGTGGCTTGGTATCGCCAGTCTATATATTTAAGTTGGAAAGCCGATTCTTTGGGCAGTCCGTGAGAGAAAACTACTGCATCAATTGACTTCATTTTGGTCTTAAACGAAAGAATTTAATCTAGAGATGTGTCAAATTTGGTTTTTGTAACCGCAATTTCTATTTTTTAGTGATAATTTACAGTTGAAAAATGCTTTCTGCGTATGCGCAATGACATTTTTAAATCTGGCTTTAGATACTCACTAAGCACGAGGCCTCATAAACAAATTAATTTGTTTCTGCGCATGCTCAGTGACATGTTTAAATCTGGCTTTAGATACTCATTAAGCACGAGGCCGCATAAACACGGTAATTCGTTTATTCCGAGGAATTTCTCCAGCTCTCTCTCTCTGCCTTTTTTTTAACTTTTAATTATGTTTGTGATATACAGAACTAAACCTGACGGAAATTGTTTATTTTGCGCTGTTGACTAACCATATATATTTTTATTGGATTCAATAGTAATTTTTTAAAGTGTATTTTTACCATTCTTTTATTAACTCACTTTCTTGTTTGTTTGTGTGT
>OU015495.1:203038186-203043186 GCA_907164885.2 Dolomedes plantarius
AAATGAAGCAGAAGATATGCAGTAGAAAGTAAACTTTAATTAAAAATACGAATTACACTTTGGGGAAAAACTGTAAAGTGGATGTTTGGTTTTGTTTATGATGCCTACATTGTTCAGCCAGCTTCTCGATTTGAGGTAAACATTTCAACTCATTTTCAGAGGAAGGTTCCATCTGAATAAATGCTTTCAGAGTTTTAATAGAGTCTATTATGGCTTTGTCCATTATGGCAGAATTAAAAATATCTTTCGGCAGGTAAGTAGAGAAAAGCCCTGGCAGTTTCCTACCGAAAATAGCGCATACGTCTTCGTTTACATCAGAGCTTTGGCCACATACAGTTTGATAAGAAATATTGTGCCTTGACTTAAATCGAGAAAGTTAAATTAAGGAAAAAGAAAATTTTTTGTCAAATTTTTAGTTCGAATTAACCGAATTGATAAAAATTTAGTTCGAATTAATGAGATATTTTTAACATTAACTCCAATACAAGTTTTTTGGGGCCTTTGGATTAGTTCGAATTAACCGAAAGTTCGAATTAACCGAGTTCGAATTAACGAGCGTCTACTGTATTACCCGACTATAAGTTACTAAGCCGATTATTTGGGCAGTCCGTGAGAGAAAACTACTGCATCAATTTACTTCATTTTTGTCTCGAACGAAAGATTTTAATCTATAGATGTGTCAAATTTGGTTTTTATAACAGCAATTTCTGTTTATCAGCGATAATTTGCAATTAAAAATTGCTTTCTGCGCATGCTCAGTGACATGTTTAAATCTAGCTTTAGATACTTACTACACACAAGGCCGCAATTTGTTTATTTCGAGGAACCTCTCTGACTCTCTCTCTGCCATTTTTATTTTTAATTAAAAGTGTATATCGCTATTCTTAATATTATGATTTTCAAAATTTGGCAATGATGTGTTGAGTCTAATTTGTGTATTACTACATTTATTTACTATTCAGCCCTCGTGTTTTAACGGGGACGAACTAGTAGTTAATTAATAGTCTAATATTGCAATTTAAAATATGTATTTTATTCTCTGAAGAGTGTTTATTTTCCTAGAATTTGTTACTTTTAGTATGTCAAAATTTTATAATAATGTTAGAAGAAGTCTAAATTTTAATGGAACTTTTGCGATTTCAGATTTATTTCAAATATTACCAACAGGATATTTTTAAAAACGAGTACACGAAGTGCTACATTAAGTAATATATCTGCATTAAAATATAATTTCTGAAATTAAAGCTAAGAGCTCAACTGAAACTTTTTCTCAAAAATAGTCAAATATATTTAGACTAGCTGAAAACCCGCACTTCGCTACGGAGTACATTCAAAGTAAATACAACGGTCAATGTATGCAATTAATGCCAAAAATTATATATATAATAGCCGTTGTCTCTGTATAACACTTCCGGGCTGTACTCATCTTTCAATTGAAGCCCTCAGTAAACAAACAGCCGGTTAGGCTTAATTTCAATTTCAGATGTGAATCAGAATTTTTTCTTACCTAAAAACTAATATCTTTTCCATCAAATCACGTTTGTTCAGCCTATTATTCTATAAAACATTCAGAACTACAAAAAAAATCGGATGCTTTTAGCTGTATATTTAACAGTTTTTAAAAATCTGTTTACTTTTGCGATGAATTCTGAAAGTAAACAAACTTGAATTTTGAATGAATCAAGTAGCTCAAGTATTCATATCGCGTAGTGAGCTGTAAAAAATTGGATGGCAGTCTACTACTCCAATCGCATGAAAAACTAAATAAATAAAAAATAATGAAAGGGTTTGTTTTTACAAGGTGTGGATTAAATGCAATATTATTAGATAATTCGGGATATTTTTTAACTTTCATATACTTTTTCCATTATGACGTCATTATTAGTATTATGACGTCAAAATGACGGGTTGGATGGCAGTCTACTACTCCAATCGCATGAAAAACTAAATAAATAAAAAATAATGAAAGGGTTTGCTTTTACAAGGTGCGGATTAAATGCAATATTGTTAGATAATTCGGGATATTTTTTAACTTTCATATACTTTTTCCATTATGATGTCATTATTAGTATTATTACGTCAAAATGACGGGTTACCTTCTAGTAAATAAATAAATATATATATATGTAATAAATACGACGATTAATGCATACAATTGATGTAATATATATATATATATATATATATATATATATATATATATATAAATATATATATATATATATATTTATAAGAAAATCATAAGGGATATTTTTATAGACAAAATAATTTAGAAGAAAATATTCAAATTAAATCTCATATAATGAATACTAAAGAATATAATACAATTAAATAGTACAGTTTGTAGAACATTTCTTTTACAGTATTTTAATATTTTTTTGGATAATGTCCAATCGTCTGCCGCATTATCAAGAAAGAAAAAATATGTTTTTTGTCTATTTAGTTGTTATGCACGTGACGATAAATTTATTTAAGGTACCAGAAAAAGAAATCAAGCGATCGGCATTTAATAAATTAAATTTTAAAAATGAATCTTTAAAAATTCACCAAAAATCAGGAAATAGAGGTAAAGATTCGAAAAAGATTTCATTTTAAAGGAAAGTTTAGGATCTTTCTCGTGATATAAATTGCATAACCCTCAAATCATTATTTTAAATGCAAACTTAAAAAAAGTTAAAAAACAGTTTAAAAATTTAACTTAAAAAAATCTAAGAAGAATATTTGAAAAATCTTTCTTAGTGCACCCCTACACTATAAGGAGAATCGTCTTGCAAAATGTCAGCCCTTTAGGTCCAGCGGTTTGGTCTGTGCGTTGTATGTCAGTCAGTCAGTCAGTGAGTCAGTTACGGAACTGTTTTATATATATAGATTATGAAACCGTACAGAAAAAAATTGATTTAAGAAGTAGTGTAATTGAATAAATTTAAATCATTTGATTTTATTATAAAACATATTAGTCTTTAATAATTTTAATAGGTTAGATAATGTTTATATATGATGAAATGGATATTTTGCAAGTTTTATATATTGTGTCTATCAAACTAATCAAAAGTCTCTTTATTCATGTTGAAAAAGAAAACATAATTAGAGAGCGTTTATGTGCACATAAAAAAGGTACTGAAAAAAAACCTCACCTATCTCTTAAGTAAGTCCACACCTCTCCTCCTAAACAAACCTCCATCAACATATAAACATACTTTTTGTCTTTAAAAGTCTTGTATAACCTGAAAAATATGAAAGAATGTGTAATGAAATAGTTAAAGTAATGCACATTGAAAAACCTTCTTTATAACTTTAATATAAATCGAAGGTCTTTAATTTCAAATGGAAATTTATCTAAAATTAGGAATTTAGGGGCTAAAATATTAAAAAAAAACTTGAGATGAACACGCTACGCTACTTATTTAGTCTACACCATTAGTACGTACACAAGGTCGTTCGCACTTTATGGAAACGATTTTGCAATTTATTTTTATCGTTTGCATTTTGAGATAAAAATTTGGCAACTTCAGAATATTCGTCTGAAACTGTTTTGTTTTGGAAATTAAAATAAAAGATTTATTTTGAAAATGGCTTCTAAATTTGATAGATGGCTCGTAGGTTACGTAACTGCCCTTTCCGAGGAGAAATATTCGTATCAATAAATTATAAAGTGGTGTAAAAATCGCGGTTATGGCATTTCAAAAAAAGGTATTTATAATATATTAAATTTGAAAGGGGAAAAAACGTCGAACTGAAAGTAAAAATGAAAACATGACCGCGAAACTTCATCCTAAGACTGTTCGAACGCAGGCAAATATCAAGAAAGAGAAGTCTCTCATCCTAAAAGAAAATCCGTCGACTTAAAGATCTATTGCATCGAAACTAGGAATGTCTTCTGGCACTGTAAGTAAAATCATTATATATATAATAGCCGTTGTCTCTGTATAACACTTCCGGGTTGTACTCATCTTTCAATTGAAGCCCTCAGTAAACAAACTGCCGGTTAGGCTTAATTTCAATTTCAGATGAGGATCAGAATTTTTTCTTACCTAAAAACTAATATCTTCTCCATCAAATCACGTTTGTTCAGCCTGTTTTTCTATAAAACATTCAGAACTAAAAAAATTGGATGCTTTTAGCTGTATATTTAACAGTTTTTAAAAATCTGCTTACTTTTGCGATGAATTCTGAAAGTACACAAACTTGAATGTGAATGAATCAAGTAGCTCAAGTATTCATATCGCGTAGCGAGCTGTGAAAAACTGGATGGCAGTCTACTACTCCAATCGCATGAGAAACTAAATAAATAAAAGATAATGAAAGGGGTTGCTTTTACAAGGTGTCAATTAAATGCAATATTGTTAGATAATTCGGGATATTTTTTAACTTTCATATACTTTTTCCATTATGACGTCATTATTAGTATTATGACGTCAAAATGACGGGTTGGAATGCAGTCTACAACTCCAATCGCATGAAAAACTAAATAAATAAAAAATAATGAAAGGGTTTGCTTTTACAAGGTGTGGATTAAATGCAATATTGTTAGATAATTCGGGATATTTTTTAACTTTCATATACTTTTTCGATTATGACGTCATTATTAGTATTATGACGTCAAAATGACGGGTTACTTTCTAGTTCATAAAGATTTGAAGTTAAAAAAGATGTTTAAACCTAAAGTTCGTCTGCCTTTGCCAAAGCATATTGCTGAAAGAAAACGATATTGTAGAAAATTATATGAAAAACACCTAGCTGCTGAAAACGAAAATTTGTGGTAACACACCTAGCTGCTGAGTCATGGGTGTATTTAAGTGACTGTTATAAAAAAAGATCAATTTTCTATTGTTCAACTATCAGGAATGACCATACGAAATGGCTTCGTCAGTGTACAGAAACGTTCCGAAAGGGATTCATGATAGTTGCAGGATTTGGTTACAACAGCAAATTAAAAATAAAAAAAGTCCGAAGTAAAGCCAAAATTAATTCACTCTACTATCAGAAGAATATATTAGAAT
>OU015495.1:203048186-203055686 GCA_907164885.2 Dolomedes plantarius
CGCCAAATCACAATTTTAATATTTTCCTAATTAATTATTTTTCACTTGTATTTATTTTTATTTTCCTCTCCCTTTCTCTCTTAATTGCACAAACCTTCACTTATTCTTTTTCACTTTGTTTTATTTAAGGCGACAATGGGCAAAAATATGTCCCCAAAACGATGTTTTTTTCTTTCTTTCAGAAAATGATTCTGCAACTCGTCAGCTTTAAATTAAAAAAAAAAAAAAAATTTGTTGATCCGATCATTATTAACCGAGTTATAAGTATTTTTTTTTTCAAACGTAAACAATGGAAATGTTAGCCAAATTAAAATTTTAAATGCCATTTCCTCAAAACAAGTTTTCGCGTCGTTTCGGTAAGTTCAAAATGTTCCATGCGTCACAATTTTTCTTGAATTTCCATAAAATTTCGTAAAATGATTATTTATATATGTTAGAATAAAACTTAGTAATCAATTCATTATATTTTAAAACAACTTAAAATTTTTACAATAAAAACAGTTTTTTTTTGGATAAAATTTTGCATAAAATGACCTATTTTTATCGATTTCTTTTCTAGTTTTTATAAATATGACTATAATTCAAATATTGCTACTAACTTTTATTATAACTATATAAAGCTAGCTTAAGAGAGAAAATTAGATATCTGAGACAAAAATGGATGAGCATGGAGCATTTTCAAATAGAGTATTTAACAAACTGATTTTAAATTAATATCTTAATTAATTCCATTCTGATTTTTTTTTAAATTTAGAATTTCTATCTCTAAACAGCACTGTATAAGTATACAAAATTTCATAGCAATTGGTTAATAAGTAAAAAAAAAAGTTTTTCATGGTCCATTGTCGCCTTAACAGTGTGATGCAAAGTAATATTTTTACTACGCAAAGGCATTCATTCATAATCAACATTTATTTCTACATGCTTTTTAGTCGTTTCCACTATCCACAGACTTTGTAAACTGCTAACTTTTATAATTTTTAAAAATTTTTCCGCATAATATTTTTGTAAACAAACTAAATTCGCAGGTATTCTGTTTTCAAAATCGTCAAACGCCGTTACGCAAAAGTGCAAGCATTGAATACGATCGAAACGACACCTTGCGGATTTTTCTGCTTAAAGAGGGGCTAAAAGTATTAAAAGAATGCATTGTCATCGCGTTCTGAGCTATCCGAAAAGTTTCAAATGTCTAGCTAGTCGGGAAGTTAGTTAGTTTAACTTGCATATAACTTTTCGTTCCCGTTCCGGTCAATAGATGGCTGCACAAGTCTTTAAAAAAAATTAACTGAAAATAACTGAAAATTAATTTAATTCTGCTTAAAGATGGCTAAAAGTATTTTAAAAATGTATTGTCATCGTGTTCTGAGCTATTCTAAAAGTTTCAAATGTCTAGCTAGTCGGGAAGTTAGTTAATCGATTGCAAGATTTCTACTTGACAAACACACAAACACACAAACAAGAAAGCAAGTTAATAAAAACATGGTAAAAATGCAATTTCATTTTCTTTACGCATTGGTATATATGATAGTCCCCCCAGTGCACTTTGTGCAACCAGAACTTTTAAGTGGACAGAGATCATTTGCATCATTATCCCATCAACTTGAAAGAAAATGAAATTAATTGGAAGTTAACTTGCATATAACTTTTCGTTCCCGTTCTTCATCGTTGTGTGACATTCCTGTTCTTCATCGTTGAATGAAGAAAACCTATACATTCGATATTGGCGGGCTAGAGACTTGATGCAGTTGACATCCAATACTTAAATTCAGTTTTTAGTTTTGATGTAATGCAATTCCTGTTCTGTTCTGTTGTAATTTAAAAATAATTTAATAATAATTTTAAACATAGATTTTAAAATTTCTTACTTAAATTGCTTGTTGCATTGAGATTATCTAGTATGAGATAGGTTGGATGAAATGTTATATCTGGCTTTGATAATTGAGAAAATGGTCAAGAAGAAAAAATTTCAATAGAATTTTAAAAAGTTGCATTTCTGTTCCATTAACTATGAAACAACTTTTAAAATACCACTGTTAAGATGTAATCCTTAGTTTGATGTAATCAAAATAATAACTTAACTTTTTCTCACAAACAAGAAAGCAAGTTAATAGAAACATGGTAAAAATAGGCACAAGTGACGATTGTATTAAGCACATGTAAGCTGTAAGGCTGTCAAAAATTTATGCATGAAAATAGTTCCGCCACATCATTTTAATTCAAAGGCAACTTAAAAGAAGAAAATTGCGATAATGTAATCTAGAAATGATTTACATACCAAGTCAACCCTTCCAAAACCTCCGACGCCTAGAGTAGTAACCACCTCAACACTTTCCAGTGTCAAATGTTCGAATTCGTTCTTTTCGGCTTCTACTTGTGGAGACCTAAAATAGAAAATGAAGGCAGTCTCATGAAACTTGTATTACTAGTATAAACGAAGTTTCAACCAGATGTGTCAAGAAATATAGAAACGAAAAAAATACCAAATGTAATCATTTCACACCAAAATCAGTAAATCCACCAAAAATCAGTATATATCTATTTAATCATTCATGTATCGTGAAATAAGCCGGATGTCCGGCAGGTAGCTAGTCAGGACAATTGTGAGAGTCAGGTGCTAGTCAGGCCAATTGTCTTGATGTTCTAATTTTATAAGTACTCAAATTACATTTTAAACATATTTAATAATACCAAATTATGCATTACACACAATTATACGTTACAAATTTTTAAAAGGGAATCAATAGAGTACTCGTTACTTCCCCAGCCGAAAACATAATTAAACGACTAACGTAAGCTCTTAATTACGATAAAAACATGTTAATCTCAGACGTAATATCTGATGAATATTTCATACAACGGGAAAACGCTGACAAAGTAATAGTTATTCAGTATTTTCCCCCGGTGTGTTTTTTCTATAAAATATTTAGAAAATATGCGTAATTCAATTTATAAGAAATATTCAACCATTTTATTTTTTTGAAATGAAGGAAAATAAATATTAATCATTTGGCAAATTTAGCGATTATTCATTATTGGAAAATTTTTAAAGGTTGTAAACACTTCAATCACTTTTTTGTTCAATGCGGACTATTTTACCTCACACCACGATCTTTTGGGTGAGTATTTTAATATGGGAGAAATTTACACATTAAGCAGCACCGTTTCCTGTGAGGGGACAGACACACCCAAGCTTTAGTCGGGATTCGATCCTGGGCCCATGCGGTGAAAGCTTACGATACTAATCACACCAAAAATGTAAAACTATCTTGCATTATTTTAATCTTGTACGTGATTAAAGAGAAAAGAACTTCCCAAACACTTAAAATAAAATTGTCAAAAACCGGAGAAAAGGTAACCATATTTTGTTGAATGGGTAATTAAATTTGTTTGAAAACTATTTAGTTTAGACTCAATTTGCTTATGTCAAATTACATGATCTTTCTTAACGAAAATATTTTATACAACAGTAAATACATACTCAAGATTATGGTTGATAACGTTTGATTATGGTCAAGATTATGGTAAATACAGACTTATGATTGGATTTTAAAATTTCTTACTTAAATTGCTTGTTGCATTGAGATTATCTAGTATGTTGCAGGTTGGATGAAATATTATATCTGGCTTTGATAATTGAGAAAATGGTCAAGAAGAAAAAATTTCAATAGAATTTTAAAAAGTTGCATTTCTGTTCCATTAACTATGAAGCAACTTTAAAAATCGCACTGTTAAGATGTAATCCTTAGTTTGATGTAATCAAAATAATGCATATAATAAATGAACCTAAATTGTAATCAGCAAAAGTTCGTTAAGATTAAAAACCGTTCGTTAGATTAAATAACTTCAGAAAACGAAGTTATTACGTATTCAAATATCTCCTGATTTATTTCTAAATTAAACTAATATTTATGAACTCTCCAAAAGTTACTGAGCTCCCTTTTAAGTTTTCCTCTAATTGGATAATATTGGAATACGTAACAGGATATTATACGCATTATGAAATCTTTATAAGCCTCATTTGAGCATTTTGTTGTAATGTGAATTATCTTATAAATATATTAATTTCTACGGTGTTTCATAAAACTGTATGTGAACCTTTTTATCCCTTTATCAATGTGCTGTTAGCCGTGAGAAATTAGTCGGGTTTATAATCTGCAATCAGAAAACTTAATGTGTTTTTTAAATATTCATAACAGATTCACCAGTTCTTGTCCTGAGAAAATAAAAGCGTCTTATTTGAATTATCATAGCTGGCAAAGTATATTATTTTGTGCATATCATACCTTAATATATTGAATTTATGTTATTTTTTGTATTTTTTTAAAATGTATTAGGTTAATTTATTCAAATGTACGGGGTGTCCCAAAAATGACCGACGATTTGAAAAATCAATTAAAGAAAAGCGGAAGGTGATAGAAATGTACGGTTTGCTGCAATTCTGCTTAGGCAACCAGGAAATTTATTCTCACCAATTTTCAAAATTATTTCTAAAGTTCGTCAACAGATGGCGCTGCTGACTGGGAAAAACTATAAAACAATGTTTTCAAAGGAAGAAGCATACGCAAAGTGGCATGGATTGGCCTCCCTATTCGCCAGATTTGACACCTTACGATTTTTTCTTTGGAGGTACTTGAAAGATCAGGTGTATCGCCACAATCCACAAACTGTAGATGAACTAGAACAATACATCTCTGCTGCTTGTCAGAACATTCAAACTGAAATATTTGCACCGGCGTCTACGAATTTTGTCCTCAGACTGCGCCACGTTGTTACTGCAAACGGTGGTTATTATGAAAGCATTGTTTTATAGTTTTTCCCAGTCAGCAGCGCCACCTGTTGACGAACTTTGTAACTAATTTTGAAAATTGGTGAGAAAAAAATTTCCTGGTTACCTAAGCAGAATGCAGCAAACCGTACATTTCTATCACCTTCCGCTTTTCTTTAATTGTTTTTTTAAATCGTCTGTCATTTTTGGGACACCCGGTATTAATAACAGTTGGTTTAGCCCTCGTGTTACAAAAGAGTTGACCGTTATGCTCCAAACCAAATAGCTATTCATAAAGCTTTATTTTATTATACTCATGAACTTGTTAAGCAAGGTAATGTGTAAAAGATGGAAGTTCTTATCCTCTTTTATGAATATGGGGTTGACTCAGACTGGATTTCTTCAGAGTTAGAGAGTCTGCTAGTACAATGTGCGCCCATAAAATAACCGGACAATTTTTTTATAAATAAGAAAAATATGACTCACCTTCAAATAAATTTATCTCCTTCAAAATAATCGCCAAAGGAGTGTATACAATTTTTCCAACGTTTCTTCAAGTCATCGAAACACTGTTTATAGGCGTTGGAACTGACCGTTCGCAAAATACGCGTAACATTTGATTTAATATCCGAGACGTTTTCAAATCTCTGTCCTTTCTTAAGCTTCGGAAAAAGGAAAAAAAAATCAGCTGGCGATAAGCCGGGAGAATATGGTGGGGGATTTATCACTGTAATTGAATGCTTAGCAAGATATTGTTGGACAGAAATTGCTGTACGAGGCCTAGCATTATCGTGTAAAAGAAACCACTGTCCAGAATCAAACAGTTCCTTCCTAAATTGCCTTATCCTGTTTCTTAATCGAAAAAGCCCCTCCTCTTAAAAATACTGATCAATTGTTTGATTTTTAGGAACAAATTCGTGGTGAATCAGTCCTTTGTAATAAAAAGAATACAAAATCCTTGAAAGGACAGAGATTTGAAAACGTCTCGGATACTAAATCAAATGTTACGCGTATTTTGCGAACGGTTCGTTCCAACGCCTATAAAAGTGTTTCGATGACTTGAAGAAACGTTAGAAAAATTGTATACACTCCTTTGGCGATTATTTTGAAGGAGATAAATTTATTTGAAGGTGAGAAATATTTTTCTTATTTATAAAAAATTGTCCGGTTACTTTATGGGCGCACCTTGTATATCTAACTCATCAAGAAGGAAGTTTAGGCAATTTGTAGAACGCAAATTGAATCAATTCACCTTAATTTCGTGGATGAGGGAAACGTCGCCTCAGAACTCGGATCTAAAACTCCCACGAATTATCAATGAAATTTAAATATGGCAGTTGGTGCTGCCGTAGCAGACAGAGCACGAACCATGTTTCCTGACTGCCAAAACTATCAGGTTTTGAAGGCAATTGAATAATATTATTTGCTCGAGTAAAGAAAAATCTTATCTACCCGAGACATGTCTGGCTGAATGAGTTCCAGTCCACCGGTATTGACAATATATAGTAAAAGCATCACTAAAGATCATTGGCCTAGTAAACCGTAGAATTTAAATGATCAGGTCAACCGAATTCAGAAGCGTCTGTTGTCAAACAAAATCGTCATTTAACATTAATTTCTAATGTATAAGACTTCTATAAAGCTTGAGAACGGAGAGCAATCACAAGACCATCTGCGGAGAGGTGCCAGAAATGTTATGCTGGCTTAATATAATATGATAATCATATAATATATATGCTTAATATTAATACATATGCTTAATATTAAATGTTGTTTACCCCATTCTAAATGGGGTAAACAACATTTTCATTGAACTAACTATGGGTCTTTTGAAAGAGGGTCCTGTGGAGTTGATTGTCACGAGTCGTGTTTTGCGATCTGGTAATTCGACGAACGTGTGTAGAGCTAGTGATTGCTTGTTTAACGGTACTTGCGAGAGCATCTTCATCGGTCAGTAAAATTTTGTGAAATGTTGTAGCCTTTTTTCCACTTGAAAACTAGGTTATTTGGTTTCAGACTTTTTACCTTCAAACATTAGTGTCTACCATGGAAGTTTTGACTACATGCCCCTTCACCTGTCAAAACTTTGCATTAGGCGTTTTTTTTTAAAATTCACCTCGAGATCGTCCCTGTTTCCAAAACTAGGTATGATCATGGTTTGAATATATAAAGATGGAAGACCATTATCTTGACTGATCCAAAACTCAGAACGTAACGCTGTTCAACATTTATGGGATTAGCTGAAGTATCTTTTCCATGTAAGATAGTTGACCTTGTGCCACTCTTCAGTGTTTTGCTCTACTATAAAAAGAATGAGAACAACTCCTGTGAAAAAACATTAAATAGAATTCTAAAATTGCTGATGAACTTAAAGGTAATTGCAGATCCTATCTAGGCCTTCGTAATAATATATCTGAATGAACATGTGTAATCATCTATCACAAGGTGTTAAAAGTCTGAAAAGCTTCCAATTTTGATTTCTATATTAGTAGATACTAACAGAGAACACTGTAAAGGGGTGACTTATGCTAAGGGAACCCCCTTGCGAGGTTGCTTTGTGCAACGAATAACAACCGTAGTTTTCTTAGTTTTTAAATTTTTTTTACTTACATTTTTTCAGGGAAAATGTAAAATACCTTATACCTGGCTCTACAAGGAAAGTAGCCTCTCCCGACGGACTTTGAACTCTCACAGCAATTAACGAGTATTTAAGTGTACCCCACAAATCAACTTTA
>OU015495.1:203060686-203063186 GCA_907164885.2 Dolomedes plantarius
AATTCTTTAGAAATTATGTGAGCAGTTGATTTAACGTTTGCTAAAAACTGCAAATACGTAAAGGCTAAAAATCGTTAATTTTACAAATAAAGTGCCCTTATTTGATTAAATTTGAGATTCGAGTATGCTGAATTCTGATTTTTTCAATAACTGAATATTAACCTTACCTTCATTACAAACGAAAAACAATTTTGCGCGTTTATTTGAAATTTTTATTTTATTCGCAGGCTGAATTTTAAAAGAAATGTTTTTAAATTTAATTCACAACAAAAATGTTATTTTGTAAATTGAGGAACATTTGCATATAGGTTTAATTTAGGGTAAAACAGCCTTGTATGTTGATTTAAATATATGAGAAATAGTATAAATGCATATGTATTAGCGCTGGCTCAGGGGTGGTGTACTCGCTTGCTATGCGGTTGGCTCAGGTTCGGGCCCAGGCAATATACAGGGTTGTTTTTCAGTTCACGTTAAATTAAATACGGATATTCTAAATATTGTTGACTTAAATTGCTTCATGATAATGATAAAGTTTAAACGATACCTGTGAAGTAAATTGCTGTAATATTAATGATTGAAATATGTGAAGAGTTTATTATGGTTTTAAGTCTTCACCAGACGTGGATATATTGTCGAAATTAATGTGTTTAAATTATTGTATTCATATTAAGTTGCTACATGTGTAGTGTTTCAGTATGGTTTTATGTCTGTAGAGACATTGTTTAATTATTCATGGCAAATGACCATGCTGTGACGTTGTCTCCATTACTACACGAAAATTGTAATTATATAAGTCTGTGATGCTCGTTCCTACCCCTCAACATGAACATGTCATCTATCGGCGAAATGTTAAACTGAGCGGTCTCATAAACTCTAGGATAAGAGGCCATAAATTTCGTGCAATATGCGATTCTGACGTTATAAAAGACATAAATACCCGAGTGTTTCGAGGGCTCTCCAGAATTTTGACACTATAGCGACATGTGGAATCCCATAAACTTTGGACACTTACGAGCACTTAAAACGCCGGAGAAAGCTTTTGAATTCGCCGACCGTATAAAAGAAGACCCCCAATACTCCACGAGGAAGAGATCTGTTTTGAGTGCCAGAGAGGACGCAGCTGTCCTGGTCTTTCGGCCTGATAGGCCGCGTTGTCGGTGAACCCGAAGCCGTCCTGACATATCTAACTGTAAATTCTAACTCGCTGTACATACTTGCTTTTTGTAGTTGTAGTGTTTAAGGTAGCGTAGTAAAGTAATTGAAGCGAAATGCTTGGCCTATTATTGACTACGTTACAATGCCTATTGGTTTTGTACGTTATGTTTAAGTAGTACAATTGGTTGAACACTCAATAAAGAAAAAGAAAGGGGGAAAATGATAGGTGCCGCCGGGAAGGGTTTAGGAAAATTTGAATCTTTGGAGTTCTTAATTCTTTTTGAAAAATTGTTTTGACGCTAACTTTTCTTTTTTCTGAGTTTATCTTGGTAAAAATTGATTTCGGCTTGGGGGCTTTCACCGTTGACACTCAAAACTTACCGGCAAATGTTTTAAATGGCTGTTAAATGGTAAGATTTTTGTTTAGTGTGCGCGACCTCTCTGCGAGTTGATTGGCAGGGTTGTTGTCGTACGATTTGGCCCCGTGATCTACCGTATCACCTAAAGGTGGGGACGGCGAAATTTCTCGAATTGTAAATTAGGAAACTTATCCCTCGAAGGAAAAAAAATTCACGATGTGAGTTTTTCTACAAATCATCTTTAAACAACTCGCACAGCTGCTTACTCATCTTATTAGAACGTACCTTAACAGGTATAATATTTTAAAGTGCTTCTTAAAGTATCTCTCCCTCATTGACATAACTCTGCATATCAAGAACAGGGTCTTTTGAATACATATAGGGGACTATATAATAGAATAATAATGTTAACTTTTGAGTTACAGAAAAATTAATGTCAGAAACTTACACTCTAGCAGCATAGTAAATGCCAATAAGCGAAACAGAATTTAGAAAACAGAAAGACATTGACCAGCTAATCAGAACTTCAAAAAATTTCCTTCCTTATGAAAAATTCTCTTGCTCAAATTTTTTAATTCGAATTACTATATTTTATAAAGATATTAAAATGCATTTATTAAACAATTAGGTCAGCTAACTAACTATCCTGTCGTAACGCTTTCAATAACCTTGTAAATACTGCTGTTAATCTACTCAACGCTTTTTGAGAATTCATATTGTGTCATAATACCACGCAACGTAATTAGGGACAGTTCCGTCATGATTTCTACATTAATATATTTTCCCCAGACAATTAGAAAAAACACGCAAAAACACCCTTTTTGCACAATCTCAGTAAATTCCTTCCCGTAATCACCAAAAAGGGGTTGCCTAACGATTAGCTATGAGATTCACCATTTATCCCTTTCCCCTCGTAGAACACACCAAATAATCCTTCGTACTACAGCTTTGGCGGAAGTGCTGGCGGTCGCCAATTTCCAGATGTT
>OU015495.1:203068186-203085686 GCA_907164885.2 Dolomedes plantarius
TTTTTGAGATATCAGTTGCGGAATGATGCAAAATTACATTTCGAGAAAAATGAGTTTAAAATTTTTCTTACCATAAACTTGATCAGTAATTAAATACTTAGAATATCAATATCTGCGGAACTAAGCGGAATACTTTCATGCGGTTTGCTTTATTTTATTCAGAGATGACCAAGCTTTAACATATATATATATTTTTAAAATTGAAAGTTTTAAATGTTTAAGAGTAGTGAGTCCCCTTAACAACTTGTTTCCCCAAGACAATGCAGCTGTACAATCCCCTTTTCTGCTTTCATGTCACATTGTGAGTGTTGAAGTGTTAATAAGATTTTAATCTCTGTACCCTTCAAAGTACAGGTACAAATATTAAGAGAGGACAGTGTATCGTCTTCTGCAGACGATACATCGTTACCAATATTTCTTGCACTTTTAAAATATTTGATAGTCTATATATATAAAACAGTTCCGTAACTGACTCACTGACATACAACGCACAGACCAAACCGCTGGACCTAAAGGGCTGAAATTTTGCATGGCGATTCTTCTTATAGTGTAGGGGTGCACTAAAAGAGATTTTTGAAAAATTCTTCTTAGATTTGTTTAAATTAAATTTTTAAGCTGTTTTAGTAACTTTTTTTAAGTTTGCATTTAAAATAATAATTTGAGGGTTATAAAATTTATATCACGAGAAAGATCCTAAAAATTCCTTTAAAATGAAATCTTTTTCGAATCTTTACCTCTATTTTCTGAGTTTTGGTGAATTTTTAAAGATTAATTTTTACAATTTAATTTATTAAATGCCGATCACGCGATTTCTTTTTCTGGTACTTTAAATACATTTATCGTCACGTGAATAACAACTAAATAGACAAAAAAATATTTTTTTTCTTGCTAATGCGGCAGACGATTAGACATTATTTTGTCTATAAAAATATCCCTTACGATATTTTTATAAATATATATATTTTTTCTACATCTATTGTATATATAGATCGTCGTATTTATTATATATATATATATATATATATATATATATATATATATATTGGCATTAATTGCATACATTGGCCATTGTATTTTATTTGAATGTACTCCGTAGCGAAGTGCGGGTTTTCAGCTAGTACTTGTATATACTTTAACTGGTTTTCCCTTCAATGTGGTTTTAAGTTTCGGAGATAGTAAAAAGGTCCGCTTGGGCTATGTCCCGATAATATGTGGATGGTTCACGACGAATGTTTTGCAAGATAACTGTGGATGAGGAGCAATGCGTGAACCGACCTATTGTCATGGTGCAATATCCAAGTCTCGTTTATACACGTGCGAGTATATGATAGAAGTTATCAGTTCAGTCAATCAATTTATCTAAATAAGTGGTTCCCAAACCGGTGGTCTGCGGACCACCTGTGGTCCGCGAGAGTTCGAGAGTGGTCCGGCACCACATATATAAAAGTTTCTAAATAAATGGGGATTTTGAAAGCAATGTTCATTGAACAAGATGGACGGAAAATGTCTGATGACTATCAGGTGTTGAATTCAAATTTCTTTAAATTTTAACATAATTATTTTATTATAAGAATATGATGCGTTAGAATGTGAGTACGTTAATCCTGTAACCCCTTTTGCCTGAGGGATGTTCTATACCCCCCCCCCCCCGGAAGGTCCCCCCTCAAGTCGGTGGGGGAAGAGGGACCGTACAAGGTTCAATCTCTGGCTTAGTGGTCGGCAGACTTCTACGGGTTGGGAACCAATTATCTAAATAACGAAGTTCAGGTCTGTAGAACACAGACGAAGCGAGTCCATTGACATCTATTTACATATTTCACTTACATAAGGAAACTAAGTCGATAAAACGGACCCTGACAGAAAAGGGTTATACAGGGTGATCACAAGAAACTTTGCAGATTTATGGACCTCTAGCGGCTGTTACGTTCAACCGATCGACATGAGATTTCAGATATAGTTATTCAGAGGTATGAGCTCGGAATTCTGTGAACGGCAACGAAGTGGCGCTCACGGTTACGGTTATAGGTACAGAAAGTCGAAACTTTCGAATGGCAACGCTCACATTTTACCGTCGCAACATGCCCAGCGCATGCGAAAACCCTAAAAAACGTTGGAACGGTACGTGTATCACAAAAACGGACTCGTTATGCACGCACAAAAACCAGCTCTCCAGACGGCCAACAAAAACAAGATCGGGGCGTACGGAGGAATTTTGCATATGACAGAGGCAAGACACTAATAACTGATGGCAACACAGATGGGACAAAAGAAAACTTTTATTTGGATTACACATTTTCCGCATAGGTGCCATCACAGGCGGTTCGCAGAGCTATCTTTTGCGCGTGCATAACGCGTCCGTTTTTTGTGATACACGTACGGTTTCAACGCTCTTTAGGGTTTTCGCATGCGCTGAGCATTTTGCGATGGTAAAAATTGGGTATTGCTATTCGAAAATTTCGAGTTCCTGTACCTATAACCGTAACCGTGAGAGCCACTTGGTTGCCGTTCACAGAATCCCGAGCTCATACCTCTAAATAACAACATCTGAAATCTCATCTCGATCGGTTGAACGGAACAGCCGCTAGAGGTCCATATACCGGAAAAGTTATTTTATGACCACCCTGTATTTTTACAACTTAAAACATACACTGTCTTAAGGAGTGGCTATTTTGTGTTGGCCGGTGTTGTTACCACATGAACTCACATGCCTCAAGAAAATACGTGGTTGTTTTAAAAAATTCTTCACTAATGAATTCGCAAGGGAAAAATGATTGCACGATAGGGAGTAAAATTGCAAGACTATTACTTTTAAACAATTAATGGTCCATATCTAGTGTAGGAAACTAATTAGATGCATTATAAAAAAGTAAAATAAATAACTGAAAGGGGTAATTAATAGGAGAAAGAAAATACAGAGGCTGTTCGCACATTTTTTAGACGATTTTGGTAAGCGGTAATAAAAAATCGTTTGCTGCAAAAGAAATAATTGCAATTGTACTATGTTTTTAAAAGTCAAAATTATCGTCTGCGGCTTGAAAGTTTTGTTTTTATTCAAAATGGCGTTTTTAACAAAGCAGTGGTTCGAAGGCTACATTTATGCTCTTTCCGAAGAGAAATATGCATACTCCGTTATCCAAAAACGATGTGAGAGTCATGGTTTTGTGATATCTAAAGCGTCGATAGGTATTATCGTCAACAAGAAAGGAAAAAAACGTCAAATTGGAGCCTCAAGTTTGACAAAAATTCCAAACAAGTATCCAAGGAAAAAACGGACATCTTCGACTATTGCAAAGGTACGTTGTTTAATGTTAAAAGAAAATCCCCCTAGTCAAAGGACAGTTGCAAAATCATTAAAATGCTCGGTGTCCACTGTAAACAAAATGATAAACGTTGATTTAAATCTTAAGAAAGCGAAAAAACGCAATGTGCATCGTCTTCTTCCAAATCATATCGCTGAACGCAGGACACGCTGCAGAATTCTATATGAGAAACACTTATCCAAAGAAAAATGGAAAACAATTGTCACAATAGATGAATCATGGGTGTATTTAAATGATTGCAACAAAAAAAGAGCCATTTATTATCATAAAAGGAGGGAAAAAAATTTAAGTACATGGTTCAAAGAATCGAAAGAAAGTTTTTCTAAGGGATTCATGATTGTTGCTGGTTTTTCTTATAATGGCAAGTTAAAAATAAAGAGAGTGGAAAAAAATGTCAAGATTAACTCCAAATACTATCAGGAACATATTTTTTCGCTAATTTTTCTGAATGAAATACCATCGCTTTACCCACAGTGCCATCAATCTGTGAGACTCCATCAGGACAAAGCTAGCAGTCACACATCAAAATCCACTGTAAATTTCCTAAAAGAAATGGAACAAAAAACTGGTATCAAGGCCATACCCTTACAGGACTCTGGAAAGCTGTTCAGGAGGAATGGGATAGAATACCTCTTCTGACACTTCAAAAGGCATTATTATCCTGGAAATTGCGGTGTCGAAAGATAGTTCAGAATAAGGGATGTCAAATAGAACATTTAAAACACAAGAATTTTATGTAATTTAGTTTTGTGAATACAATATACATCGTCTAAAAAATGTGTGAACAGCCTCTGTACAGTAGTTAAAACAGGAGTTTTCACCTTTTTTACCTAAAATATATGCATTCATAATAAGCTCAACGTCTTTGAAACATGAACCAACTTTTGCTGATATAACTATATTAAATCACTGTTAGTATTATCTACTTGAACAATATATAAACAGGAATTTAATTAACATAAAAAAATGACACTATTTTATAAAAAGGAAAAGTACTCACTCTCTGTTTAAAGCCAAACATTCAACACCAGGATGCGCTGCAATTACATTCGCCGTTCTTTTGTCCTCACTGAAAAAAAAATCAAAGCAAAAGGAACAAATTAATTTTAAAGGAATATTTTTTCATTTTATATTTTGCGTTGAGTAATGATGTTATTTTCTTCGATTTTCTTCGAAAGTGAAGGGGAAAAAAATGTTGCAAGGTCTTCAGATGCTTTTTATTTCAAAAGAATTTCAAACGAAAATGCGCTTTTGACCGGCGAATTAGAACGTCTGTAGTTTTTTTTCTTCGTTAAGTTTCCATTCATTAGAAGTAATCACGAGAAGGTAATGGAAGAAACATTTTGGATCGCTTGTGCACTTTGGAAAAAAAAAGTTTGTGACAAAACAACTTTATCAGAAAGTCAGACATGCAGAAGCACATAAAACTTTTGTTTTTGTCCAATAAGGTATTCGATGTTTGAAATATCAAGTTTAAACAAGTTTCTTTATTTTTTTTTATTTATTCTTGAGATTTGCATCTGAACAAATTCAAACAAATAAATTCTGTCTCGTTTTTATATGGCGATTTTAAAAGTAAAATAATCTCTTAGCAAATTAACTTATGCTATGCTGCTTTTTGCTTATGTCGAGCAGTTTTAGATAAAACATATTCCAATATTTTTGTACCTATGAATAAATGAAAATTTTTTTTCTGATTTAAGTAAAGGGAGCTTCTATCCCAACGCATCGTTCTATGTTTTGTAATGAGTAACGACTTGAATTCATTGCCTATATTGATGCAAAATATAAAATAATTAATGTTTAACTTGTCTAAAAATGTCAATATTTTTACGGGCTGATATTAAAGTGTTTAGGTTTAAAAAAGAATTTAAATTTGTGCTATCGATATTGAAGTTTAACGATCCTATTTACTAAAACTCCAATAAGTATGGTTGAGTTTGAAGTTTAATCATTTGATTTTCACTTTCAGATTTGGGGACTAGGATTAATTATTTTGACTTTTATCCAAAGCTAGCCACTACCTTATACATGTTAAGAAGAATTCAAGCTAATTTTAGTTTTCTGCCAAAATTAAGGGTTTCCAAAGTTAAGGTCATGGGGGACTTTACAAAGCGATTTTTGAAAATTTTTTTTCAGACATGAAATTTTGCAAATATATTTATTATAGTATTACTATATCAAACACCTTATAAAATTTCATAAATATTTTGAAAAAAATTGTATGCTTTAAAAATTTGAAATTTTTATTATGTTTTTAAAAATACCCCTTGCGATCTAATTTTTAACTTTCCCCCTTAATTTTGCATTTATATTGCTTATAAATACATTCTGAACAGAGTTATGTATTACTTTGTGCTTTACTTAAATAGTTAATTTTTATTTAATATTTTTATGTTTGTACTCTCGATTTTCGGGAAATTTTTGTACTTTTCTACACTTAAGTTAAACTTTGGTAATCTGAATGGTGTCGAAACCTGAAGTGGATACTTAACTTTATTTTTATGTATTAAAGGAGTATTTATTATAAATTTTATAAAATTTCGTCAAAAATTATGACGCTAGGAGCATTTCAATGACTTGCAAATTTGGAAATTACGCATTTTGAGGAAAAGCCATTTAAAAGATATTTTTTTCACCTACCTTTAATATTTACTTTTCTAAAGCCACCAAGTTTTCATTTTAATTTTCATCACCTATTTTAAAAGCATTTTATTCCAATATTTACATATTTTTAAAATATTAATACACCCCAAAAAATTCAAAATTTTGGTAATTTGAAAGTCCACCTTCCCCTTAATGTAACTAAATATTTCAAATTATTCATGCGATTCCCAATTCAAGTTTTGGACCCAACCATTGTTCATTATTTTCAGGCCTAACTTCTTCGTGTTTATTAAAGAATACTTTTTTGGACACAATTTTTGTATGTTTTGCTATCTTTCAAATATATTCGACTGCCATCTTTCCTTTTGCTTTACGGCTACATACTGAGACGTACCAAATTGATACTGCTTTTCTAAAAGAATAAATTTGTTTTGCTTCATTTCATTTCTTTTTCAGCCGATAGCTGTCATAAACATACTATTAAAAGAATCCGTCCTATTTCGTCTAAACTTAACAACAGTAGTCAATTTTGGAGCTCTACAATTATATATGTTGCTACACTAGGGGCTATGTATACCATGATCTCAACTTTAAAGCTTAATCCGAATGACTACAAACAACCAAGCCAAATGCAAGTCTCAAACCCGCAAAAACCTGTGACACTGGAAATCGAAAAAAAAAATAATAAGGCAGTAACATAAATTTCAGATGCAAAGTAAGTATATGACAGCAGAGTAACAGATAGTAAAGAAAAAAAAATCATTGTCACACAAGCACTGTATTTTGAATGCTAAAACTACGTTATTGTATTTTTATAAAGGCATACAGGGGAATAATTATTGCCCATTGAAGCGAGTGTAGGTTTCATATGCATTATTCACTGGATTTTCTCCTATTTATCTTAGAGAGGATATAGTTGATACATTTGAATTTTTTCAGAACAGTAATTTAAAACAACAGAAAGTATTTGGTAAGTACTTATAGCGACCTTTATATATTTTGAATATAAAACAAAAAATATTCTTCTGAAATGCCAACACTCTTATTTAGTGATGTTCAAAAAAAGAGTTCAGCGACAAATTGCAAAAAATATTCACTAGTGCTTATCTTTAACCTAATGAATTAAACGGTAGAGAGACGAAATTTTATTTAAAATTATAATGTAGTGCAATTTGATTGGTAAACGGTGTACAACATTTTGCAATTAGAGCTGAAGTAATTCTTTCAAAGTTAGGAGTTCATAATATGCTGTTGTTTCCAATCCCTTTGGTGTAGGAAAGCCTACACCAAGTCCAAAGGATCTAAGTCCTCGGCGAAGGGTAGTAAGCAACTTCACTTAAGGCGAGGTACCACTAGGGCTGAAGCCTGACTTAACCTTACACCAAGTCCAAAGTATCTAGGTCCTCGGCGAAGGGTAGTAAGCAGCTTCGCTTAAGGCGAGGTACCACTAGGGCTGAAGCCTGACTTGACCTTACACCAAGTCCAAAGGGTCTAGGTCCTCGGCGAAGGGTAGAAAGCAGCTTCACTTAAGACTAGGTACCACCAGGGCTGAAGCCTGACTTGACCTTACACCAAGTCCAAAGTATCTAGGTCCTCGGCGAAGGATAGTAAGCAGCTTCACTTAAGGCGAGGTACCACTAGGGATGAAGCCTGACTTGACCTTACACCAAGTCCAAAGGATCTAGGTCCTCGGCGAAGGGTAGTAAGCAGCTTCACTTAAGGCGAGGTACCACTAGGGATGAAGCCTGACTTGACCTTACACCAAGTCCAAAGGATCTAGGTCCTCGGCGAAGGGTAGAAAGCAGCTTCACTTAAGGCTAGGTACCACCAGGGCTGAAGCCTGACTTGACCTTACACCAAGTCCAAAGTATCTAGGTCCTCGGCGAAGGATAGTAAGCAGCTTCACTTAAGGCGAGGTACCACTAGGGATGAAACCTGACTTGACCTTACACCAAGTCCAAAGGATCTAGGTCCTCGGCGAAGGGTAGTAAGCAGCTTCGCTTAAGGCGAGGTACCACTAGAGCTGAAGCCTGACTTGACCTTACACCAAGTCCAAAGGGTCTAGGTCCTCGGCGAAGGGTAGAAAGCAGCTTCACTTAAGGCTAGGTACCACCAGGGCTGAAGCCTGACTTGACCTTACACCAAGTCCAAAGTATCTAGGTCCTCGGCGAAGGATAGTAAGCAGCTTCACTTAAGGCGAGGTACCACTAGGAATGAAGCCTGACTTGACCTTACACCAAGTCCAAAGGATCTAGGTCCTCGGCGAAGGGTAGTAAGCAGCTTCGCTTAAGGCGAGGTACCACTAGAGCTGAAGCCTGACTTGACCTTACACCAAGTCCAAAGGGTCTAGGTCCTCGGCGAAGGGTAGAAAGCAGCTTCACTTAAGGCTAGGTACCACCAGGGCTGAAGCCTGACTTGACCTTACACCAAGTCCAAAGTATCTAGGTCCTCGGCGAAGGATAGTAAGCAGCTTCACTTAAGGCGAGGTACCACTAGGGATGAAGCCTGACTTGACTTTACACCAAGTCCAAAGGATCTAGGTCCTCGGCGAAGGGTAGAAAGCAGCTTCACTCAAGGCTAGGTACCACCAGGGCTGAAGCCTGACTTGACCTTACACCAAGTCCAAAGTATCTAGGTCCTCGGCGAAGGATAGTAAGCAACTTCACTTAAGGCGAGGTACCACTAGGGCTGAAGCCTGACTTGACCTCGAAGACCATCGGTCCCGTAATTTTGAACCGAGTCAAGTGATGAAACACGAATACTTGACCCCGCACCTCCAGAGATAAATTTGAAAACTTGGAGGACATTGTAGCCACGGCCTATTTTACGTGTCCCGGCCACCATTAGTGAACACGGCGGTGGATTTGCAGCGACGAACATCGAACCAGGGACGTTCAGATCACTGGCTGGACGCCTTTACTAACCGGGCCAACGCATCCCGGAGTTCATAATATAAAGAAAAAAACTTAATATGATGCCTGTAAAGGCCTGTTGTACACTACTGATATGACCTCAAGTTGGATTAAAGCAGTGTGGTTTAATTTATAAACTAAGGTGCATAGTAATTGTAATACTTCGAAATTTCCCTCCAAACTGTCAATATCATACAAATCCTCAAATATCGAAGAAAAAACTAATATACACCCATTGCGTCTGACCTGAGAACGTTATGTTGTATACAAGTGCCTTTTACATGAACAAACTTTTCCCTGAAAGAGGTAACTGTTGAAATGTGATTTTAAAATGCTGACGAATCGTTAACCGAATAGCAAGATTATTAGGAAAATGAATACTCCATGAAAAAAATTTAATAAGAAATATTAGGAAAAAGATTGCGTTGGTGGAAATAATTCCATATTGACTTATCTTACGACAAAGCGCTTGGATGCAATATTCTAATGCTATCTTCTAAATGCTGACTAAATCACCTTTACATAAAGAGTACTTCGCTAATTATACAAATGATTTCTCAGAATTGTCATGATTTGGTTTGGTTTGGAGCACTACGGCCAACTTTTTCTACACAAAAGTTGGAAGTACACAAAAGCAATTACACCGGGACCTACTGCTTAAAGCCGATTCCGAACGGCTACAAACGCCAATGACAAGAATGGGATTCGAACCCACAGACTTTGGTTCCGCATGCCAGCGCCCTAGCCATTCGGCCATCATCCTGCAGAATTGTCACGACAAATTTGCTTTGAATATCGTTCTCAAACTTGTATTTATTTTCAAAGTGCATGTTAGAAAACATTTTTAGTCTCTAAGCACCACTGTTTACGCGTGCGTCTTGGCATAAAAAGGAAGAATGGTAATGACTATGACATACTATGAGACTTCTGGAAATTATAGCGCGTTCGTAGAAGTCAAATGGCAATTAAAATTTACGAAAAAAGAATTTTACAGTTCTAAATCTATATACATAAAACAGTTCCGTAACTGACTGACTCACTGACTCACTGACATACAACGCACAGACCAAACCGCTTGACCTAAAGGGCTGAAATTTTGCATGGCGATTCTCCTTATGGTGTAGGAGTGCACTAAGAAAGATTTTTGAAAAATTCTTCTTAGATTTTTTTAAATTAAATTTTTAATCTGTTTTAGTAACTTTTTTTTAAGTTTGCATTTAAAATAATAATTTGAGGGTTATAAAATTTATATCACGAGAAAGATCATAAAAATTCCTTTAAAAGGAGATCTTTTTCGAATCTTTACCTCGATTTTCTGAATTTTGGTGAATTTTTAAAGATTAAATTTTAGAATTTAATTTACTAAATGCTGATCACGTGATTTCTTTTTCTGGTACTTTAAATAAATTTATCGTCACGTGCATAACAACGAAATAGACAAAAAAATACCTTTTTTTCTTTCTAATGCAGACGATTGGATATTATCCCAAAAAAATAAATATCCCTTACGATTTTTTTTAATATATATATATATATATTTATTACATCAGTTATATACATTGATCGTCGTATTTATTATAAATATATATATTTATTTTTTTGGCATTAATTGCATACATTGAGCGTTGTATTTAATTTGAATGTACTCCGTAGCGAAGTGCGGGTTTCCAGCTAGTACCTAATATTTATAAATAACAAAGATCAAACCTGTTGACCGAAAATATTCCTGTATAAAAATCTTCCTGGCACAGAAAGAAAATGAAGATGAAGTTGCTCATCAGCAGACACCGAGTGTTGCTATAACAGCAGTTAAGATGAAATCACTAACTCAAGCGTTAAGACATATTTTGCGGCACTCGAGAGATGTACAGAAGCAACTAATGGTGTGGACAGAATTTTATATATAATTTTTCCGAACTGTGGGAAATATTGTCGTATTTATATAGAATAGCTATTTCTACAGGTTTTCAAGTGCAACTCATAGTTCTTTATTTCTTGAAATATGTGCATTTAATTTTCTAGAAATAACAACTGTTTTTGTTCAACACTTTTGAAGTTGTTTGTATACATAATTGCGTATATTTTTAGGTAAAATTTCTTACTTATATCTTTATAGTTCTGCTGTTCTTTTTAAAGCTTTAGGGACACTATTGATTCTGTGACAGGCATAATTTAGGGAATCAAGATATAAGGGTACTTTTTGTGTAGCTTTAGGGACAATATTGAATCTCGTTAAGTATAATTTAGGAAATTAAGGTATAAGGGTAGGTACTTTTTATAAAGCTTTAGGGACATTATTGATTCTGTGATAAGCATAATTTAGGGAATCAAGATATAAGGGTACTTTTTGTGTAGCTTTAGGGACAATATTGAATCTCGTTAAGTATAATTTAGGAAATTAAGGTATAAGGGTAGGTACTTTTTATAAAGCTTTAGGGACATTATTGATTCTGTGATAAGCATAATTTAGGGAATCAAGATATAAGGGTACTTTTTGTGTAGCTTTAGGGACAATATTGAATCTCGTTAAGTATAATTTAGGAAATTAAGGTATAAGGGTAGGTACTTTTTATAAAGCTTTAGGGACATTATTGATTCTGTGATAAGCATAATTTAGGGAATCAAGATATAAGGGTATTTTTTGTGTAGCTTTAGGGACAATATTGAATCTTGCTAAGTATAATTTAGGAAATTAAGGTATAAGGGTAGGTACTTTTTATAAAGCTTTAGGGACATTATTGATTCTGTGATAAGCATAATTTAGGGAATCAAGATATAAGGGTACTTTTTGTGTAGCTTTAGGGACAATATTGAATCTCGTTAAGTATAATTTAGGAAATTAAGGTATAAGGGTAGGTACTTTTTATAAAGCTTTAGGGACATTATTGATTCTGTGATAAGCATAATTTAGGGAATCAAGATATAAGGGTATTTTTTGTGTAGCTTTAGGGACAATATTGAATCTTGCTAAGTATAATTTAGGAAATTAAGGTATAAGGGTAGGTACTTTTTATAAAGCTTTAGGGACATTATTGATTCTGTGATAAGCATAATTTAGGGAATCAAGATATAAGGGAACTTTTTGTAAAGGTTTATGGACATTATTGATTCTGTGATAAGCATAATTTAGGAAATTAAGATGTAAGGGAATTTTTTAAAAACCATAAGTATACGAGATTTAAGAAATTTTTCTTTCAATTAACACTTTAAGCAGCTGAAATGGCAATTGAATTTTACCTGACACCTGTTTCCAAATTTTTACGTACTTAAAAATCCTATTATCAATATTTCTTCTCAGTTAACCAAACGAGTGCATGCGCGATGCAGTTATACATGTTTATTTGATCTGAACTTTTGTACCATAAAACAATCAACGAAATGAATCATGAAAGTTTCTTTCATGAAAATTGTGCTTCCCCATTTCAGTTCGGAAACTCGGAAATAAAATTATAAAAATTCAGAAACGCAAAGAAGAGTGCCAAAAACTCTTTGTACTCATACTAAAATTTTTTATCTAATGATATTAGTGAAAAGGAAAGTTGTTTTTCTGTATAAACTATGAAAAAAAACACACACAAAATAAAACAAAGATGAAATCGAGCAGAGTTATCAAATACAGTGAGAAGGAAAAGGAATAGGACGAGAAATTAAATTAAGTAACCTTTTTCATGAGATAATGAAAAAAGGTCAGTAAAATGTATGTTATCTAAAAGTGGAAAATGTCATGGTCCGAATTATTTAATATTTATAATACACGTGAAGAGAATTGGAAAAAATAATTCTTCAAGGAGATGGCAAACTGTCTCATTAAGAATTTTTAAAATTGAATATTTCAACCGAAGAACGCTTATTTGTATTTATTTAATTTCCAGAAATTAACATAACGTTACCTATATTCTTTATTATAGTATTTTTTTTTTACGTTGTCATATGTATAATTTGACTTTTCATTATTATATTAATTCAATATTGATATTTGAAAATATAATAAAAATAAGGAACATTTATAAAATTCTTTGAAAACTCATGTATTTGACGCGTTTTTAAGAGTATTTCGATGAGATGTTCACAAAGACACAGAGAGAAATTCCCAATAAATGGGAAATTTTATTCATCACCGAAAAAAATCATGTTTATCAATGGAAAATACTCTATTAAAACAAATTTTTATATACGTTTCTTTTTTTAGTAGAACAAGTAAAATTAGGATCTATCATTTCCTTTACATATTAAAAACCCGCTTTAGCTAAGTGTGACATGGAACTCGACTTTTGTAATTATTTTGATTATTATACTATTTTCTTATTTCACAATTTCGAAACAACATTAATTCGGTTCCATGCACATTTATAAGTGTATTTATTGTATTTTGTAAATCTTAAATTGTCTATGTGCTGAAAATCAGTCCTGAGGTTTTTCGTACCGGTTTTCCTAGAAGAAGGAAATGTGCCTCCCGTATGCAATTAAGGGTGACCTGTTACAGTACGGATAGTACACAAGGTCAT
This sequence comes from Dolomedes plantarius, assembly GCA_907164885.2. NCBI lineage: Eukaryota > Metazoa > Arthropoda > Arachnida > Araneae > Dolomedidae > Dolomedes > Dolomedes plantarius. The sequence goes on from OU015495.1 coordinate 203,081,531, forward strand.
TTGCACAAGAAGGGAGAATTACTTGCCACCCTCTCGGTCATTAAGGGGATATAGTTCCTCCATAGCAATGACCCAGCAACCATCTTTTAACCAATCATATATCTGAAAGGTGTTAATTGTTCTAGAACATTTTCTGACCTCTGCGTTTTCGGTGCTGGGAAGTTTTTAACGGTTTTTTGAGGCAGTTGAAAAAAAGCTGAGACTGTGAGATTGCTCGAGGTTGTCCGCTCTTCAGCCCCAGTCGCCATTTTTGTATGCTGAGATTTCTGGTCTGCCTATCGACCAAGTTTAGTACAACAGTGAGTAATAATCATCAGTCTTTAATAAGGGTTGTGGTAAGTAATAATAATTTGTAATATATTTTATTAGGAGAACACAGAATAATTAATATATGTAGCTAGGTTTTATTATGTGTTCAAATACTTTCTTAATGTATGTAGGTAATTATTATGTTGTTTCTGTGCAAATTGTAACTAACGATAAAATTAATTTTAAATAAGAGGAGATATTAAATGCTAATATTATTTATTTAAATTGAGTTTGTTTTTCTAATTATCTCAGATATGTGTAAGAATGTGTTTTCTACAATTAACAATTTAAAAAAGTGCCACTATATGATCATCTATTTTATTACATGTTCAAATTCCACAGTTCAAATTACACAGTTCAAATTCCAATACTAAGATAAAATTTCACGTAACAGCACTTTTGTCAAGTGAAATTGAGGGCAAAATTTTACATCGTTTCTTCCATATTTAAAATTCTATATTCAATTTGTTTCCATGTGGCGTAAAAAGAATTGACATTCGTAGTTATTTTCTTAAAATAGCGACTGATTCAAAGATGTTAAAAATGGTAATGACGGCAAATTCCATTTTTAAAGAATTATCAAACATTGAAAATCTTAAGGCAGTATAGGAGATAAAATTCTTTATTTTTCACTTTCATTTCCATGGTTTAAAGCAAACTTTGGATCTTTTAGAATAAAGCAAAAGTCTCGGAAGGAAAGTTTCAATGATTTGCCATCTTTAGAAAGGTATACATGTAGTTCTATTTAAGAATTTATTTTGAAATTTTGTACAGTTTTTGTTTCTACGATTTTCATAAAACTGCCTAGAAAAATTTTTGTTGAGAAAAAAAGATTCCGAAAGTATGTACCTTTAGGCAAAATTTGGTTCTAAAAAACTGATCTTTTGCCTTTTAAAATTTAAATAAATTTTTATAAGTCCTTAAGGCAAATATTTTGACACCCTATGTATAAAAAGGAAGAAAGTTATGCAAATAGAGGGATTCGACCGGCTCTGTTTGCATAAAAACTAAACATTCTTTAAATTTTGAGCTTTAATTGTTTTAAAATAAAATTTAAAGCTTTCAATTATATGTATAATAGCCGTTGTCTCTGTATAACACTTCCGGGCTGTACTCATATTTCAGTTGAAGCCCTCAGTAAACAAACAGCCGGTTAGGCTTAATTTCAATTTCAGATGTGGATCAGAATTTTTTCTTACCTAAAAACTAATATCTTCTCCATCAAATCACGTTTGTTCAGCCTATTTTTCTATAAAACATTCAGAACTAAAACAAATTGGATGTTTTTAGCTGTATATTTAACAATTTTTAAAAATCTGTTTACTTTTGCGATGAATTCTGAAAGTAAACAAACTTGAATGTGAATGAATCAAGTAGCTCAAGTATTCATATCGCGTAGTGAGCTGCAAAAAACTGGATGGCAGTCTACTACTCCAATCGCATGAAAAACTAAATAAATAAAAAATAATGAAAGGGTTTGTTTTTACATGGTGTGGATTAAATGCAATATTGTTAGATAATTCGGGATATTTTTTAACTTGCATATACTTTTTCCATTATGACGTCATTATTAGTATTATGACGTCAAAATGACGGGTTACCTTCTAGTGTAATAATATTTATGCAAAGAAAAATTTCAGGGAAAAAACAATAAAAAAACACATGAAAATAGAATATAAAATTTTTCGTCTAACAGGAAAGTGTAGATAGCGTACATAAAAACATAAGAGTTAGAGTGCGTGAAAACAGCCTGTTATTTTTGAGGCAAGTCAAACATGTTTCAGATCTATAAAATTGAAAAACTATGAATATATAGATGCCTGAATATTCTCTTCAGATCTCAGAAGCTTATCTTATTTCTAACAGTCCTGCAATAATCTACCAAGCTTAGGTTTAACTTCACCAATCGAATACCCAGAATAAAATCGTGAAGTATAAAGTTGCGCATGTATATACGGGTGAAAACCCATCAGTGATCCGAAAGTGGAAAGATTTACTCTTTATTGCGATGGAAAATACTGACCTTGAATTGATTAAATATTTTTACTCTCTGCCAGATAGAAAACTGAAGAACTTTCTTCGGGAAAATATTCCGTATTTCTTAAGTAAGATGAGAAAACTTCCGACAACCCACAGTTTAATATTGTTACAATAAAATAAAAAATTAAAAAACCCTCCAGGATAAATCTTTGAAGTAGAAAGTTACCCTATATTCTCAGACTAACACCATTCTACTAAGAGTTGAGGTACCAAGTGAGGGAAGATTTACATATTATTTCTACGGTAAAATGCTTAGTTTGGAATGAAAAAACTCTAGCTTTTCGCCACAGGGTCTAAAGAAAACGGAGAAGTTTATGTGCCTATTTAATTAGAAAATAACTGTAAAGCCCCAGGCACAGTCAGCAGGACAATTACTTCAGCATCGAGAATTTGAGCTCCTAACAATCTTAAGATAAAAGGGCACTGAGCGATTATCATTGATTATAAAAGATTACCGTTCAATTGTGGGATATCGTACAGAAAGAGCGCAGATAAACATTAATTATAAAAATGGGAAGTAAAGAGTGTTTTCCGCGCCAAAACTTCGTAAACTACAAGAAAAAAGCCATACTTTACTTTTTAAAATTATTTTATGCAAATGACGCAGAGATTTGCATTGGAAAAGAAAAATAATATTTACAGTTTAAAACCACGTAATTATAACTATTTACATAATAATTCGGCTGAAAGATAAAACATTTATTACATGTGATACGCATTCAGGAAAGCAAGCAGTTTGTTTTTCCACGAAATTAAATTTATATTTCGCACCCCGGCAAGAAAAGTGACACAACTCCAAATTGCAGCAATTGAGAAAAATCGAAATACAGGGTGTCCGAAAAGTATGGCTACACTTTCAAAAATGAATTAAAAATAAACAAACAAAGATTTTCACTTACGGTTTTTTACGTTCCATAAAGAAAATATCAAAGTTTTTTTGCAATGCTTTATACCACGATTGGAATATTCCACGATTTCAATGTGCACACCATTAGTCGCGCGCAACACATCGAGTCTATACGAGATTTCTCGCCACGTTCTATGAAACATTTCAGGATCAACACTCTGAATGGCCGCAGTAATTCGACTTCTCAATTCATCAGTATCATACATTGCAGATTGGTAAACAATGTTTTTCACGTATCCCCATAAGAAGAAGTCCAAAGGTGTTATGTCTGGAGATCTAGGTGGCCACGGTATTGGACCTCCTCTTCCCATCCATCGCCCGGGAAACTTTTCATCTAAAACCTTTCGCACTTCCAAACTCCAGTGTGGTGGTGCCCCGTCCTGCTGGAAAATGATACCGGGTTGCAAGTCCTCTACTCGAGCAAATGCGGAAATTTCAAGCATATCAAGGTAATTGTCAGAGCGGACAGTTTCTTCGGAAAGGCCCAATAATTCGACCGTGTAGTAAACCACACCACACGTTCACTTTAGGACTGTCTCTTGCTTCCTCCAGTACATGGGTATTTTCTAATCCCCATATTCGAGTATTGTGTCGGTTAACACTACCTGATACGTGAAACGTTGACTCATCTGAAAACATTACACGTTGTAGAAAAGTTTCATCCTCCTGCAAGTTTTGTAACATTTCTTGTACTCGACGTCGAGGCTTTAACTCCTGCAACAACTGAAGTTTATACGTATCAAGTCATAACCTGTTATGCACTACATCATGCACAGTTGATTTCGGTATTTTTAATTTCTGGCCCGCGAGGTGAATCTATTTACGAGGACTACGACGAAAGCATTCTTCAATTCGTGTAACATCATCGCAGCTTCTGCTAGGGCGGCCAGATTTTGGTTT
>OU015495.1:203090686-203110686 GCA_907164885.2 Dolomedes plantarius
CAGACTTCTATCCAAAAGCAACCCTGAACGTTCACAAACACTCATATCCCCATTTGGGACTCAAACCCGTAAACACTATAACACCTACATCATGTCAGAAGTTCGATAGTGTGAAATTATAAGTGTATTTTAGATAAATTTAATATTTAATTGAACGGCGAAATTTTATAGTTAGCCCCCCCCCCCCCAAAAAAAAAAGAAAATGAAAGAAAGTAATAATGCATGTTTTAACCCTCAAACGGCATAGTGGGGATCGGTTCCAACCCAAGGGTGTGTCAAGGAACCCTACCAGATAGACCTACTAGACCACCCTACTAGATATAGGAATAAGTGTCTTTGTTGAAAAACATTATTCATGATGACTAGTCATTTAAAAAAAATTTTAATTTCGATTTTGAAGGCCAAAAATGTCAGTATATATTATTTTTTACATTTTTGTGCTCAGAAAGTTGTTGTCACTAACTTATAAAATCAGGCAGACTAAATTACAAATTAGACCTAATACATACAACATTCTATGTAAATGCCAAAGAGATTTTCTTTGTTTAGCAAAATTTCAATTCGTTGGTCATTTTTTCTGCAAAAAGGGTTTTATTGCAGGTAAAATATTGTCAACAAATGTTATTATGCTACAAAAATGCTTATTGTGTACTTATTTCTACCAATACGGTAATAATGTAGTAATATAGTAATTTTGTAAGAATATAGTAAACATTTACATTCTTCAAAAAACCTTATTTTTAATACTATATTCAAAATAAGGTTTTTTGGCAGAATATTGCCTGTTTTTCAAAAAAAAAAAAAAAAATTCATAAATTCTAGCATTTTGGAAAATGCTCCATGCATGCCAAAACATATTAAAACCTTTTTTTTTTGTGTAGGAGTTTACTGTATATGTATAAACATAATTGTGCACTTTTTTTTGTATGAATCTAAAGTTATAAATAAGTATTATTTTTTTTAATATGCTTGTAATTTTTTAAAGTTTTTTATATTTTTGCTATATGTCATGGTCAATAAATTTAAAAAAAAGAATTATGGTTTCAAAGAATGATGCACAGATTTGTGGCAAACACTTCAATTCCCAATCCTAAGCAATTTGGAAGAAAGTGAGTGCGCATGGAGCATTTTGAAAAAAGTTAGCATTTTTGAAGAATTTTTTGATAAACAGATCTTATTCTTCTACAAAATGCTTATTTGGGAATTCTTAGTGTCTTCAATGCAGTAGAGCAGCGGTTCCCAACCGGTGGGTCGATCCTAAAACTATCAGAAACCGTCGAATAAACCATCAGAAAAGATAAGAAAAATCAAAACAAACCGAATTATGTTTAGATTGTTTTCTTGGTTCTTGATTTTTGGCATCTGGGGCAGACAGCAGATCCACTACATCCCTCCCAGATGACTCACACAGTCACACAGGTGGTGCACACTCTGGCAACGCCGCTCCCCCATATATATATATATATATTTGATTGTAAATTATATATACGCTAGCTGAAAACCCGCACTTCGCTACGGAGTACATTCAAAGTAAATACAACGGTCAATGTATGCAATTCATGCCAAATATATATATATATATAATAATAATAATAATAATAATAATAATGAATACGACGATCAATGTATACAATTGATGTAATATATATATATATATATATATATATATATATATATATATATATATGTGAGGCTTAAATATGGGGGGCGATCACGCGACCTTAAAATAGGATTTTAGTTATTAAAATATAGGATTTAACAATTAAAAAGTCTGGGAGTTCAAATAAGCGGCGTATGTATTGCAGTGAAAATGGAATTAATGGGTCGGCTTGATTCAATCTCCGAAGAACCACAGATTCTAAAGGGAAATTCCCCTTTTCATTATATAATCTTGGCGCATCTGTGGTTTGAGCGTCGAAGAGAAAGGAACTGCTGAGTTAAGCAAAAAAAAGAACATGTACGATATGACATCACGCATAAGTAATGAGCGTCACTGAGCGTTGGTTTTAACGTTGAAACAAAGAAAAAATCGGCAGAGCCATGGATAGATAGCATCGAGTAAAGATGCGTGCAGAAGGCACACAGATTTTAATGGGGATTGGGAAGCCATATCTTTTAGTTATGGAGCTGAGAGTCGTTAAGTGATTTAATAAATATGTTAGTAAATGATAATGGAGTTGTCGTCACTGTATTTGAGTTTGGATTCTACATTGTCTCGCCATCGAACCACGGACTGCAAAATGATTAATAGGATATTTGGAATATTATGTGTTAAATAGATCGGGCGTGAAGCACCAGCGTCTGACATATATATATATATATTTATAAGAAAATGGTAAGGAATATTTTTATAGACAAAATAATGTAGAAGAAAATATTCAAATTAAATCTAATGTAAAGAATACTAAAGAATATAGTACTGTTAATATAGTACAGTTTGTAGAACATTTCTTTAACTGTATTTTAATATTTAATACCGTGTGCCGAGTCGGATCCGACCTGATCTATTTGGTCTCAAACCACTGTACCGTTTGAGGGCTAAATTGCAAAATAATATTTTCATGTAAGTATTTATTTGAATTGAATGCAATACTCTTTTCATGATAGTTAAAAACATACTTAATTTACCTTAAAGCAGTATTGTTCCGTCAAATGAAAAACTTCCATTCTTTTGCGGAGTTCCAATTTCAATATTTTGTTCTTCTTTACGCCTCTTTATAATCCTATTTACTAATGGCTAAATTCTCATGCGTCTGGCAGGAAAATTAAATATCCGATATCCCTTAGAAGTCTGGCATACATAATAAATTATCTGGTAGAAAAGAAATGCTTTTCTTCTTTTTTTCTTCAGTCATCCTCCCTGTTATCCATAAGAATCCATTAGTGTAATGAAATCGATGAAGATACTTCAGCAGTTTTGAGAGTTTTCGAAACTTATTTATAACGAGTTCATTTTCTCACACAGATCTTCCTCATTAAACCCGATGTTAATGAGGGGGAGTTGTCTGCGATAGTTAGCGCCGAAAAGAAGTTGCGGGAATTATATTTGATTTGTTTAAACTCCAGATAATTGCTTCGGGGGAGTATTTCACAGCAAAGTTAACAAACCCGTAAATGGTTATCAGTGAAGTTTTAATTTTGCAAATCTAAATGCACTTTTTTTAGATGCTGCCATGATTAATGAGCCATTAATTGCAGATTTCTGCTTTTAGATTTTGATGAATTTATATGTTTCGAGGGATTTCGATTCTCAAAATAGAATTTAAATATTCTGTGTTCGTGAGATTTTCTATGGACTAAAATTGTGGGAAAATATGTAAAAAAAAAAAAATGTACCAGAACAAAGCTTCTAAACATTTGAAAATTTTTTAGCATTTTTCTAGGGAAATATTTAGACTTCTTTTCTCAGTTGTTTTTTAAACATCAATAATAATAAATGTCTTTTTAAGATGAAAACCTTTCATATTTATTTAAAATCCATTGACCTTTTAATTTTTAATACAGATGTTTTACGGCACTTATGTAAGTCATTTAAATACATGGTTCTACTCACATACATAGGTATTCATGAGTACATATTAACTGATATCCGTTGCAAAAGACGTTAGATTTAATAGTTGATGTACTGAGTACCTAATCATGCTATACGTATAGCTGGGTTCAGAATTGAATTTTTAAATTTCTCCGATTGATAATGGAACATATTATCTGCTCAACCCAAAGGTCCCTGAACCTCCGGGGGTTCATCTAAAAAAATTGAGACTCAGAGACTAAGAAAGAAAATATACGGTGACCGGTATAAAAGGCTTAAGTCAAAAACAGTGATTTAAATATACCATATTACTGGCTTGTATGCCAATCGCAGAAATATAATTTCGAGTTGAGTCTTTTGTACAAAGAAATGTACTTTTGTGTACAAAACTGATAAACTTAAGCCTTTTATACAAGTCAAAAAAATTTTGAAAATCAATACTAACAAATATCTAAAAATCACTTTTTTTTTTACTTAAGCCTTTTATACCGGGCACCATAGAAATTTCATAAATATTTACAGTAAATAAGAAAACTCTAGTAATGAATACCGAATTCGACACGGCTTTATTTAGAAACGTTCTCTCCTTTCCTACCCTGCTCCTATGAAAGAAACCTGTGTCGGTTCTCGCAAATATAGTTAATTTTTTACTAATTAAAAGTAAATGTTTTAAGATTTTTTCTAGCAAATTTTTTTCCAGTTTTATACTATATTTTCTATAGCAATGGAAACTCCATTTCAGAAAATTGGATGTCGCAGGACCATGATATCGGAACCACTATTATAGAAGATCTTCCTAGAGTAGAAGCGTACCATACTTCAAAAGAACTAAAAAAATCTCTCCACCGCTATATTTGCTGAGAGGAGGAAAAGTAAACTCTTAGAAACATACTTTGAAAATGCGTAGGATGAAATAAGGAGTGTATCTTTTTTTCACTTTTATTTTAAGAGCTTCTTTTTGTATCCAGGAGAACAATTGTACGATTTAACCGTATCGTATCATGGTCGAGCAAGTCACATAATGTACCAGTGGATAGAAACCCAATATCCTACTAAGACACGATCATAATTTGCAGTCGATATTTCTACAGAACATAAAAAAATCATACGAGATACTGATACAGAAGCGTTGACATTCTCGATCGTTGACTATAATCCCTTTCAGGAGTTTGTTTACGTTGGGGAGAGGGGTTGTGAAAAGAAATTTCATATCTCTGGGGTTGGAGATGAGGAAAATTAAAATTGCAATTACCTTTTACTGTTTAGATTTTTAAACTTTTGGGGGAGAGGATTGGCGAAGTTTTGTTATTCCTGGCACTTTTGTGTGAATTAAGAAATTACTCAGAAGCAAAGAGCCTATTCGAGTTACACTATTTTTCGAAAATATCTTCAAAAAAGTAAAACAATTTAAAATTATGTCCCCAAATTTCTGACAATTCATATTACCGTAGTACATAGTACCTATGTACACTGAAGTGCCACTGAATTAGGGATACCTACCTAGTAACGAGTTGGGCCTCCTTTGGCCTTGATAACGGCTGCCACACGACGAGGCATAGATTCAACAAGTTTCTGGAAACGTTCCACGGGAATGGCTTACCAAATATTGGCTAAAGCTGTCCATAATTCAGTAGGGTTCTTTGGTGCTGTGTGATGGCCTTTCACGTTTTGTTCCAAAACATCCCAAAGATGCTCAATAGGATTTAAGTCTGGGCTTCTAGGTGGCCAATTCATGACAGAGAAGTCAGAGGAATGCTCATCCAACCAGCCAGTGGCCAACCGGGACTTGTGAGAGGTACAGTTGTCTTGCTGGTAAACTCCATTACCGTGCGGATAACAGAACAGCATAAACGGATGGAGGTGATCTCCCAGCAACTCTACGTACCGAATTGCATTGAGGGAGGTTGGTACACGCACCAAAGATCCCAAACTGTGCCACGTAAAAACACCCCAGACCATGATTGAGCCACCATGCATTTGTACAGTTCCAGCCAGGCATGCAGGATCCATGGCTTCATGAGCCTGACGCCATATTCTCAGCCTCCCGTCGGCGTTAAGTAGTCGGAATCGAGACTCATCACTCCATGCTACTCGTTTCCAGTCCTCTACACTCCAGTCTCTGTGCTCTCTTGCCCAGACAAGACGTGCAGCCCGATGGCGAGTATAGAGCAATGGCACTTTCGTAGGTCGACGGCTCCCGAAACCCATACGGTGAAGCGAGCGTTGCACAGTCCGTTTACTGACTGTACGACTGGCACCGTCATTAAACTGGTTGGTAATTTGAGCTAATGTTTGGATTCGCTGGCTACGTACAATACGCCTGAGCCGTCTCTCACCACGCACTGTCAAGGCTAATTGTCCTTTGCAGTTTGCCCGATCGCTAGTTTTTTTTCCACCATCCATGTATTCTTGGTATACTCTTTACACTGTCGACCTTGAAAATCCTAGCTGTCTGACGATTTCGGAAATTGAATGGCCCATGCGTCGCGCACCTACGATTTGTCCACAATCGAAGGCGTCTAAATCAGGCAGTTTACCCATACTGGCAATTCCAACAACTAATTCAGAACAACCACAGTACGCGCTATATATGCAGTTACCACAGCGCCCTCACTTGCGCATACATGATGCGCAGCGCTACACAATTTGCATAGGCTTTGCTATCCCTAATTCAGTGGCACTGCAGTGTTCCTATTTATAGTACCGTTTATACATAGTACCTATGTATAAACGTGTTCTCAAAATGAAAAAAACTGTAATGAAATAATAGAAATTACTATTTCAAAGCTAAGATTAAAGATTTTAATTTCAAAATTCTAAAATATTTCCGACTCTTAGCCTAAGTAGATATGGCTGAAATCTTGAATAATAAAGAAGAGTTTGATTGCTTTCCATTTAAAGACTTTGTAAGGTATACATAAGATTCGATTCACAAGAATCGAACTTTTGAGTGAATAAATTAAAGAAGCTGATGAGATATGCTAATTTCGGCATACCCGCTTGGTATAAATACCATGCAGCTTGATTAGAAAGAAGAGGTTGTTAAAATTGGTAGATAAACGAGAGGGAGCTACGAGGTAAGCAGCTCCATGTGTTAACCGGCGCTAGTGCTTAGGGGGCCCAAAGTTTACGTGGCAGTACTGCTGGTTTGATTCTCTGCTGATTTGTGAGTAAGTCAAAGTGTATTTTTATTAAATGCTAATATATATATTCCGTACAAGTAGTACGTATGCTTATTGCTGTAAAAGCAAATTCTATATGTGCAACGAATTCAATAAACATTGTTTCATGTATAAACTGTGTTTGTATCCAATTCATTTAGAGTGCCACTTCAAATTACCAAGTGTGGGTAGAAGTGCGCTATTCTCTATAACTTTTAAGGCGTAGGCGGAATTTAAGAATACGCCTTTAGCAGATCCAGTTTGCATTTTAATGATATAATTTACTAGTAATAAAGTTTTGATAGTATTCTACATACGTGTAATAAACACAAGCAAGACAGTTTGCTTAATTTATTTTCCTCACGTATATGCTGTTTTTTCTAAATAAACATAAAAAAAAGTATTCAAGTAAAGTAGTCAAGAAAAAAAAAGTGGTCAAGTAAAGTAGTCAAGGGTCAAGTAAGTAAAGGGTCAAGTCTTTCCGAAATCTGGAAATAAACCTCGTTGTAAGAATAATTTATATGATATTTGAAATGTGGTATATTTATGCAGAATGTATTTACTTTTCATTAATTTAAGTAGAAACTGGGATTGAAAAGGGCCATTAAATTCCACTTACTTTAGAAGAGCTCTTTCTCCAAAATAATCTCCTTTCCCAAGAGATCTGATTTCTTCTTCGACGTCTAAGCGCTTTCGCGTTACAATGACCTAAAATTAAGAATTTATGCATGAAATATGTAGAGAGTGGTGTTCAAAATAACTTTAAAACGATAAACATTATATACAAATTTTTAATAAAGGCTGAGGAAATCAAGGACATAATATATTCCTTTGATTAAAATTGAAACGCAACAACAAATGAGGGGCTGATTCTCTTGAAATTTTTAAAATATCACTAAAGATGCAGAAAGTAAGAAGCAATTAAATTTTCCTTGAGACCCTTCATTTCTTGTGACAATAATTTTTCCAGATATTATACTGCTGCTCGTAAAATATGCAACCATTCCTTAAAGACTGCAAACAACTTATTAGAAAGAAATTCCTCAAGTCATACCCCGATTAAGTTCTTCATATACTGTAGCGTACTGGAAATATGGTCTTATTTTTTCCCGAGACCCCACAAGAGCTTGAAACACAACTGCGTGATTTTCAAGGAATGTGTTGCTCGTTCCCACCAGTTCGGAACAAGTGGGGGGATTAAGAAACGTTTTTTTCCACAGATGCAGCCAGTAAAGCTGTCATCTTAACGTTTCTGCAATGTAATAGAGTTCGGCGTCTAAGAAGAGCTGTCAGCCGATAATCTGCCGGCCCCTCCACCCCGTCTGAAAATCCAGACATTGGAGAGAGACGCTAGAGAACGCGGCCTGTGCGGATGTGTGTCTTAGGCTCCGTACGTTGTGAATCTGCACGGGATTTTAATTGAATATGTTGCACTGTTTAAATGTTAATTTTTTTTTTGTTAATAAATTGTTGAGTTTTTGTTTTAAAAATTTGGCCTTCGTTTGTTAATTAGAACTCTGTCTTTCTTTGTTATGGATCCCATGGTAGTAATTTTTAGCAACGCCTCAGAGAGAATAGCCTTACCTACTTGTGACGCTACAGCTACAATACTATACGAAAAGAATTTATGCTGCAAGGTGATACTAAACGAAGCTGTTTTTAGGTAGTCGGAAAAATTTGAGACCAGCCGTTGAAATGTCACGAACTACAAATCCTCCTCAATAATCCAGTATCTTTTCTATGTAGAAACAATAACGGATCATCATGATTTGAATAAGTAATAGAGTCAAAGATAAAATGATATATCCCAACGGCTGCTTAAGAATTCTGATGCCTATGACGTTAAATGTTAGGTGTTTAATGAGACATAAAAAATGAGTATTAAAAAAACCATGATTGCCTATAATTGGACAATAGTAGAGGAAGAAACTAAACCTACTATTACTCCAAATCAGTTTGTTAAGAGAGTCCTGATTTTACTGAAGAGCAGACGACATTAAACTTTGTGCTTTGATCTCATTTAAAAAATTTTTCCCGTGATAAAAGATGGCTATTAGAATTAAGTAACAGTAATCACAGTTAATTTAGCCGAAAGATCATCCAGTAGACACATTTCTCTGCGTGGAATAAATACGGGGGGCACTCAATGAGTAACGGGACTAAGCAGAGTACACACATCAAAATGCAAAGCCGTTTGGATAACAGTCAGGAGCATTTGAAATACTGTAATACAGTAACCACCGCTTATAGTGATCAGTGGTTATAAGAATCAACCGTTTATAAGAATCAATATCGCGAAAACAAAAACAAATGTATTATTTCCATGTTAAAATTTCTGCTTTAAAGAATCAATCCACCGGTTTTATGAATCAGTTTACACCCTTCGCTTTCTTTTTATTTTTTCATAAAAGCCACTTAAACCCTCAAAAGGCACGAAGTTCTTTCTTTATTTTGTTTTAAAGAAAGAGTGATAAGATGGGATGGAATACAGCCGTAAACTGCATCCCTTTCTTTGTTAGACATAACTTAATAGTTTCCCCTTAAATGCTTTAGCACAACACTGTCCTATTAGCTTGACCCGGGGACATCTTTACCCGTCCGGGTCCGATTTCCTTTTTTCCACTGACAAACAAAAATAGGGACTCTTTTTCCCACCTCCCACATCCTGGTCGCGGCTTCCTGGACCCTGAAACACATAAATCTTCGGCGAACTGTCCACTATCACTTAGACAAACGTGACATTAGTAGATTCAAAACGTTATCAAACCTTGAAACGTAAGCTAGAAGGTGAATCTTCGTCTGAGACTATTAGCATTGAAAGAGGTATAAACAACCTCCTGAAAACTTCATTACGTCAAACTACTATAGAAAACTTTTTATTTCTCCCTTCCTGTAGTTGAAATGTTAAAACTGTTAAACAGGTATGTTGCAACAAATATTGGATTTTTTCTTCTCTTACTATAATCGTGTGTATCTACTGACAGGTCTAAAAATGAAGTTGTATTTTTAAAATTATTAAAAATAATTTTAATAAAAGATAATTAAAGTAAATTAAAGAGTATTTTATGTAATTTATCTAATATATGTATATATAGATGTGTGTGTGTGTGTGCCTGTCCAAAAACCTAAATTTCGAATATAAGAATCAACCGCTTATAAGAATCAAAAACAGTAATAACAAACGTGATTCTTATAAGCGGAAATCACTGTACTTTTTTCTTGTTATTTCCCTTTCGTCCAGGAAGACATAATTGTCAACATATTATATATCTGCTGATATATTTTTTTACTTCTAAAATTTTCTAGGGTTAACAATAAATCACCGTGTTTTGACGAAGACAGAAATGTTTTGAAATAAAAATATATTACAGTAAAGAATTTCCCAAATATCTATCTATTTGGTATTTACAGAATTCAATGAAAAAATAGAGGTCATTATAAAACAGGAGACGAAATTTCCAGGTATTTCTGAACGTAGTGAAAATAAATTTCTTCTTTCTTGGTTTTGAAAATTTCTCCTCATTACACTTGCATTTATACTCTAGTTGATAAAAGAATTTGAAGATTTTCAGCTTTATTATTTTACGGCGGCTTTTAATGGTGCTGATACTAGCATGATACGGATACAACGGATAATGCTAATTCTATTGTTTAGTTGTTCCAAACAAGGGTAAATGTATTCGTAAAATAAATTAGCTGTCAGTACGTGTTCCTTTAAAATTCAATGGAGTAAAGTTTATAAAGGTTAAATTTCTTTATCTGATTTTACCTAATGAAAAAATAAATTTAGAAAGCCATGGAAAATAGACAATGAAGAATGTAACTTAGTGTCTTAATGAATTTTTAAATTGACGTTTGGGCATCTATATTATACTGCTTTTCTATGTAAAGAAAACTTAGTGAAATCAGAAATAGTTTCGATTTACTTTCCAAGATACTAATATCTTTTATTTTGAGATAGTACTTAAATAAAATTATTTAACCTTATGATCTAGCCTTAAGATTGAAACTTTATATAAATGTTAAAGTAGATATTTTATTTTTAAAACGTCTGATTTTAGATTTTGTAATTATATATATAATAGCCGTTGTCTCTGTATAACACTTCCGGGCTGTACTCATCTTTCAATTGAAGCCCTCGGTAAACAAACAGCCGGTTAGACTTAATTTCAATTTCAGATGTGGATCAGAATTTTTTCTTACCTAAATACTAATATCTTCTCCATCAAATCACGTTTGTTCAGCCTATTTTTCTATAAAACATTCAGAACTAAAAAAAATTGGATTCTTTTAGCTGTCTATTTAACAGTTTTTAAAAATCCGTTTACTTTTGCGATGAATTCTGAAAGTATACAAACTTGAATGTGAATGAATCAAGTAGCTCAAGTATTCATATCGCGTAGTGAGCTGTGAAAAACTGGATGGCAGTCTACTACTCCAATCTCATAAAAAACTAACTAAATAAAAAATAATGAAAGGGTTTGCTTTTACAAGTTGTCGATTAAATGCAATATTGTTAGATAATTCGGGATATTTTTTAACTTTCATATACTTTTTCCATTATGACGTCATTATTAGTATTATGACGTCAAAATGGCGGGTTGGATGGCAGTGTACTACTCCAGTCGCATGAAAAACAAAATAAATAAAAAATAATGAAAGGGTTTGCTTTTACAAGGTGTGGATTAAATGCAATATTGTTAGATAATTCGGGATATTTTTTAACTTTCATATACTTTTTCCATTATGACGTCATTATTAGTATAATGACGTCAAAATGACGGGTTACCTTCTAGTTCATTAAGATAAACTTGTAACATTGGCAACATTCGTTTTCGTAGTAATTATTATAACATGTGAAACTTATCTCATTCATTTCGTGATAGTTTCTACTATTATTGAATCAAATATCTGCAAATTGATCATTTAAGATGGATTATATTGCACGCATTCTCTAAAGAGTGATTCTTTACTTTCATTATCTAATGGAGAGTCTGAAAATGGTCTATTGAAAATGTTTGGTACAGGAAAGAGTTACATGACTTTGAAGAAAGTAGATTTGCATTTTACTCTAATAAGTATCACTTATTTTTTTCAATTCCTACTATTAGTTCACACTCCCTCTATATATATCTTGTTCAAATTTTCAATCGTTAATAAAAGTACTTTTTATTCATCCACTCAAGTTCAAATACATTTTTTTAAACTTGTAGTGGATGGCACTTGATGTTAACACAGTTTTTTCAAATATTAATTCATTAATTAAATATAATTAATCAATTTTAGTTTTACACCTAGAGCGTTTCTTGCTCTTGAATAGTAATTTCCCTCTTGTTACTGTGTAAACGGTAGCACTGAGGTATCGCGGGCTTCTCCCGTTCTCTCTCTTCCCCCCCCCCTCCTAATCTCGCACAGTAGGAAAGGTTCTTGCAGGCAATCCTTTTGTTCAATTCCTACTATTAGTTCACACTCAAATTTTTCTTTGTTGACCTAAGTAGGAATTGACTTTAAAAATTTTCTTTTATATATTACTTGTTTCTGTTGAGATCTCATCATCATCTCCTAGTTTCTATGAATAACAGTCAGAACTTCGACGATTTGTTTATTTTATAAAATATTTTAGAAAAGGACTGAAATCAGTTGCTTAAAAATATTTTAAAATCGTCGGTTAGAGAAATAGATATTTTTTATTAACAAGCAAAATTAACTTTAATTTCATTCTTATGTAAAAAGTTAATTTTATTGTCATTAAAAATTCAATTCGTCTCTCAAATAAAAATATACTTTTAAAAGATAACTTTGTAGGAATATTTGTTTCTCTGCGGAATTAATCAATGATTTCTTAAAGATAAATACTTCTTTGAAACTATTTACAAAAATGTGAATCGTGGGAAATTAAATTTGCATATGAAACAAAATTTCCATTTACATTTCCTTTGCTGATGATGAAAAATGTGTCCCCGGATGCTCCCTCTCGTATGATGTACTCTCCAGAAGGATAGAAGTCCTGAAAAGAAGGAAAAGGAAGGATTAATTTTTTAAACTATCTTTTTTTAAAAACTATTTTAAATTATATGTAAAAATAACATCTATACTAAGAAAGAGACAAGTGGATGTCGAGAGATCACGTGACCGTAACCCATCCGGGTGGGCCACTCCTCGAAAAAAAATGGCCGACAAATATACAGGAAACGGTGTAATTTTTTTTCTCATGAAAGTACATAAATGTTACATATTTGGAAAGAGCTTCGAAAACTGATAATTTTTTCTGCGTACACTTATTCTGTTAATTCAATAGTTTTAGAGATATTTTCATTCTAAAATCACTCACTGCTGAGAAACCAAATCATCTGGTGCAGTGGTGCTGCCATCTGTCGGCAGAGACGGGAATGAAAATTGAAAGGAATTTATTCACTTGAATTTAATACATTTGTAGGTTTTTTTTTCTTTTGTGGGGCCCGAAGTACATAAATATGTTACACGGATGGCTTGAGCGTAGCTAGGAGAAGCCCAGCTAGTTACATATAAGAGTGAAAATTCAGTGATAATATTAACAGGTGAAGCAATTCTTTTTTGGTGTTCAAAACATATAAACATTTTTTCTCTCATCACCTTTAACCCTCGACTTTCTGTCATTTGACCTATCACAGAAAGCGCATCTTCATGAAGTTTTATTCGGCTTGTTCCCGTGGTTGTATAGCCGTGTTGAGATTCAGTACCTGACTGTTTCTCTAAGATATGTAGGTAGAGTTGTACTGTAAAAATGGAATGCTGTTTCAGGGTGTAACGCTTCTGGGTAGCGAATTTATCGGGTACCCCATATTTATATCTTACACATGCCTTCATAACCCATCTACAAGTTCCATTCTTGTAATATACCTAAAACAGCATGCATGCGCTGGTACTAAATCATCCAGACGGTTTACCGAATTATATATATTTAGTATCAGCGCATGCATGCTGTTTTAGGTATCTTACAAAAATAGAAGTATAACTAGAAGGGTACGAAAGCATGTTTAAGATAGAAATATGGGATACACAAGACTGGTAAATTTGCTACTCAAAAACATTACACTCTGAAACAGCATTTCATTTTTACAGTGATGGGATTGCTAATCATCGGGCTTCGTACCCATTTAGTTCCATTCTTGTAATATACCTAAAACAGCATGCATGCGCTGATACTAAATAATCCAGACGGTTTACCGAATTATATATTTAGTATCAGCGCATGCATGCTGTTTTAGGGATATTACAGAAATTGAAGTATAACTAGAAGGGTACGAAATCATGCTTAAGATATGGGATACCCAAGACAGGTAAATTTGCTACTCAAATACATTACACTCTGAAACAGCATTTCATTTTTACAGTGATGGGATTGCTAATCATCGGGCTTCGTACCCATTTAGTTCCATTCTTGTAATATACCTAAAACAGCATGCATGCGCTGGTACTAAATCATCCAGACGGTTTACCGAATTATATATATTTAGTATCAGCGCATGCATGCTGTTTTAGGTATCTTACAAAAATAGAAGTATAACTAGAAGGGTACGAAAGCATGTTTAAGATAGAAATATGGGATACACAAGACTGGTAAATTTGCTACTCAAAAACATTACACTCTGAGACAGCATTTCATTTTTACAGTGATGGGATTGCTAATCATCGGACTTCGTACCCATTTAGTTCCATTCTTGTAATATACCTAAAACAGCATGCATGCGCTGATACTAAATAATCCAGACGGTTTACCGAATTATATATTTAGTATCAGCGCATGCATGCTGTTTTAGGGATATTACAGAAATTGAAGTATAACTAGAAGGGTACGAAATCATGCTTAAGATATGGGATACCCAAGACAGGTAAATTTGCTACTCAAAAACATTACACTCTGAAACAGCATTTCATTTTTACAGTGATGGGATTGCTAATCATCGGGCTTCGTACCCATTTAGTTCCATTCTTGTAATATACCTAAAACAGCATGCATGCGCTGATACTAAATAATCCAGACGGTTTACCGAATTATATATTTAGTATCAGCGCATGCATGCTGTTTTAGGGATATTACAGAAATTGAAGTATAACTAGAAGGGTACGAAATCATGCTTAAGATATGGGATACCCAAGACAGGTAAATTTGCTACTCAAATACATTACACTCTGAAACAGCATTTCATTTTTACAGTGATGGGATTGCTAATCATCGGGCTTCGTACCCATTTAGTTCCATTCTTGTAATATACCTAAAACAGCATGCATGCGCTGGTACTAAATCATCCAGACGGTTTACCGAATTATATATATTTAGTATCAGCGCATGCATGCTGTTTTAGGTATCTTACAAAAATGGAAGTATAACTAGAAGGGTACGAAAGCATGTTTAAGATAGAAATATGGGATACACAAGACTGGTAAATTTGCTACTCAAAAACATTACACTCTGAGACAGCATTTCATTTTTACAGTGATGGGATTGCTAATCATCGGACTTCGTACCCATTTAGTTCCATTCTTGTAATATACCTAAAACAGCATGCATGCGCTGATACTAAATAATCCAGACGGTTTACCGAATTATATATTTAGTATCAGCGCATGCATGCTGTTTTAGGGATATTACAGAAATTGAAGTATAACTAGAAGGGTACGAAATCATGCTTAAGATATGGGATACCCAAGACAGGTAAATTTGCTACTCAAATACATTACACTCTGAAACAGCATTTCATTTTTACAGTGATGGGATTGCTAATCATCGGGCTTCGTACCCATTTAGTTCCATTCTTGTAATATACCTAAAACAGCATGCATGCGCTGGTACTAAATCATCCAGACGGTTTACCGAATTATATATATTTAGTATCAGCGCATGCATGCTGTTTTAGGTATCTTACAAAAATGGAAGTATAACTAGAAGGGTACGAAAGCATGTTTAAGATAGAAATATGGGATACACAAGACTGGTAAATTTGCTACTCAAAAACATTACACTCTGAGACAGCATTTCATTTTTACAGTGATGGGATTGCTAATCATCGGACTTCGTACCCATTTAGTTCCATTCTTGTAATATACCTAAAACAGCATGCATGCGCTGATACTAAATAATCCAGACGGTTTACCGAATTATATATTTAGTATCAGCGCATGCATGCTGTTTTAGGGATATTACAGAAATTGAAGTATAACTAGAAGGGTACGAAATCATGCTTAAGATATGGGATACCCAAGACAGGTAAATTTGCTACTCAAAAACATTACACTCTGAAACAGCATTTCATTTTTACAGTGATGGGATTGCTAATCATCGGGCTTCGTACCCATTTAGTTCCATTCTTGTAATATACCTAAAACAGCATGCATGCGCTGATACTAAATAATCCAGACGGTTTACCGAATTATATATTTAGTATCAGCGCATGCATGCTGTTTTAGGGATATTACAGAAATTGAAGTATAACTAGAAGGGTACGAAATCATGCTTAAGATATGGGATACCCAAGACAGGTAAATTTGCTACTCAAATACATTACACTCTGAAACAGCATTTCATTTTTACAGTGATGGGATTGCTAATCATCGGGCTTCGTACCCATTTAGTTCCATTCTTGTAATATACCTAAAACAGCATGCATGCGCTGGTACTAAATCATCCAGACGGTTTACCGAATTATATATATTTAGTATCAGCGCATGCATGCTGTTTTAGGTATCTTACAAAAATGGAAGTATAACTAGAAGGGTACGAAAGCATGTTTAAGATAGAAATATGGGATACACAAGACTGGTAAATTTGCTACTCAAAAACATTACACTCTGAGACAGCATTTCATTTTTACAGTGATGGGATTGCTAATCATCGGACTTCGTACCCATTTAGTTCCATTCTTGTAATATACCTAAAACAGCATGCATGCGCTGATACTAAATAATCCAGACGGTTTACCGAATTATATATTTAGTATCAGCGCATGCATGCTGTTTTAGGGATATTACAGAAATTGAAGTATAACTAGAAGGGTACGAAATCATGCTTAAGATATGGGATACCCAGACAGGTAAATTTACTACTCAAAAACATTACACTCTGAAACAGCATTTCATTTTTACAGTGATGGGATTGCTAATCATCGGGTCATATTGGGACTCACTGAATCTTCGGCAATTTTTTTATATACATAAAGGAGCAGATTCATGACATTTTATTTTGCTTCGCATGAGAGTCTCTCAAAAGAATAGGAGTAATAATTATTCCGACAATGTCAAGTAAAGTGTAGAACAAGTGCGAAGGTCAACATCGAAAGTTCCTTGAGATCGTGTAGGTGTGTCAGAGATGATCCAGAGTATCAACACCTCCTTTGGTGTTGTAAAAGTTAATCCTTTCCGTCAATCATTTTTTTTCTTTTGGATGATCACCTTTGTCATGCATAGTAAAAAGCAAAATTACTACCTTTCCATTTTTGAAAAGACAGTAATAAAAAGTACACTCCTATTTGGCCACCCTGGGGCACTAGTGTACCTCAAACAGTCTTTAGGCAACCACTGGGATCACATACAAACTAGCTGAAGGCCACTTCAAGACTGCAACAATATGCAATGAAACTACAAAGGGGGAGAGGGTAAACAGGTAGTTGCCTTTTGGAACTTGACCTTTGATTGTTGGTAACCTATACATAAAAGGTGATATATAGGTGAGCCAGCCTTAATAAGGTGATCTTGTGAGCCGAGGATTATAGCTACATGTTTCTTGTTAACCTTGCACCTATAACCTATACATAAAAGGTGATAACCTATAAGTATAGGTAATTAAGGAACAATGAAAGTACTTAGATTAGGCATCCTTAAGAGGATTAATAAGGATAATCTTAGTACTTAGATTAGGCAAAGTCATATGCTAAACAGGCGGACTTATTAATTTATAGTATCGATTATTCATAGCAAAAGACAAAATTGATTAAAATTTCAGACTTTAATTGACCTTTTCAGACTTTAGGGACTTTATCAATTAGGCATCCTTAGGCATCCTTATTAGATTATCCTTATTGTACCTATACATAAAAGGTGATAACCTATATGTATAGGTTTTGCACCTATTATTGTATAGGTGCCCTAAGGTACACCTATACATTCAAATGGAGCCTTCTAGGGTTAAATAAGAGACGACAACGTAACAAGAATGCTGCTGCATAGTTTTTATTTTATAATAATCTACGAGATATCCGTAATTATATCAGGGCTTTGAGTAAAACTAAAATGATTGCCGTACAACAAAAAGAAGGTATTTATGAATGTAATCTTTACCCTTATTCGTAAGAGCTGCAAAACCATAAACAATATGTAGGATTGCAAGTAAATTTTGGCGATGAACTAAGCTTGACCATTGTCACAGACTTCAGCGGAAGCATCAACAGAGTTAGTTAAACCCCCAGTCCTCGTGTTAAGCTACGGGGAATTTTCCTCTCAGTTCTTTTATAATAATTCATTAGCTGGTGCGTATTTTTTAATTTAGTTTTCTTAGAAATGACGGGGGATATTTAAATAAAGAGCCTGTAGTTTTCAAATTTGAATATTATTTGTATTTAATTTACACGACATTAAAATATCTATAACTTTCTTAAAAAAATTTCATTTTTTCAAAAATTAACTTGAAAAAAAAAAGAAATTTTGGGAAAAAAGACGAGCACTGCACCCAAAAACTAAATTTCAGATGCAAAAACGAAGCAAAATTTAAAAAATATTTATTTGTGTAATTTAAAAATATATACCAATGAGAAAATTTCATATAATTTTATATAGAGATCGAAGATCTGCGACATCAGCTCATTTGCCACCTTAATTTAAAACTATATTAGGAAATTAAAAAAAATTAAATGAGTGACATAGTTCATTCATAGACAGAAGAACATGATTCACAGCAACAAGCCTAGACAGAATGCGGCATATTTCTTGTTAGAAAAATTAGAATGGATCCGCCGAGAATAGCTAGATTTTCTTTTCGGATAACTGATGTTTATGAAGACCATATAAACAAGAGTATAGTTTAAAGGGTAAAAGAAAAATGTGCGCAAAAATTTTAAGCTCAACAACAGACTAAAGTATTGGGACACTATGGTATGGAATTATATGAAAACCTCCGTACGCACTCACTTAATATTGTAGTCTTCAAATTGTATTAAGACTTTGGCACATGCCGTAAAACGTCAGCCTGCTGTGCCCGATATTGCCAGTTGTTGGGATTATAGGATGCACTCTCCCTTCTCCTAAAATTGTCCTTGAGATTAAAGCATGAAATGTTTCTAAGAGCATAGAGGCTGGGGTGCTTAATGGCGTTAAACCATTTCCACTGACAAATCCCGACTTTATCTCTCGTACCACGACAGCAAAAGGCTTGTTCGAACACTCGTGGTTAGCTTGCATTTAAGAGTGCATAATTCACTCTCACTCATGGAAACTGTGAGCGTAATTGCTTGTAGATACTGTTGGGTTGAACTCATGCTTATGGTATGTATGCATTTCAAATATCTTGACTATGATCAACTTAAACAATGAAGGAATTTAATTCTAAGGGGCTACCTATTTTTGCTGCCTACCATTTCAAAATCTCCAAAGGGATGGGGAAAGATATTTTATAGGGGATTCACTTTAAATTTCGAAAGAACAATTACTTGTCTTGTGGCTACTGTAATTATTTCTTATATATTGAATGAATCCAAAATGAATAGATACGTAATTAGGCTGTAACGACTCCATCTGTCTACCCAACATAAAAGTCTGAAATTTTAATCAATTTTTTCATTTACAGTGAATAATCGATACAGTAAATCGATAAGTACGCCTTGTTTAGCATATGACTTTGCCTAATCTAAACTAAACGTCTTATTTTCATGATATTTCTGACGACGTCTATCCCATTAATATAGTCTTTTTCACGTGATTGATTCTGCGTCCCTTTCTGGGATACTCTTTAAATTTCGAAAGAACAATTACTCGTCTTGTGGCTACTGTAATTATTTCTTCTATATTGATTGAACCCAAAATGAATAGATACGTAATTAGGCGTCAACGACTCCATCTGTCTACTCAACATAAAAGTCTGAAATTTTAATCAATTTTGTCTTTTGCAGTGAATAATCGATACTGTAAATTAATAAGTCCGCCTGTTCAGCATATGACTTTGCCTAATCTAACCTAAACGTCTTCCTTTCATGATATTTCTGACGACGTCTATCCCATTAATATAAAGTCTTTTTCATGTGATTGATTCAGCGGTAGTATTAACAAGAAACATGTCGCCA
>OU015495.1:203115686-203255324 GCA_907164885.2 Dolomedes plantarius
GAGATAGACAGCCTTAAAGTCTAATGAGTGCTGAGAAATTATTGCTGAAGTCTGATTTGAAATGCAGTTTGTTGGCAGCAGAAATAAGCTGGAGGTCTACCACTTTAAAAATATGTTAGAAATGACTTGTATGACCATGAAAGTGAGGCTCCATTTTTTTAAGAAGTGGAGTTTGACCACTCTTCAAATAAGGCCTTCATACACTCCATTTTAATTGACAGCTTGAGTCAATTAAAATGGAGAAATTAGTAATTTTATAACTAAAATCGTGTCACATTGTTTGGAGTGCTTACTAAGTTTGTCTTGCTTTAGACCAACAATTTTATATAGCTGGTTAAAGAATGCTAATTGTATGTATTATTTATTTTAGAGTCAACTATAGGTTAGTACATTGTAAATGATTCAACAGAAAAATAAGATAATATATTACAGGAAGTAGGCACAGACAGCCAAACGAAATTAACATAAAATCTGCACTAAATTATTTAAAAACTTTTCAATAAAAGATTGCGCAGTTGCAACAAATTCTCATACTGAAAAAAGCAGATAACTATAACTTAGTATATTGTAAATAATTCCACATAAAAATAAGATAGTATATTACAGGAAGAAGGCACTGACAGTCGAACGAAATTAACAGAAAATGTGCACTAAATTATTTAAAAACATTCCAATAAACGATTGCGCAGTTGCAAAAAATCCTCATACTGAAATAACAGATACCTATAACTTAGTATATTTGTTGTGAAAACATCAGCGTAAAACTGGTTCGGAAGCATCGCACTTGAAACTAGACGGAACCGGTTTTATTTTACTCCTGATCGCCCAATCGGACATTCTCCAGATCTTCCTACAAAGTTTTAAAAGAACGTTGGCAACAGGAAAGGTGTGGAAATTTCTCCGGCGGAAGGACATTATAAAAAGTGAGTCCTCGAATGCTCTCGGCTAAGCTGACGTCTTTGTTCTTGGAGAGAGGGTTGTCTGAAGCACGTGGTTGCGCGAGTAATAAAGTGTGACTCAACTGGTCTACGAAAGATTTACAGAAATACGGAATTGACAGATGGTTCCTGGTTCCTTTGCTGAGAATTGCATTTTCCAAGAGCACATAATCTTCGTGCTAACAATTGTACTGACCTCAACATGCGTGGAATAAATGGTGATGCACCACGTGCAAAATATTTTTTTTATGCTCTCCTAACTTGTCTTAAATAAAGTGTGGTAAGTGAATTCCAGTTTTATTCTTTTATTTTTTTGCAATGTGCTGATCTTATATAATCACGGCCACAACTAAATATCCTTTACAATATTGTAAATAATTCAACAGAAAAAATAAGATAGTATATTACAGGAAGAAGGCACAGACAGCCGAACGAAATTAACAGAAAATCTGCACTTCGAGCTAAATTATTTTAAAGCTTTTCAATAAAAGATTGCGCAGTTGCAACAAATCCTCATACTGAGAAAAACAGATAACTAAAACTCAGTATATTGTAAATAATTAAACAGAAAATTAAGATAGTATATTACAGGAAGAAGGCACTGACAGCCGAACGAAATTTACAGAACACCTGCACTTAGAGATAATCGCACCATAAATGCAAGATTCTGTAGCAGCAATGGAACATACAAAATTAAAAACAATACAACGAGGCAACCGACCGGTTTCTTCATCAGGAGGCCTAACCGAATCGGTTATCTCAACGGGGAACTTTCTGAATAGGATGCAGGTCTAGCCAAAAGACATCCCAAGGCCCCGAGATTCCCCCCCCCCCATGAAAGCAGAAAGTCAAATCAATAGAAATTACAATACTAAAATGAACACAAAGGAATAGAACAGAATTACAATGACACATTCATCCTAACTCGATAAATTTAACTCCGATTATCCTGAAAAGAGAGAGCATTTTATTGTTTATGCATCACCAATAACCTGGACACAAATATCAGAATATGGCTATTGCATACATCAGCACAAATTCATGATACTCCCAATCGTTTTCTGATTAGAAGATTCCTTAGCGATTAGAAGGTTGTAACATAAATAGTTCCTTCCATTATTTGAAAGAAAATCTTTGCAATATCACTGCAATATAAAATATTACAGAAAGTCTTCCCTTACGTATCTAATATTACTTCTAGTGCAGTATCCACAGAGTTTTAAGAAAACTTAAAAACGCGTCAAGTAAACAGCTCAACGGGAAAACAGCTTTGAATGAAAACATCTTTCACCCTCAGGCGTTATGCAATGGCCTTATGCAAGCGATTTTCAGCAATAAATTTAAAAAATGATGTTTTTGTTGCAGAAAATCCCTTTTAGATGATCCGATGCATGTGAAATTTAGTTTATTTCTTTTGACAAAACCCAAAATGTTTTTCAAAAGATCTCTAATAGATTTTCAGATTTCAATACCATTTTTTTTTTTTTTTTTTTGGGGGGGGGGGGGAGGTTACAAGTTTTTAAAAGTGCCCATAATATTCAATATTTACCACAACATTTTTTAATATTGATAAAAATTATTATGGCAACTGAAATAACCATAATAAATAACTTCTAAATTTAGCAAATCAATGCTAATTGACAGAATTCAATGCAAAAACAGTTTGTTACTCATTCAAAAGGAAAATGTTGGAAATTTAAAGAAAAAAACACATGAAGATAATAAAACGCACGGTAATTTATCTAATAATGTCGTGTAAAATATATTTTATTCGACTTTTGACCAAGTACCTTTACTAATTAGAATACATGAAGATATAAAAAACAGTGGTCAAAAATTGTTACAGAGCGAAACAATTCTTAGAGCCTGTTCACATAGGAGTCCGTTGCGTTGCGTTAAGGAAAAGATGACGTTGAGAAGAAAATAAACCAATCATATGCCTCCAAACGATTAGCGATGAAATTTTTAACACCTATGATTGGTTTATTTTCGTCTCAACGTCATCTTTCCCTTAACGCTACGCAACGGACTCCTATGTGAACAGGACCTTATTCGCTGATATTGACTGACGTTAGATACTGCATTTTTACTGTTAGTTTCTAACTCTTAAGATTTTAAATACACAAGTTAGCTTTCCAATCGGCCTTCTTTAGCAAACCTTCGCAATACCTCACTCGAATGTAGCAGAGATTATGGAAATTAGACAGCATGATGAAAGCAGCAGCTGCGTGCAGCCGAAAAGCGGGATAAATGAGGAGAAATAGCTAGTTTACCTCATGCAGCAACAGCGGAGTCGCTGGATGACGAAGTTATCTTGCCAGATTAAGAAGCCGCTTGTTAGGTAGTAAGTTAACCATCTAACGGTACAGTGGTTCGAGACGAAATAGATGGACGAAATAGATGACATCGGGTCGGATTCGACCCGATGTCTTTTTTGATGAGGTTTTTGGTAGAAATAAGTACCCATTTTTGTTGTAAAGTAACATTTACTGATAATATTTTACATGAAGCAAAAACCTTTTTGTAGAAAAAAAGACCAACGAATTGCAATTTTGCTAAACAAAGAAAATCTCTCTGGCATTAAATACCTAATATATTACCTAATATATTACCTAATTAAATACCTAATAAATACCTAATATATATTAGACCTAATATATACAACATAGAATGTTGTATATATTAGGTCTAATATGTAATTTAGTCTTGTACCTAGTTTTAGAAGTTACTGAACCAAATTTACGAGCACAGAAATATAAAAAATAATATATAATGACATTTTTGGCCTTCAAAATCGAAATAAAAATATTAAAAATCTAAAAAATACGACTAGTGATCATGAATAACGTTTTTCAACAAAGACACTCCTATTTACTGTACACTTATAACTGCAAACGATCCAACACCTGTTGCAAGACTGCCTGGTAGGGTTCCTTGACAACTAAATCTCTTGCAATGAGAGGGGAGAGTACGGGAGGGGGAAAACACACCTCTGGGTCGGATCCGACCCCCATTGTATCGTTAGAGAGTTAAGTGGGTGAGCTTTAGAGTTTTGAAATTAGATTTAGTGGTATGATCACGTTATGCCTATAGTAATCTTCTTTTTCAATAATTTCTTAGTGAAGTTCTGAGTTATAGGTTGTAATATATTCTTAGGAAGAAAACTCAATTTGAGTGAAAGTAAATTCTAGCTGCATTAAAGATTATGATTCTTACCACTAGAGTCATAATCTTTAATGCATCTTTCGATACAGCCTTTCGATGTTGCATTAGAGCTAAGTAGAAAAGATCTTAGATTTTCTTGCTGCATTTTTGATTTGTGTTTTAAAAAATGCTGCAATGTTTCAAGAAATTCCTCTGCGAATATATATATAAACATAATTTTTTCCATCATACACGTAATCTGGTCTTATTTCAAAATTCAAAGTAAGACCTCAATATTTGCTTGAAGCACTCAGTAAAATATTTACCCTTAGAAATTTTTAAAGATGACTTGGGATTTACTTGCGACGTGAATGTAATCAAACTTAATATTAATGCATAAACTGAATGCCATAAATCTAGTTTATAATAAACATTATTGTTTCGTTGTTTTTCTGTTTTAGACTAGAAATATCATCGACAGAATTATAAATCTAAATAAATAAGATAACATACCGATCATAATCCCATGTTTCGAAAACTAAAAAGCTTCGTTGTTGAATTATAATTTGTTAGGTGTAACGACTAAACATTTATAAGTATGGGGATGTATAAAATTTTTATTCAAGATAGTAGATGAAATAGCTATTAGGAAATATGCCATGTGAAATGTTTGTTGTTGCCATCAAAATATGAGATAGCGAGACAATTTAAGAGTATATTTGTATAAAATTTTTTTAAAGTTATTTGAGTTATATATGTAAATCAAACTGAACGCTTCAAATAATGAACGAGGTGATTTTATTTAAAAATTAGCTACCATGGCTAATATATATTTTTCACAAAAGACTGAAAAATAAAAAAATATTTACGGTAATGCGCTATTTAGATTAAAAGAATATTTAAAACAAATAAAAAAATTATGAAGGAATTTCAAACTATCACCGCAAAAATAATTGTACAGAGTTGTTGAAAATAAGCAATGAAAACTCACATTTCGTTTGCAAACGATTAAATAAAAGATGCACCTTCATAACATTTAAAATTTATAGATTAAACGAGTAAATAGAAAACAAATTGAGTTTAGCAACTTATTTATGACAGACAAAAATGCATTATATTTTTAAAAAAGTATTATATATATTATAATAATGTAAACCGTTTAGTTTCTAAATCAATTAACTAAATCAATGTACTTCAATTTCATGTTCATAAATTGGTCATCGTCAGGCCAAATAATTATTAGGAGACCATTGTTAATGTCGGCTTCAATAGTATTTCTCTTCAATGAACAGACACTATAGCTACATATAGACAATATAGCTACTGTACGTACTATACTTATCTTGTTCAACACATCCCGTAGTGTTTTAACACAGTACAATAAAACTTTTATGTAAGTCTAGACCTTGGGTGTCCAACCTTTTACCTTCCTTGGGCCGCATTGAAAGAAGACGAATTGTTTTGGGCCACACAAAAATATACCTAACATTATATATATAATAGCCGTTGTCTCTGTATAACACTTCCGGGCTGTACTCATCTTTCAATTGAAGCCCTCAGTAAACAAACGGCCGGTTAGGCTTAATTTCAATTTCAGATGTGGATCAGAATTTTTTCTTTCCTAAAAACTAATATCTTCTCCATCAAATCACGTTTGTTCAGCCTATTTTTTTATAAAACATCCAGAACTACAAAAAATTGGATGCTTTTAGCTGTATATTTAACAGTTTTTAAAAATCTGTTTACTTTTGCGATGAATTCTGAAAGAAACAAACTTGAATGTGAATGAATCAAGTAGCTCAAGTATTCATATCGCGTAGTGAGCTGCAAAAAACTGGATGGCAGTCTACTACTCCAATCGCATGAAAAACTAAATAAATAAAAAATAATGAAAGGGTTTGCTTTTACAAGGTGTGGATTAAATGCAATATTTTAGATAATTCGGGATTTTTTTAACTTTCATATACTTTTGCCATTATGACGTCAAAATGACGGGTTACCTTCTAGTTCAAAATAGTTGATGAGTAAAAAAAGTATAATATACTGTTATCATATTTATTTCATTACAAATTTTATTAAAGATAACTATAGGAGTCATAAAATTAATGTGATAATTGGCACTGAATTTGAGAAACTAATGCATCAATATCTGGATCAATTGAAGTGGTCGCAATTCTCAGTGAGTTCTCAAGATGTTTATCCGATATTTTGGTTCTAATTTGACTCTTAGTGTGCTTCACTCTTGAGCATACTAATTTTATTATCATTACAACTATGAAATATTAAATCTGTAAAAACTTCACATTTCTTTTTCGTAATGAAATTAATGTACAGATATTAGATACGGAATTTTGTATAGATTTAAAAATATTTCAAATGATGTATATTCGATCTGTTGAACGAACAAAGCGGGATCTGTAATGGCCGCTTGCCCCCATCGCTGAGGAGGGCTATCGATATTTTTTTTTCGCTTTGAGCTCGCTTTCTGGGTCGCACTAATACTTGCTTTGGGCCGCGGGTTGGACACCCCTGGTCTATACCATAGATCGCCAAACAGTCGATCGCGAGCTACTAGTAGCTCGCGGAGAAAATTTAGGTAGATCGCGGTCACGCTCAGGTCGGCTAACCTGAAGTTGCACTATTCAGACTTACGAAACTGCATGACTTACGAAAACAGCTGAAATAGTCAGGTTATGTCTCTTATGTGTTCATGCGTACATCAGACTAAGGTAATGTCTTTATTATTTTCGTGTGTATATCAGACATTTGTTAATGTGGAAAAAAATTTGTTGATCACAAAAAAGAATGCCATCCTTCTCATTAAACTTAATTAGTCAGATGAAAAAAAATTTGTTCTTCACTTCTTATTAAATTCTTTACAATATAAACAGTTTTATTCGATTGGATGTAATATTCAGTAGAAGTGTATGTTCATAGGAAAAAAATAAATCTATTATTTAGAAAAAAAAATATTTTTGCCCTAGTTTCTTTTGTTAGCTCACAGTAAGATTTACGAACAGTACAGTTGCTCAGTTCCTTCAAAGTTTGGCGACTACTGATCTAGACGAATTTTGTACCCTCGTATTCACTGTTCAAAATGATGCAACAAACAATCTATATATATAAAACAGTTCCGTAACTGACTCATTCATTCATTCACTGACTGACTGACTGACTGACTTACAACGCAATTTTGACTTCAGATTTTCATTATGATCTTATAAAAGAAAAATTACTTGTAAAAATGAATTTACCATCTATATATATAAAACAGTTCCGTAACTGACTGACTGGCTGACAGACAGATAACGCACACACCAAACCGCTGAACCTAAAGGGCTGAAACTTTGCATGGCGATTCTTCTAATAGTGTAGGGGTGCACTAAGAAAGATTTTTCAAAAATTCTTCTTAGATTTTTTAAATTAAATTTTTAAGCTGTTTTTTAAACTTTTTTTACGTTTGCATTTAAAATAATACATTGAGGGTTATAAAATTTATATCACGAGAAAGATCATAAAAATTCCTTCAAAATGAAATTTTTTTCGAATTTTTACCCCCATTTCCTGATTTTTGGTGAATTTTTAAAGATTAATTTTTATAATTTAATTTATTAAATGCAGATCACATGATTTCTTTTTCTGGTACTTTAAATAAATTTATCGTCACATGCATAACAACTAAATAGACAAAAAAAACATTTTTTCTTTCTAATGCAGCAGACGATTGGATATTATCCAAAAAAAAATAAATATTCCTTATGATTTTTTTATAAATATATATATATATAAATATTTTTTTACGTCAATTGTATATATTGATCGTCTCATATATTATAAATATATATATTTATTTTTTTTGGCATGAATTGCATACATTTACCGTTGTATTTAATTTGAATGTACTCCGTAGCGAAGCGCGGGTTTTCAGCTAGTATTCATATAATCTAGAAGAATCCACGGATTCTGATGCACAGGGTGTTCGTAAACAGTGTCGACAAAATAAGAGGGGGGATAGTGCTCATCACGACGAACAATATTTACAATGCAACCTAGGACCGCATTCCACTCAGCGTGTCAGAAAAGCGTAAAGTTGAGTGTCCAAGTTGAACTTTTCGTCACTAGAAAAAAAATGAGAATTAACCAAATCATAAGTTGCAGAATCCCATTCAAATCAGAAAAAAGATTCAAAGAGATGCTCAAAATGCCGTCCGAGGGTGTCGTTGCACATCTGACACCAGTGGCGTAGCAAAGGGGGGGGGGGGCAAGGGGGTCTATCATGCCCCGGGCACCACTCGCAGAGGGGCGCCAATGTAAGAGCTATATATTATATTACTATATGCTTTCGAGGTGGATGCCAATATAAGGTCTATATATTATATTACTATATGTTTTTCAACGGAGGGCCCCAATATAAGGTCTATATGTTATAATACTATATGTTTTTCGGGGAGGACGCCAATATAAGGTATATATATTATATTACTATATTATTTTGTGGGGGGTGCCAATATAAGGTCTATATATTATATTACTATATGTTTTTAGGGGAGGGCACCAACATAAGGTCTATATATTATGTTACTATATGCTTTTCGGTGGAGAGTGCCAATATAAGGTCTATATATTATGTTATTATATGTTTATCGGGGGCGCCTATATAGGGTCTATATATTATATTACTATATGTTTTTCAGGGGGGGGGGGGCGCCACAAAGGTATCGTGCCCCGGGCGCCAGTTATGCTCGCTACGCCACTGTCTGACACCGACGAATGAAAGACTGGCGCACTCTCTCATACAATCCTGGTTAATATTGTCCGCTGCAACAACGCTTCTCGCGACGAGATCTTCCACGGAGTCCGCAGGTATCTTGTACACCAATGATTTCCCGTATCCCCAAAAGAAGAAGCCTGATGGATATTTAGGTCCGGTGAGCGTGGCGACCGAGCCATAGGTCCTCCACGTCCAATCCACCGTCCAGGATATGAGGCGTTGAAAGGCAAAGTGGTGTAAGTCACTTTTTCAACTTTTTTCATTTGGGGGCAAATATGTAATATCCATGTTCAATTTATGGTGGAATTGTAAATAGTTATTATTTGCAATATTGTAATAATTGTTATGAATTATAATTTGTTCAATTTATGGTGGAATTTTTTGTAGTTTTTGCAGTTAAACTCTTTTGACTTACACCACTTGACTTACTGACTTACACCACTTTGCCTTTCACCGCCTCAATGTGACATTCAGGAAGTGGCGTGCGGCGGTGCCAAAGTGTGGGGTGGCTTCTGCATAAACCACATGTCCCTCTGTGTGGTGAGTGGAAGAGCTTGCCAGATACGAGGAGGAAGCACTTGCTCCAGGAAGACACGGTACTCTGCGCCGGTCAGACTTTACGGCAAGCGATACCGTCTCTCTAGCCAATCACCAACGATATCTGCCAGACGTTCACTGAAATTCTCTGCTAGTGTTTACGAGGGTCAGTAGCGTGGGGATTGCGCAACTTATGCTTGAGTTAATTCACATTTTACGAAAGTTCCAGGAAGACACGGTACTCTGCGCCGGTCAGACTTTACCGCAAGAGATACCGTCTCTCTAGCCAATCACCAACGATATCTGCCAGACCTTCACTGAAAATCTCTGCTAGTGTTTACGAGGGTCAGTAGCGTGGGGATTCCGCAACTTATGCTTGAGTTAATTCACATTTTACGAAAGTTCCAGGAAGACACGGTACTCTGCGCCGGTCAGACTTTACCGCAAGAGATACCGTCTCTCTAGCCAATCACCAACGATATCTGCCAGACCTTCACTGAAAATCTCTGCTAGTGTTTACGAGGGTCAGTAGCGTGGGGATTGCGCAACTTATGCTTGAGTTAATTCACATTTTACGAAAGTTACAGGAAGACACGGTACTCTGCGCCGGTCAGACTTTACCGCAAGAGATACCGTCTCTCTAGCCAATCACCAACGATATCTGCCAGACGTTCACTGAAAATCTCTGCTAGTGTTTACGAGGGTCAGTAGCGTGGGGATTGCGCAACTTATGCTTGAGTTAATTCACATTTTACGAAAGTTCCAGGAAGACACGGTACTCTGCGCCGGTCAGACTTTACCGCAAGAGATACCGTCTCTCTAGCCAATCACCAACGATATCTGCCAGACGTTCACTGAAAATCTCTGCTAGTGTTTACGAGGGTCAGTAGCGTGGGGATTGCGCAACTTATGCTTGAGTTAATTCACATTTTACGAAAGTTCCAGGAAGACACGGTACTCTGCGCCGGTCAGACTTTACCGCAAGAGATACCGTCTCTCTAGCCAATCACCAACGATATCTGCCAGACGTTCACTGAAAATCTCTGCTAGTGTTTACGAGGGTCAGTAGCGTGGGGATTGCGCAGCTTATGATTGAGTTAAGGGGAGTGGTCACTTTTACGTACCTTTAAAAGCATCATTTCTAGACCTATGTTTGATTGTACGTCTTACTCATGCTTGATTTACATGAATTTTTTGAGTAACTGCCTATAATACTGTTTATTATATATGCAATATTTCAAGGTAATTAAAAAAAAATTTATGCATAAAAGAAAATATTTTTTTTTTAAAATCGAGCATTTTGCCGTCAACTACTGTGCGCATTCTGTCAAAATAAATTATTAAGATACAGTAATAATTGTTTATTATATGTGATTACAATACTTCAGGCAACAATAACCACCAATATCAATTTAAAATATATTAAAAAATTTTAGTACGTGCTATTTTTAATTTGAAATTTCAAAATTGACTGAGTAAAAGCTTATAAAAAAATTCTTTAAAAAAATTAAAATATGTTAAGGTAGAAAAATGTTGGTGGATTTTATTGCTTGAAGTATTGTAATTACATATAATAAACAATTATTATTGTACCTTAAAAATTTATTTTGACAGAATACGCGCTGTGGTGGATTGCAAAATGCTCGATTTTTAAAAAAAAATATTCACTTTTTATGCATAAAAAAATCTTTTTTTTAAATTACCTTGAAATTATGCATATATAATAAACAGTATTATTGGCAGTTACTCAAAAAATTCCATGTAAATCAAGCAAAAATCATGAGTAAGACATGCAATCGGACATAGGTCTAAAAATGATTTTTTTTAAAGGTACGTAAAAGTGACCACTCCCCTTAATTCACATTTTACGAAAGTTCAACTTGCATTAAACTTTTCGCTTTTCTGACAGACTGTATGGAATGCGGACCTAGGTTGCATTGTAAATATTGTTCGTCTTGAAGAGTACTATCACCCTAATTATTTTATCGATAGTTTACGAACACCCTGTATAAGACATTGAAAAGTGATTCATTAAAATTCATATTTTTAAGTTTGTATGAGTTTAAATGCGTTTTTTCCCGGATCAATAGTCTAAATGTGTGAATGGCATCTAATTCTTAATTTTTAAAACTTTATTTCAATCGGAGAAAATAATTTCAAAAGTTTCATGTTATAAATTCCTAAAGAACTAAAAAAAATTGACTAACTGAATATAAAACAAACATTAGTTAGCTATGACCTTTTTTGACATTTTCCCTGTAAATGTGGGCAGGGTTTATATATTACTTCCGTATGACGAAAAGGGTTTACAAATTTCAATCATGGTAAAGAGGTGAAGATCAGCGAATTACTTTGATCTGAAACAGCACCTTGATTACTTTTTTTAAACAGAAGTAGAATTTATATAAAAAGAAAATTAAATAAATATCCATTTGAGACTCGAAGCAGAGCAAACAAATTCATTTAATTTACTTGACATTAAATAAACTTGTGTTATTGACACAAGGTGTCCGTATTTATTTAATCAGTTTCAAAAACATTTATTGATGAAAAAGATAAGTTTGTTTGAAATACACCAATTCTTTGCTTTGAATCTTTCGCAAAACTAAAATAAAAAATTTAAAAAAGGTAATCAAGACATTAGATATCTTGCAATCCTGACAAGTTGTACTAATCCATATTAATCTAAAATTATGAGCTTTAAGATTAAATAATTTTTATACGTAAAATATAAAATATCATTTCAATAAAGAATAAATCTAAAGTGTTTTATTATAGTACAGTCATATGTGGTCCTCATTTAAAATTAGATATTTACATAAGATAAATGAGAGAAAGAAATTTTGCAATTAAAGAGAAAATTTAATTACCCCGTGTATGAACGTAAATTCCACAATGATACCCTCTATGAGAAAATGATTCTATCCCCCGCCCGGCAGATTCCTCTACTAATACATTCTATATTTAAGCATATCTCAATACCTGCAACGAATGATTCACTGCATTTAACTTATGTGATTAGGATTTCTTATGGCTGTTTCTGGTAAAGAAAAATGAAGAATATCATATTCATTTTACTGCCATGACGCCATGAGTATGATTTAGATTTCGTATCCTCCTTGATCTTTTGTGTAAACATCTTTTACATTAATTCTTTCCTAGTCTTCTATTCGTTCTTCGTCCTTAGACGAATGACGTCTCACAGAATGGCTTAAATGAAGGGCACGGTGATGTGAACCATAGAAATGGTTGCAAGATTATCACTAGGTGGATTGATTCTATTGTTATAAGGGAGATCAACGTTCTGCCATTATAGTACGATACCATGATGATGTTCTTTTCGTATAAACAATCTATACTTATATATAAAGAGAGAGCGATTTTGTATGTGGAGGGTAATCTCCAGAACCACTGCACCTATTTGAAAAATTCTTTCACTGTTTGAAAGGTACATTATTCCGGATGGACATAGGCTATATATTATGTATATCTGACCAGTAGAAATAAAGTTAGGGGCTTAATCCTAACAATCTCCATTGTTACCGCTACTGTCTTCTACCGCTTTTTGTGTCGAAGACTCCAACGATCCGTATCGTGGTGCTATCGCGGTGGGCTTCTGTTCTGACGTTAGCGGTTCGAATCTAGTCGTTCTCCGGCACGCCTTTTTCTTTTAAAAAATTAACTTTAATTATTAACTAACGTAATATTAATTTAAGGTATTTTTAAGGTAAA
Organism: Dolomedes plantarius; assembly: GCA_907164885.2. Taxonomy (NCBI): domain Eukaryota; kingdom Metazoa; phylum Arthropoda; class Arachnida; order Araneae; family Dolomedidae; genus Dolomedes; species Dolomedes plantarius. Next base: position 203,128,809 of record OU015495.1, read on the forward strand.
AAAATATTTACAATTTATTGGCTATCAACTGGAAATTTATTGGTATAATATTTTGTTCAACCCGTACAAAGTCGGGACGGGCCGCTAGTAATTCATAAAATGATATCTCGAGGATATTGAGCAGTAATCTTGAAACTAGTTACTAGTGACTGACAACTCCCTCTATTTTTAGTCAATGTTTGATCATCGATAAAAATTTAGTGAAATTTTGATTTCTAATAATTTTGATTCTAGCGTTTCGTAGGCTGTGCACTGACCCCTTACACTAGAGCAGAGGTGGAGAACGCGATGGCCTTCAAATTATTTTAGGAATTGTTACTATGTCAGTTATTTATAATTTAATACTATTATTTTTCTATTGTATTTCTTTATAATGTTAAAATTATTTAAAAATACTGCTACATTATTATTTTTATTTGAAGTGGTATTTAAACATGTAGTTGTTTATTAAAATTAAAAAATCTGGATATATATATATATGCTCACATAAATAAAAATGCCAACAGTGAAATATAAAAAATTAGAGTGGTATCCATGAATCTTATAATTTTATAAAAAAAATTAATAATTAATGATTAATGTTATAACAAGTTTTTACCCGTATGTGAATACAAAAATGTTTTATATTGTAACTTTTTAAGTCAAATAGTAAATAAATAAGGACTTAATTTTTTTTTGTTATTTTTCTATATAATGCACCAAATTGTTAAAACTATACCTAACTATAATAATTTCATAAAAGTCGCATTTATAGGTACATCAACTTATGCGGCCTCCTTTATTTCTACCTAATTTACATGTGGCCTCTAATGGTAAAAAGGTTCCCCACCTCTGCACTAGAGTGTTTCCCGTAATTTTGTTAACAGAACTTACATACTGAACACAAATCACTGTAATATTTTCTCTTAAACTGCAACAGAGCCTGTATTTTTGTATACAGGGTACCCACCTATATTTGTTACACCCCCTTAACTTCTAAACGGGGAGAGCTTGGGCCATAAAGTTGGTCTCTATGTATAGTAAAAAGGCTATGCGCTACTCGATGAGACAACTTACAACGCCATCTATGGGAAACTTGTTTGGTCACAAATTTCGAAAATTGTCATGTCATAAAGAGTGGAAGAAAGAAACTGAGGCACTTCTCTATCTTCAGGATCATTTGTTTATGTTTCTAAAAATGCTCTCCATCATTCACTATGCACATTTGCACTCTGGACTGGATTTCTCGCTGCACGTTGGTGCAACGACGTGTTGAAAATCACGACCAAACAAATGTTCAATTTTTGCATTTTGTTTTGAGTAATAATGTGCGCAATGTGTCTTTTCTTACTAAATTGATGATGCTGAACAACTTTGTAAATGACTTTTTTTCCCGTATCTTGCACCGTTTTTGAGATAAAAACGCTAATTCCAAAATTTGACGATAGATGGCGTTGTAAGTTGTTCCTATTCAAATTATTCTCCCAGAATAAAACATATAACAATATACAATTTATATCAATTAAATATGATGTATTTATTCGAGAATATGTAACAAAACTCAAAGACAGAAATTAAAATGTTAATAATAACAATAATTAGTAACAATAAAATTCTTACCAAACTCATAGCTTTAAAACAGTACGTAATATACAGGGTTCCAACCTATATCCGTTACACGCCCCTTAACTTCTAAACGGTCACAGCTTACGCCATAAAGTTGGTATCTAGGTATAGTAAAAAGGCTATGCGTTACTCGATGAGACAACTTACAACGCCATCTATGGGCAACGTTTGGAATGAGCGTTTTTATCTCGAAAACGGCACGAGATACGGGAAAAAAGTCAATTACAAAGTTGTTCAACATGATCGATTTAGTAAGAAAAGACACCTTGTGCGTATTAATACTTAAAACAGAATGTAGAAAATGAACATTTGTTTGGTCACGATTTCGAAAATTGTCATGTCATAAAGAGTGGAAGAAAGAAACTGACACACTTCCCTATCTTCAGGATCATTTATTTATGTTGCTGAAAATGCTCTCCATTAGCCACTATACCCATTTGCACTCTGGAATAGATTTCTCGCTGCACATTGGTGCAACGACGCCATACTGTTGAAAATCCCGACCAAACAAATGTTTATTTTTTACATTCTGTTTTCAGTATTAATGTGCGCAAGCTATCTTTTCTTACTAAATCGATGATGCTGAACAACTTTGTAACTGTCTTTTTTCCCGTATCTTGCACCGTTTTTGAGATAAAAACGTTAATTCCAAAATTTGACGATAGATGGCGTTGTAAGTTGTCTCATCGAGTAGCGCATAGCCTTTTTACTACACCTAGACACCAACTTTATGGACTAATCTGTCACCGTTTAGAAGTTAAAAGGGGAGTAACTGATATAGGTTGGAACCCTGTATACATACGGATGTCAAAGATACATTGTTAACCTGTAATACGTATAGAAATTCAATATTTATCACGGATTTAATATTTTCGAAGTACATATAACTTTATTATAAATCCTGTCATTTGTTAAACAGAGAGTAAAGTCATATCCACGAATGCTTGCCTACGCTACAGCGAGCATGCAAAGATTATTTCTTTGGATGAAAATACAAGCCAATTTGACCGTAAATGTTCTAACTTTGAAGTTTTCTCCCCTTCAAATATCGAGTTTCGTTGATGTATTTGCCTTTGTACGAAGAGGAATTGAAAAAAAAAATATATCCAATCTTCGAAAATAAGGCTTAAGAATTATTCTCGTCTCCCCTCCTTGCAAGTTATTCGTTCCGTAACCGTTATTCAAATAACGAAAAATCCCCCTTCTTATTTTTTGAAAAGGCGGGCAGAACAGATAGGTTTATTCCTCTTAAAGGTTTTTCCCTCTTGGGAATCCTTAGATATGCAGCAGAGAAAATGAAGAAAAATTGCTTTTTTAATAATGTTTGATGTAAGATTGCTTCCAAAGCTTTCTAAAGCTGTGTAATGATACACAAGTATAAAAATGGAGAGTATGAATATACGATGCATTTAAATATGTATGACAAAGCGCTTACTGAAAAGTAAAAACTAGACTGAGCTTATTTGCAAAGTCTAGGACAGCCTTTATAAACTGCCAGCTGCAATTTTTCATGCGTTTTCGTTGAACGTAGGGCTGAAATTTAATGATGAAATTTATCAAATCGAATTAGAAACGTTGAAAATCGATACCACCGTATGACGGAGACAATACTTCTCCATATGAGAAAACACCACGAGAACTTTCACGTATTAGTTGGGATTCGAACTCTAGCGTACTTCGTCAATCCCGAGACGCTAAGTACTAAGCGACGTGAGCTGTACGAAATCTATATACAGAAACCACCGCTTATAGTGATCAATGGTTATAAGAATCAACGGTTTATAAGAATCAATATCGCGAAAACAAAAACAAATGTATTATTTCCATGTTAAAATTTTCGCTTTAAAGAATCAATCCACCGGTTTTAAGAATCAGTTTACACTCTTCGTTTTCCTTTCATTTTTCCAAAAAAGCCACTTAAACCTTCGAAAGGTACGAAGTTCTTTCTTTATTTTCTTTAAGTAAAGAGTGATAAGATGGGATGGAATACAGTCGTAAAATGCATCCCTTTCTTTGCTAGACAAAACATAATGATTTCCCCTTAAACGCTTTAGCTAAACACTGTCCAATTAGCCTGACCCAGGGGCATCTAACCCGTCCGAGACCGATTTCACTTTTCTCCACTGACAAAGAAAGACAGGGACTCTTATAGTGGGAAAACCACTACCCACATCCTGGTTGCGGCTTCCTGGATCCTGAAACACATAAATCTTCGGCGAAGTGTCCACTATCACTTAGGCAAACATGACATTAGTAGATTCAACACGTTATCAAACCGTGAAACGTAAGCTAGAAGGTGAATCTTCGTCTGAGACTATTTGTATTGAAAGATGTATAAACAGCCTCCTGAAAACTTCATTACGTCAAACTACCATAGAAAACTTTTTATTTCTCCCTTCCTGTAGTTGAAATGTTAAAACTGCTAAGCAGGTATGTTGTAACAAATATTGGATTTTTTTCTTCTTTTACTATAATCATGTGTATCTTATAGGTCTAGAAATTAAGTTGTATTTTTAAAATTATAAAAAACAATTTTAATAAAAGATAATTAACGTAAATTAAAGAGTATTTTATGGTAAATTATCTAATATATGTATATATAGGTGTGTGTGTGCCTGTCCAAAAACCTGAATTTCGGCTATAAGAATCAACCGCTTATAAGAATCAAAAACAGTAATAACAAACGTGATTCTTATAAGCGGATATCACTGTATTTAAGCTGCTAAGCCGACTTTTTGGGCAGTCAAGGAAAGAAAACTACTGCATCCATTAACTCCATTTTGTTCTTAATCGGAAGATTGTAATCTGTAGATTTGTCAAATCTGGTTTTAGTAACCACACTTTCTTTTAATTAGTGGTAATTTACAATTAAAAAAATGATTTCTGCGCATGCTCAGTGGCATGTTGAACTCTGGCTTTAGAAACTCACCGTTTCTGCGTATGCTCGGTGACATGTTTTAACGATAAACACGTTTATTCCGAGGAGTCTCTCTAGGTCTCTCTCTTTCTCTCTGCCATTTATATTTTATGATAATTATGTTTGTGAAATATAAGATTAAACCTGATGGAAATGGTTTAATTAGCGATAATTTACAATTTAAAAAAATTGCTTTCTGCGCATACTCAGTGACATTGTTAAATCTGGCTTTAGATACTCACTAAGCACGAAGCCACTTAAACACATTAATTTGTTTCTGCGAATTATTAAAATTTTCAAAATTTGGCAATGATGTGTTGAGTATAATTTGTGTATTAACGCACTTATTTACTATCTTGCTGTCATGTTTTGACAGGTGCCAACTAGTAAGATATAAATATTTATTATTGTCAAATAACTATAGTGTTTCTAATTCTGTTTCGTAATCGAATAGACATGGAAAATTATTATAGTCATATTAAAACTGTATTCTAGAACTTAAAAATAGGATTTATGTCCGTTTTAATGCAACAAACGATTATCTGCCCTGATAAAAAATTAACAAACTTTTCTCTCTTCATATTGATTTTTGTGATTTGTATGATCGTCTTTGATGTTGCCACTCGGTTTATATAGGAGCTAATGCAAATATTAATTCTTTGTATTTTAATTTCTATTATCTGTTATTTTCAATAAAAATATTGTTAAGGTTTGATTGCAGTCTTTCAAGTAAAAAAAAAAAATGGTTATACAGCATCTGTTTTCCAAATCATTTTATCTCATATTTGCATTTCTAAGGTTCATTAGAAACTTTAGCAAATTATGATTGGAGGAATTAAAACTGTTGATATTCTATCAACAAAGAGATTTTAATTTTGTTGAAACTCTTCTTATAAGTTTGATTCTCTGAATGAAATATTTCATATGTTTAAAAGTAACTTTCTAATGCCACAAAATTATTTTCAATTATTGTGTGAAATTCAATTATTTTATAAAAATTTTATTTTTCCCATTTTTTTTTTGAACTTCCAAGATAATTTTAGTATCTTTAAAAATGAGTACTGACAAAAGAATTATCCTCGCGTAAGAAAATTTGATACGAAGTCGGAATTTCAATTAGGATAACTTAAAAATAAATGTATGATAAAAAATATAATATATGACTTTCATCTTTGCTTATAACCTTGAAAGAAGGTTTTTTTTTCATTGGAAAAAAACAACTAATTATTTTTACACACAGAGTACTCTCAGTGTTAAAGAATCCAGTGTGTATAACAAATTAAGAAGAAAAGGATAACAGATTCAATAAACCTCAGCAAAATATAATAGCGAGATCTTAAAGTTTTTTTGACTGCTACTTGACTAAGTAATAATAATTTGTCAGAATTCAAAGCTATTCATCCTTTTCTTTCCAGTTATCTGCAATGTATTCTGTGAAAGATTACTCGAAAAAATTATTAACAAAAATTTCTAAATAAAAGAATCCGATTTTCACTATTTATTTATTTTTTTAATACTGGCTTGTCAGTTGAAAAAATAAATCTTCATTTGTGTCTTATGTAGAAATAAAACTTCTATTCATTTAATATTAGATTTCATTATTTAGGCAAAAAACTTTGCATTTCAAAGATTTTACTGAATGTGGTGAATGATCGCCATAGAAAAACTTCTTAAGGACCCTTCGTCAGAAAAGAAATGTCTTTCATGGTTCAGTATGCATCCTGAAAGAATAAATTCTCATGTCTGAAAAATTTTTGTGATAAAGTTTGGAGAACACACCGGATCAGTGAATTTATTAACAGTAAATCATATATTTGAGCTATGAGCATGTACTTCTGATAGAATTCCAATATTTTAATTGGTTAATTAACGTTAATGACATCTTTTAACATAAATATCATAAATAAAAAAACTGCTTTAGGAGTTTTTAAATTACTTAAAGTGTTTTTTATATGCAACTATAGTAAGTTTTTATGCATATGTTCTTCTTTTACGATCGTCATCCTTTTCCTTTGGGATAAAAAAAAAAGTAGTTATCTTTAAACTAAGGGATTAAAAAAATTCTCTAGAAAAAAAACAGGTACTAAAAGTGATTTGGGCATGTAAGCAGCCAAGTTTTATCCTTTAAAAAGACTAGGATTTTCATTTCGAGCGATATCAGTCTAATTAAAATTGTGATCTAAAATAATTTTTTTTTCATAGAGATACCTGCTGTTTAACAGCTTCTGAAAGAATTGTTTTTTGGAAAACTTCGAATTTATATTTAATTTTAAACTTATGTGTATTTTATGTTCACGTTTTGACCAATATAAAATAAAATCTACGTAGGCTGAAAGAAATAATCTCTTGCTTAAGGGGACTCATGACTCTTAAGTCGAGGAAATAAGGCATATTTTCATACTTTGTAACTATTTCAATTTACTCCCAATTTTTACAAATTTTATGTATATGGTAAATTTATATATTTATTTTAATAAACAAATTTTCAACTCTCAAAATAATTTTAAATATTTTTTTTAATTGCTTTAGATATACCTTGTTTTTTAAGCATTTTTATTGTATACTAGGCTTGCGCGTAGAACTATGAAATTAATTTTACACTTAAACGTATAATTCCTGTTTTATATTTAAAATAAATAATTCAAAATACAATTGAACATAAAACATTCAACATTAAAATATTTTTTTAATTTTTTTAAAACTGATCAAAATATACTTAAAATTTCCTTAAATTTTTGCATTAATTTACCCCCGGAAAAATAACAAAATGTGCAGTGATTGCAATAATTCTAGTTCAGACGCAATAAAATAACATGATTATCCAGTGATAAAAATTTCATAGAATTTTGTTTCATAGTTTTGGAGATAACAGTGGAGGAATAATGCAAAATTACATTTTGGGAAAATTGAGTTTAAAATTTTTCTTACCATAAACTTGATCAGTAATTAAATATTTAGAATATCAATATCTCCGGAACTAAGCGGAATATTTTCATGCGATTTGCTTTATTTTGTTCAGAAATGATCAGGCTTTAACATATATATGTTTTTCAAAAAATCGAATGTTTTAAAGATTTAAGAGTAGTGAGTCCCCTTAAGTGTGATACGAGTAAAAAAGTTAAAAAAAAATTTCCCCTTCACGATATTTCCGAACTGATGTTAAATTCAGTACTTTGTATTAGTAGACAATGTTCCATTATTGCAAGATAACGGCTAAGCCGACAATTAAGAACTTTACATAAAAAAGGAATTGTGAATATTGAAAACAGATTTGAGATATCAGTAATTGTTAACGGAACTCACTGCTGTAACGGATTTCTTCGTAATGATAACGATCTAACGTATAGTTGAATTCACGATATCACGAAACATTTCGTTAATTGTTATGTAGGGAATCAGAAAATCAATTCAGATTTTAAGTTTACAATACACTAGACGCTTCTGCTGCCATATGATAGCCATAACATATGAAATAAAAATATCGCATCATGCACGTATAATCGCATCATGCACGTACGTCAAATATCGCATCATATGCACAATCAAGCGATAACTACAAATAAACATTAGAAACACACATTCTTGCATTTTTTATACAAATACATTCTTTACTTCTTTCTATGTATCAAGCAAATTAAGTGTTCTAGTGATATTCAGAAATAAAGAGGCACCAAACACATAGCTATATTATTGATTATACCCGTTCCCTCTAGGAACTTGGGGAGTAGATCTATTTGTTGAAATCCCACCGTTTTCATATCCAAGAGTCAGTTACATTGTGCACCCGTGTTAATAGCCCAGCTGCATTTTAGTGTCTAGGATTCTACTTATTATATAAACAGAGGCTGTTCACACATTTTTTAGACGATGTATATTGTATTCACAAAACTAAATTACATAAAATTCTTGTGTTTTAAATGTTCTATTTGACATCCCGTATTCTGAACTATCTTTCGACACCGCAATTTCCAGGATAATAATGCCTTTTGAAGTGTCAGAAGAGGTATTCTATCCCATTCCTCCTGAACAGCTTTCCAGAGTCCTGTAAGAGTTTTGGGACGACGTTTGGATAATGCAGATTTTAAAAGTCCGAAAGCACAAAAATCCATAGGTGATACATCGGGAGATTTAGTAGGGATATCAGTGAAGGGTATGGCCTTGATACCAGATTTTTGTTCCATTTCTTCTAGGAAATTTACAGTGAAATTTGATGTGTGACTGCTAGCTTTGTCCTGATGGAGTCTCACAGATTGATGGCACTGTGGGTAAAGCGATGGTATTTCATTCAGAAAAATTAGCGATAAAATATGTTCCTGATAGTATTTGGAGTTAATCTTGACATTTTTTTCCACTTTCTTTATTTTTAACTTGCCATTATAAGAAAAACCAGCAACAATCATGAATCCCTTAGAAAAACTTTCTTTCGATTCTTTGAACCATGTACTTAAATTTTTTTCTCCCCTTTTATGATAATAAATGGCTCTTTTTGTTGCAATCATTTAAATACACCCATGATTCATCTATTGTGACAATTGTTTTCCATTTTTCTTTGGATAAGTGTTTCTCATATAGAATTCTGCAGCGTGTCCTGCGTTCAGCGATATGATTTGGAAGAAGACGATGCAAATTGCGTTTTTTCGCTTTCTTAAGATTTAAATCAACGTTTATCATTTTGTTTACAGTGGACACCGAGCATTTTAATGATTTTGCAACTGTCCTTTGACTAGGGGGATTTTCTTTTAACATTAAACAACGTACCTTTGCAATAGTCGAAGATGTCCGTTTTTTCCTTGGATACTTGTTTGGAATTTTTGTCCCACTTTTGGCTCCAATTTGACGTTTTTTTCCTTTCTTGTCGACGATATTACCTATTGACGCTTTAGATATCACAAAACCATGACTCGCACATTGTTTTTGGATAACGTAGTATGCATATTTCTCTTCGGAAAGAGCATAAATGTAGCCTTCGAACCACTGCTTTGTTAAAAACGCCATTTTGAATAAAAACAAAAATTTCAAGCCGCAGACGATAATTTTGAGTTTTAAAAACATAGTAAAATTGCAATTATTTCTTTTGCAGCAAACGATTTTTTATTACCGCTTACCAAAATCGTCTAAAAAATGTGCGAACATCCGCTGTATATATATATATATATATATATATATATATATATATATATATATATATATACGAGGGTTGGGGAAAAAGTCATGGCAACTATTTTTTTTCTTGAAGATACCAGTCCGGTTGGAAAATGTGACATATACAGACGAAAGGACAAGGTCTTAACTACATGTGTGGACAATGAATAGCACTGAAATATCGTAACACACTAATTTATTACGGTAGTATACAGGGCAATATGGCCTTCACCGCGCAAAAGAATGATAACACAGTACACATAAAGTTGACATGACAAACCTGGGCCTAAAGACCCTCAATGTAGTCCCCTGCTAGTGTCATGGTAGGGCATTATTCCGAAGGGCTTCTACTAATTCACTGTGACATTCCATCGCATTTCTCCCTCGGAGAACGGCTATTTTTATGTAAGCGCGCTGCTCAACACGGGTTACTTCCATCTCGCACGACACTCCCCAACTGACTGATTTCAGAGCCCTCGCTGCGCTACTACCAGCTATCACAGAGCCATCTGTTGTTCTGCATACACACTATACCTGCAGAACTTCCACACGACACATATACGTTTGTGATCCGTTCACATATCTACAAGAAAAAAAATAGTTGACTTATGCCCAAACCCTCGTATATATATATATATATATATATATATATATATATATATATATATATATATATATAATATGGCCCGAATGGTCATCTCTTGAGGAAATACAATCGAGGCCTAAATAATACAAGTTGGATTCACGAACAAAGGAATATATTCCACGAAAACAGCAGCATGTTTCTCGCTTCGAAGCCAGCCCGCATCTCTTTGCGCGCGAATCTTGAATTAGATCAAAGAGCGGATGCCAGGAATTGGCGGAGAGAGTTAGTATTGGCAAAAGTGGTAAAGGAAGTAAAGGTTACCATAGAAAGAGAGAAATCGGATTACAGGCGATTACAGGACAATAAATTTTATTTTGTGTGCAATATATATATATATATATATATATATATACAGATAAAGGGTTATATAAAAAGTATCGGGTATATACAGGGTTATATAAAATACCCTGTATATACACAGTGTATTTTATATAACCCTGTGTATATAAAATACCCTGTGTATATATATACAGGGTTTGTATAAAAAGGATCGGGAACAATTTTTTCCTGACGTGACTGTACGTACCGTGACGTCGTACCGTGCATGCTCGGTGGTGGGGGACGTGATCTACAAGACGTACCAAGCGCCAGTCGCCTGCGAGCGTTTGTTCAGGCTAGATCATGTTTTTAGTGGACCCCTGTCGAGTGACTCTGTGCAAGCGCAAAATGCAGCGACCGATTGAACAGCGGTAATTTTGTGTTGGACTGGGGAAATCGGGTTTGGAGACGTTGGCCATGATTCACCAAGTGTTCAAGGATGAAAGTATGGCACAAACTGCAGTTTTTAAGTGGCACAAGCCCTTCAAAGATGGCCGAGAGAGTGTGGAGGACGAGCCCCGCGCTGGACGGCCCTCAACCTGAAGAACCGACGTGCAACGAGTGCGCGAAGTGCTGAATTCAGACCGTCGGTTAAGTGTGCGCATGGTCACTGATAAAATTGGCGTTGACAAGATGACAGTGCACAGCATTATCACTAACAATTTGGCGATGCGAAAGATCTGCACTAAACTCGTCCCACTGCACACAGGTACACCAGCTCCAAGGTCACCGAGCACCTGACGATAAACGGCATCGCGACGATTCTCCAACCCCCTTACAGTCCCGACTTGGCACCAGCAGAATATTTCCTATTCCCAAAAGTGAAATCCTCCCTCAGCGGACACCACCACGGGACCCGAAGTGCCGTCAAAGAAGCTTGCACGCGTACCCTTAAGGAAGTTTCGGAATTCGGCTACCAGGGAGCCTTCGAGTCGTGGAAAAGACTCTAGCAAAAGTGTGTCGACGCTCAAGGGATGTATTTTGAAGACTTTTGAGGAATTGTAACAATATCTCAAATAAATTTATTTTTCCGAAACTTTTCCCAATACTTTTTATACAAACCCTGTGTATATATATATATATATATAGTGGAATCTCGATCTATCGTTTTCGGATCCATCGTTTTTCCGTATGTATCGTTCATTTTATCCAGTCCCAATGATCATATTGCTCTGTTATGTGTCCGCATCTATCGTTCATTTCAATCGGTCCCTTGAAAAACGATATATCGAGATTCCACTGTATATATACATATATATATATATATATATATATATATATATATATATATATATATATATATATATATATATATATATATATGTGTGTGTGTGTGTGTGTGTGTGTGTGTGTGTGTGTGTGTGTGTGTGTGTGTGTGTGTGTGTGTGTGTGTGTATATATATATATATATATATATATATATATATATATATATATATATATATATATATATATATATTGCGCACAAAATAAAATTTATTGTTCTTTAGGCGCATACACGAATTGAAAAAGAAAATACGTAACAACTGTCTTCTATATAGCAGAAAACTCTAAAAGCACAAGTCAAGATACCAGAGTCTTCAATACACACCTAACGCACTTTGAACACAATCAATTCTTAGTAGAAAAGAACTGAGTTCCAATGTGAATGTCAAGTATATTTATAGACCTCCAAAGCACCCCCTATTGGTTAGTAAGCTTGTTATCTCTAGAAGCTTCAAGAAAGGTCTAGACGGCAAGTGGGCGACCACTTTGCGCCATATCGCCACATTTGGCGACCAAAATAAGTCACGAAATCCATCGCCAATTTGACGATAACTCTCATATTTCGCAAGATTACCATACACTCCTAAAATTCGTAACAATATATATATATATATATATATATATATATATATATATATATATATATATATATATATATCTTATATCTGTGTCATTCACAAGCCCAAATCGTTAAGTCCACTTTTTGAAGTTTTTGAAATTTTGGTTTCAAAGCACTTGATTGGCACCTAACTTTTTACATTCACAACAAATTTCCCAAATAATAAGGATTAACACCACTAAATGGCAAAATTGTTTCGCGCCATCGAATAATAAGTCAATCAGAAGTTTTTTCAGAAGACAATCAAGTTAAGTCCATAACCCTAATGGAAAATCGTTGCAGTAATGCAATTCAAACGCAGAAGCAAGTATTTCATGACAAAGGTAAATAGTTTAAAGTTGTTTAATCATAAAAAATTAAAATAAACGAGTCTGTTACAGTCTAACTGCTGCAGAAGTATGTACTTGTGATTATTAAACAATTATTTCAATTTTTTTTTCTGTAGTCAAAAAACAATTTGAAGACAGAATTAGAGGTTATTACTTTTCTTTCACTTGCCAAAGCGACTAAGTCCCTTAGTCATGCAAAATTGGTAATTAATAATAGTGATTACTCCAAGGATATCTTTTCTTATAGACTTTATATGTCGTCAGAAAAAAAGCTACGTCTACAATAATACATTCTACAATGTTTATTTGAATTTATATTTTCAGAGGCATTTTAAAAACATCAATGTCTATTATTCTATTACTTTTTTCCACTTTGTTTATGGATTTAACCTATTTGCCAACTGAACGGCTCACCTAAAAAACGATATAATACCTCAACGATATAGTACAATAAATAAATAAATATAGTATAATATATAAAGTATAATATATAAAGTACAATAAATATATAGATAAATATACAATATATATAATATATAAAGTACAATATATATATATATATATATATATATATATATATATATAGTACAATAAATATAGTACAATAAACGATATAATACCTCACTAAATTAACATAGGAGCATCTCGAGTGTGAAACAAAATTTCAAATCTTTTTTAAGGACCGCGTTTTCTTTTAATCTTTTTTACACATACACACATGCATACAATGAATACTTGAAGTACGACAGATGATGTTACGGTTTTTAATATAGTAATTTGTTCAGATTTTGCCTGGCCCATCTCATTCATTTATTTCATTCTAAAATGTTAAATTACTTTTCGTCCCGAAATATAATTACTCTTTCAACCAATACTATGGATAATAACCTCAGTTTTGGATGATATTTTTACATACGAAATAATTTTCGTATTTCGTCGCAATGTACGGTTTCAAGGAAAGCGAAAGCACCATGGCTTTTATTACTTTCCGTAGCATGTTTTATTGTACTTTGGGCGGGATTTCTAAAAATGTTTTTCTAATAATCAATCGTTTACCTCAGGGGCTAAATTATAAGACGATCATTTCTTTCAATCTAAGAAAGTGTTTATACTTAAGGTGACTGCCTACGTTCGGAGCCAATTTTTTTTTAAAATTGCTTTTTTAAGGATTTTTTGGTCTTTTATGGTAAAATAGCATTTAAAAATAAAAATTAAAAAAAACTTTCCTGTAAATGCCATACTTTTTTATAAATTGGTCAATTTGAAGTAATTTTTAATGAAATTTAGATAAAACGCCTAACACTCTGCACAAAATTCTAATGGTACTATTTTAATTTCCTTCTGATACATGATACATATAACAGTTATCTTCAAAATGACCCTCAATCTAAGAGAAATTTTAAAATGCAAAAATAATACAGACAATTTTATGTTCCAATATGAAAATTTTCCCCAATTTGTCATTCCTTTTCTTATAAAAACAGCCCCAAACAAAAAACTATTTATTATACTTCAATTATTGTGCGTCATCTCATTAACAATAGCATCTAAAACATTTCCTGAAAATTTGATCAAATTATATGCATTATTATGTGAGATATCATGATAACGGTAGAGATTTGTGCTAAAAAACATAATTCTGAGAAAAACGTATTTAAAGTTGTGTGTCGCTTCAATTTTGTATCAGACGATGTTTTTAAAAATAGCTATAACTCTGCTTCTAATTGATGTAGAATGAAAATCTAAACGGTTTTGAAAAGAGAAAAGATTGAATTTCACGATTCTTGCAAAAAATAAAATTGACCAAAATAGTCAAAAAATGGCATTTTCAATGTAGGCAGTCACCTTAACAGCTTCATAATATCGACTACGACAAAAGGAACGATTATATTTGTTTAGATAATAATAGATTAAGTTTTTTTTTTATGATAGGAAACTAATATTTTTTCCTTTCTTCGGATATTTATTTGTAACTTTTTTCTATTTTCTAATTGAAGAATAAACTGCAAATAAGCTGTAAATACATAGCAAACAATAATAATTTTTTTTTAAGAGCTGAAGGAAAAAAATGCGTAATGTTGTTTGTTATACAATTTCATTGAAAGAAAAGACTATCCAAACAATTTTTTGTATCAAACAAAAAAAAAATATAATGGTTTTTTTTATAGGTGCTTAATAATAGAGTTCCAAGTAAATGTCTTTCGTACTTCTCAAGAAGATAAAATAGTGATGATATGTAAAAAATATTGTGGAATAACGTTTTAATATATAGGCATTTTTTAACAGCATTTCCTTACAGAAATTAATTTTGAATCTCATTGTATATAATTATATGGAGTCCAAAGAGTAAATATTTAACAGAATTTTTTATTAATCATCACCTTTTTAGAATACTTCCCTTTGGATTTATTTTCTTGTCGAAAAAACTCGACCTATGGAATTCAGTAATCGATTTCTGTGTCAAGCTATACTATGTTAGTGTAAACACTGCCAACTTCAGCGTGTGCCGACACATACAGTGAAATGTATACCCGCTAAGACATTTTTATTTGACAACTGAGGAGCAATCTACGTGTCTTGAAACATATAGAAATCTCATTTCTATTCACTATCCAACGCAACACTATATTTTTTTGAAGACAGTTATGATAAAATCATACGCTTATTGATTATACCTCTTTTGAATATCATGAATGACAAAAAAGAAGTTTTGCAATATTACTCGGGGAGAAACAGCTGGTTTTGTCAAACTTTAGCTTGGTGTACATTAAGAAACCAAAACCAAATACTTGTTGCCACACCGCGAGAACAAATAAAAATTGGACCATTTCATACGATATTTATATATATGCTAGCCGCTGCGCGACCAGCATGGTCGCTTTTAGTTTTATATTTTCTTTTGCAAAACAACTCAACTGAAAGAAACCTATGTAAGGAACGTTACCATTACCTGTCATCATGAATATACGTTGTTAAGGGGTAGTGGGAGGTCAGCCAAAAAAATTTATAATCATTGCTAAATTCACTATAAGGCTGATTCTAAAACATCGTGATTAAGAAACGTGAATTTTCATTACTTCAGAACAGAGTTAAAGATAAGACTGAGAAACCGAACACCAATGATTTTAAAAATTACACCCCTCTCTGTGTGTTCAAAATTAAGATATCTACACTTTATCATTACATCAAAAAAGAAATTGTTGGGGAAAAATTTTTTTCACTTAAAAAATGGAGTAAAAATTCAGCAAGTACTAAAATATAGTGTGGATTAAATCACTCTCTGTATGTACTATTGTTCACAATTCAGATATCTACACTTGATCATATCAAATAATAAATTGTTGGGAAAATATCTTAACTTAAAAAATGGAGTAAATATTCAGCAAGTACTAAAATATAGTGTGGATTACAACTATGATATTCATAAAACTTCTTGCTATACACAGTTGAGTATTTCAAAAGTATGAGATACTACAGCAGGGGTGTCAAACTCAAAGGCTAACTTGGGCCAAACAAACACGGTTTAACTATAGGTGGGCCGCAAAAAAATTAATATTAATAGAAACGTAGGTTTATTTTAAATAATACATTATAATCTGTATATATAAAACAGTTCCGTAACTAACTCACTGACTGACATACAACGCACAGACCAAACCGCTGGACCTAAAGGGCTGAAATTTTGCATGCCGATTCTTCTTATGGTATAGGGGTGTACTAAGAGAGATTTTGAAAAATTCTTCTTAGATTTTTTAAAATTAAATTTTTAAGCTGTTTTAGTAACTTTTTTTAAGTTTGCATTTAAAATAATAATTTGAGGATTATAAAATATATATCACGAGAAAGATCATAAAAATTCCTTTAAAATGAAATCTTTTTCGAATCTTTACCTCTATTTTCTGATTTTTGGTAAATTTTTAAAGATTAATTTTTAGAATTTAATTTATTAAATTCCGATCACGTGACTTCTTTTTCTGGTACTTTAAATAAATTTATCGTCACGTGCATAACAACTAAATAGACAAAAAAATATTTTTATTGCTAATGCGGCAGACGATTGGACATTAACATCCAGAACGCTAAAACCGTCCGTCCGTCCGTCCTCGCGAGTTATAATTTTGGCAGCGCGCCAAATCCAGTCTATCGTTTGGACAAGTTAAACAGAAAAGTACCAAGAAGCGTTAAAATTTTGACATACATATATGTATATATACAATACATACGTACATAGTATGTATAGATACATATATACATACAAAAGAGGTAAGAAACGGTAAGTAATCCTGCGTTAATAACCCACGGTAGGTTCGTCAGAAGAGACTACCTGTAATTTTTTTCATTTAATTTTAACATCAGTTGTGCGTTGATAAAACAGATTTCTAGATGACTGGAAAATTTTTGAATTCTCGGAATTCTAAGGGATTAAAATGTGACGATTTTAATGATTTGGATATCGAATTTTTCAGAAACATTTAAGTTTATTTTAGTTTTGGAAGCAAAGAAGTTCCTGTTTAGAAACAAAGAAGTTTCTTATGGAAAATTAAAGAGGAGGTAAATGACAATCAATGTTTTTGGAGAATGCAGTAAAAGTAGATCTTTACCGTGTTTAGACAACAATCATGGGACAGTTAAGGACTCTTCAGATGGCATCAGGAAGTTTGATTAGCCTTCAATGTGTAACCTTTATAGCCTTTTTATCGATCTATTTATGCATTTGAAACCGAAAAATATAAAATGTCTAAGTAATATTTGAATAGTAAAATATAAACAATAGAAATAAACAAAAATTAAAAATTAAGCATAGACTGCTAAATCACTTTACCATAAAACATATCCTGCAAAGAAAACATTTTCAATAGAGGATAGCGCAGAAGCTTCATATCCCCATAATGAAAAAAACAAATAAATAATCCAACAGAGATAGATAAAAATAATAAGAATATAGACAAGAAACAAACAGAAATCAAGCACTCTGGGCATCCACGCACCAACGGCAAGATTCTGTATAAGTGCCGGAACTGAACCATAAAACAACAGAGGTAACCGACAGGTCTCGTCATCAGGGGGCCTAACCATATCAGTTACCTCAAGGAGAACTTTCTGAATAAGATGCAGGTAAGCCCAAAAGACATCCCAAGGCCCCGAGTCTCCCAAGGAAGCAATAAGTCAAAAAGAAAATGAAAAGACAAACACAACTTACAGTATGGGCTCAACGCACCTTACATGCAAGCACACAAATAATCCTAATGCAAAGATGCGTACACACGCCAATTCCGTAACTGACGGTTATGGCGAAACAGTTCTTTTATGCCATCAGAATAAAATATCTTATCTAATCAACTAAATCTTTGGTGGTAGTTCACCCCCGTTATAGTTCAAAATAAACCAATGTTTCTCGAGGCTCAAAACCGACAGGTCTCGTCATCAGGGGCCTTGGGATGTCTTTTGGGCTTACCTCCATCCTATTCAGAAAGTTCCCCTTGAGGTAACTGATATGGTCAGGCTCCCTGATGACGAGACCTGTCGGTTACCTCTGTTGCTTTATGGTTCAGATCCGGCACTTATACAGAATCTTGCCGTTGGTGCGTGGATGCCCGGGGTGCTTGATTTCTGTTTGTTTCTTGTCTATATTCGTATTATTTTTATCTATCTCTGTTGGATTATTTATAATATTTGAATAGAGAATAAATAAAATATCAAATTAAGATTTGGTAGTTGATGGTACAGTTATTAAACAAAGAGGGAAATCCCAATTACAAAAAGCTTTGAATTATCACAACGAGGAGGCAAAACCAAGATCCAAACAGATCTTAACCTAAGAGCAGGACGTGAGTAGGTATAACGAATGACATAGACTCTGTCATCTCGAAATAACACTAGGAAAGTCGATATATGAAAGGAACTCAGATAAAGCTCGAAATATTACATGAGGCGAGTGACGTATTTTGGTGGATCCTTCAGTTTGTCAATACTTAGTTCTTATGTCCGAATTTCCCGATTGTGTAAGCTGTGCTGAATAAATATTGGTGTTTGTTGACTGTTGATTGGTTTTTTCTACTGTGACTGACTCATTTGAGAACTTCAGAAAATTCTGGTCTGGTATCTTACATAAAAACAAAAGGACATAGACATTTCCCCATGATGCGAGTTTTTGTGGAAATATACGTCATTTAGGTGCATTTTATTTACGGATAAAAATATTGAAAACACTCGGATGAATTTATCTTTCTTTAAGGTTTTTGACATTAAAGGAAAAATATGGCAATTTATTAAAAGTCAAATCTACAGTTACGATGGTTTTATGTTTCTTTCGTATAATTAAAATTCCTTTTCACAAACTATATTTATAAGCTATACGGAAAAATAAATACAAGGCCAGTCTTTACAGGTAATACTTAAATATGACTTTATTGACGGTGGAAAATAATTATGCATTTTAAGGGGATGATGGACCTTTCAAAACGATTTTTGAAATTTTTACCACAGAGATATGAAATTTTGTATATATATTCATTAAAGTATAACAATATTAAACACCTTATAAAATTTTATAAATATTTTTAAAAAAATATTTTATAATTAAAAAATTTAAATTAAATTACCCTTCTTTAAAATGTTCCTTGCGACTCAATTTTAAACTTTTCCCCTTGATTTTGCATTTATATTACTTATAAATACTTTCTGAACAAAGTTATGTATTTTTTTGTACTTTCGTTGAATAGTTAATTTTTAGAAAATATTTTTATGCTTGTACTCTGAATTTTCGCGAAATTTTTGTACTTTTCTACACTAAAGTTAAACTTTTATAACCTAAATGACCTCGAATTCTAAAATGGATACATAACTTTATTTTGATGTATTACAGGAATCTTTATTATAAATTTCATAAAATTTCGTCAAAAATTATGACGCGAGGAGCATTTTTAAGACTTGCAAATCTAGAAATTTCTCATTTTGAGAAAAAGTCATTTAAAAGATAACTTTTTATCTACCTTTAATACTTACTACTCTAAAGCCACCAATTTTTCATTTTTCTTTTCACTACACATTTTAAATGCATTTCGTTCCAATATTTACATGTTTTTAAAATATTAATACAACCCCAAAAAAAATTCCAATTTTTGCTCGATTTTTGGTAATTTGAAAGTCCACCATCCCCTTAAACTTAAGAGGTATCTTGTAATATGTTTCAAGATTCATTTGCTTAGTATGCATTTAACGTTCTTATTTCCCGTGAGAAATGTTAAAGAAGTGTAGAATACCATCTTAAAAATGCTCAACATAAATATATTTTTGAAGTGAAAGTGGAGTATAAGCATCAGTTTATATCTAAATATTTAAATATTTGTAATACGGAAGTGATTGGAAGCAGAGAAGTTTCAAATAAAGGCTAAAAAATTCATTTAGTTCGAAGGGTTTTGGCAGGCACATAAAAATATATATTCTCCGAGAAGATGAATTATCATAGCCTGTGGCGCTGAATTAATGTACCTCGCATTCAATTGATTTAAGAGCTCAGAATATTCCTATATGTAAATTATTCATTAAAGTAAACTTGGTTAAGAATAAATTACTGACAAAGAATAAATTACTCGACATTCACGTCTGGTTATGGAATTTTAGCTGAGAAAATAAATTATTCATTTGTCTGAAAACGCTCCTAATTAGTAATCACTTTTAAGGCACCTCGTTTTTAAAGGGATAAAATCTTATTATGTTCTTAAATTTCTTACAGAGAGAGAACATTTTCGTTCAATCGTTTTTATTTTTCAAACAAACGCTTGCGGACGAAACGACAATTTGCCGCGGACGGGTCTCGAACATCGAATTTTTTGATCGAAGAATCTACTTTTCTTTCGATCTTCTGATGGGTACATTATTCAGTTATGCTAGCCTATCTGTGAGTGGAATTACCATTGGGACGCCTTTAATCACATTTTTCGCCACTTCTTTTCGATACTAATGATACAGTGCGTTGGTCTATATCAGTGGTGTTCAAACCATGAGTCACGACTAGGGTTGCCAACTTTTTCTGTGACAATTCCGGGACAAATAGCTCAAAACTGAACATCATCATTATCAGCCAGCCATTACCTAGTTTTAAGAGGACACTTTTTATGCATGAAAAAATTATAATACAGTTTTTTAAAATTTATTTTTTATATTTTTTATTTTAACTATTATAGAAACATAATTTTATATATATATATATATATATATATATATATATATATATATATATATATATAATATTAAATCTAGTAATTTCTTAATTCAACACTCTTAACATTTAAAAACTATTAATTTCTCACTTTACTATTCAAAATTACAAACCCCTTTTTTAATCCCTTAAGTTATTTAATTCCCTTTGGGCATTCGCGTTAAATTCCATTATTACAGCCTTAGGCAATATCATTAAAGATGGCTGTCTTTTTATCGAAAAGAGACGCGGCGCGGCGTCAGTACAAATTTAAATCAGTTCTGCACATCAACAACAACTTTAAACCGATCAACTATTAAGACACACCCTTTAATCACGTGATGGATTGAAGTTATATAAGTGTTGACGTCCAGAAATAGGACGGAATCCTGTACTTCCTCTTGCCGCATTCATTCCGGCGGAGCGGCCAGCAAATTTAATAAACATGTAGTGCGAGAAATCTTGTGTCGACGACATTTCTTTTCGACCAGACTACCATTCCAGTAATCCAGTGTCTACAGAGTTGACTGTGATGTGGGGTTGCGGCATTCTTCTTTGCAATGACCGGCGGCCGTTCTCCCCATATCACATACATATATATATATATATATATATATATATATATATATATATATATATATATATATATATATATATATATATATGTAATATAATCATTACATCTCGTTCTTAAAATGCAACCTGAAAAGGAAAACTAGCTCAAATTTACATGGCTGGAGCTAGACTCAGCCTGAAAGGAATTAAAATTTTGAAGCAGTCGGGTCGAATCGTTTTATTAGGAGCGATAGTAACATACGTCCTTTCATTTCAGATGCTCGGAGCGAAGTGCAATATCACCTTTCAACCTTACGCGCTAGAAGCGAGGTACATGTGGCTCTTGTTTTGAAATCTCAGCGGAATTTGGGGTTGGGGATGCGAACCGACGCCTTTATCAAGACGTATACACGTGTAGAAATGCAACGTTTGCTGTTTTATGGGAAGTTCTGTTGCTATGGGTTTTTAAAGCGCTAAAGTAATGTTACTGGGGATTGGATTTAGGAAAGGGAATTTAACTGATAGAATGGAGGGCCTAATATTTAATTTATTACATATATATATATATATATATATATATATATATATATATATATATATATATATATATATATTACGTAATAATAATAATAATAATAAAAATTTTAAATCTTATAATAACAAATTTAATGTTATATTTTTATGAGTTTTTCCAATAACATTTTCTCTCAGTTTTTGCTGCAATCACCAATTCTTTCGCAAGTGAGTCCGTATTTAAAAAGTTCGCAAATTCTGCACACGATTCACTATTAAGTCGTATTTGCAATTCCGCCTTCACTAAGTCGGTATTCATGTTATTCCTGGCCTTCGTCCCCAAACTGTTCATGTGACTAAATACTCTCTCTGGGTAAGCATTACTCGCAGGGAATGGACAAGGTGAAAGATACAATTTTCATCATCTCGACCAATTTTTCATACTTTTTGAAATACTCTGCCCATAGTTTGTCATCGTTTTGCCCTTCGTTCAGAGCAGGAAAAAAACAAGCGAAGTCATTATATACCGCATCGATGCCAATTTTGATTTGTAATAAATTTGGGATAACGGATAATTGCTCTCATGTCAATTCAAAACATTCTTTGTTTTTCTTTAAAGAAAGACATTTTATTTTGTCAATTTCAATTGAAAAAAAAATGGAATAGTTTCCGTTAAATTCCGGGACAATTTAGCATTCATCCGGGATCAGGGACAGCGATTCCGATTCCGGGACAATCCCGGCCAATCCGGGACAGTTGGCAACCCTAGTCACGACCCACAGGCAGGTCGTGAAAAGAACTGGAAGGGGTCGGAGATAGTAGTAAGTAAATTTATGTCAGACTGAATTATTTAAGGTGACTGTCTACGTTAGGAGTCAATTAAAAAAAAATTAGGGTTTTTTTTGGTCTTTTATGGTAAAATAGCACTTAAAAATTAAAAAAAAGGAACAAAAACTTACCTGTAAATAGCATACTTTTTTATAAATTGGTCAATTTGAAGTAATTTTTAATGAAATTTAGCTAAAATGCCTATCATTCTGCACAAAATCCTAGAGCTACTATTTTAATTTCCTTCTCACACATGATACATATGACAGTTGACCTACAATCAAAATGACCTACAATCTAGGAGAAAATTTTAAAATGCAAAAATAATACACGCAATTTTATGTTCCAATATGAAAATTTTCCCCGATTCGTCATTCCTTTCCTTATAAAAACAGCCCAAAATAAAAAACTATTTATTATACACCAATTATTGTGCGTCATTTATAGAGAATCTATACTCACTTCTACCCAGACTTGGGTGTATATAATTTGAAGTGGCACTCTATTTGAATTTGAAGCAAACACAATTTATACATGAAACAATGTTTATTGAATTCGTTGCACATATAATTGGCTTTTACAGCAATAAGCATGCGTACTACTTGTACGGAATGTATAAACACAGCTTTCAAGAACAATATATTTTTATACTCACGAACAGTAAGTCAAACCAGCAGTACTGCCATGTAAACTTCTGGCCCGCTAAGCACTAGCGCAGGATAACACCTTTTCAACCTTAACAACCTCCCCTTTCATTAATGACGCTGCGTGGTATTTATACTAAGCACGTATGCCGAAATTAGCATATCTAAAGCAGCTTCTTTAATTCACTCAAAAGTTCGATTCTTGTGAATCGAATCTTGTGTATACCTTACACATTTCATTAACAATAGCATCTAAAACAGTTCCTGAAAATTTTATCAAATTATATACATTATTATGTGAGATATCATGATAACCGTAGAGATTTGTGCTGAAAAACATAATTCTGAGAAAAATGCATTTAAAGTTGTTTGTCACTTTAATTTTGTAGCAGAAGATATTTTTTTTAAATATCTACAACTCTGCTTCTAATTGATGTAGAATGAAAATCCAAAAAGTTTTGAAAAGAGGAAAGATTGAATTACACGATTCTTGCAAAAAATGAAATTGACCAAAATAGTCCAAAAATGACATTTTCAACGTAGGCAGTCAGTCACCTTAATAAAAATTACGTATTAATATTTAAATATGAAGTTTTAGTCACACGAGATTTGTCAGAAGCAAGTATAGAAGTTAAACAAGATATTTTTAACTGTTACTACGCAAAGTAAATGTACCAAAAATATAATTAATGTACTTCGCATTAAATTGATTTAAGAGCTCAAAATATTCCTATATGTAAATTATTCATTAAAGTAAACTTGACAAATAATAAATTACCGACAAAGAATAAATTACTTGAGATCTTTTCAAACACTTCTGGTTATGGAATTTTAGCTCAGAAAATAAATTATTCATTTGTCTGAAAATGCTCCTAATTAGTAATCATTTTTAAGGCACCTCGGTTCATTGACTTTTAGAAAAGTTTGTCGAAATTTCTTTATTTCTATTCTAACATTTTTCTGATTTATGAAAAAATTTTGCAATTGCCAGAAATTTTTCATTCGCATTTTTATTTAATGAAAGTGGGTTGCGATCGAAAAAAGTATGCGCAACACTAGTCTATATATATATAAAACAGTTTCGTAACTGACTGACTGACTGAGTGACTGACAGACAGATAACGCACAGACCAAACCGCTGGACCATAAGGGATGAAATTTTTCATGGCGATTTTTCTCATAGTGTAGGGGTGCACTAAGAAACGTTTTTGAAAAATTCATCTTAGATTTTTTAAATTAAATCTTTAAGCTGTTTTTGTAACATTCTTTAAAGTTTGCTTTTAAAATAATTATTTGAGGGTTATAAAATTTGTATCACGAGAAAGATCCTAAAAATTCCTTTAAAATGATATCTTTTCCGAATCTTTACCTCCATTTTCTGATTTTTGGTAAATTTTTAAAGATTAATTTTTAGAATTTAATGCATTAAATGCTGATCACGTGGTTTTTTTTCTTTTTGTGATACTTCAAATTAATTTTGCGTCACGTGCATAACAACGAAATAAATTGACTAAAATTTTTTTTCTTGCTAATGCGGCAGACGATTGGACATTATCCAAAAATATATTAAAATAAAGTAAAAGTGTACTATATTCCTCAAGCTGTACTATATTCTTTAGTATGTTCTATTAGATTTAATTTGAATATTTTTTCTATTGTCTATAAAAATATCCGTTACGATTTTTTTATAAATATATTTTTTTTGGCATTAATTCCATACATTGACTGTTGTATTTAATTTGAATGTACTCCGTAGCGAAGCCAGGGTTATTCAGCTAGTCTATACATACTATACTGAGAGTGTTAAAATTTTTCCCATGCGTCTCACAAACAGCGTATTATAATTGCTTTCACCGCAACGGCCGCCCCTCAAGGGTTCGGTCACTTGCAGCAGCTCAAATCAACGACAATTATAAAAACCCACTGATAACGTTGCGCCACCGATAACGCAGAACGACCACCGATAACGCAGAACTGATAACGTATTTTAGAAAGAAAAATCAATAATATGGTGTTTTTAAATACAGTGGAATCTCGATCTATCGTTTTTCAAGGGACCGACTAAACTGTACGTGGTTCTGTTTCTTATTTACCCTGTGAATCCTCTAACGGTCCAGGCACACTATAAAGTAATAGGCATAAATATAAATAATTCCTTTATTTTCTACGTAGAGGTAGACTAACATAGACCGACTTGGGGCTTCAAATAATAACACAACAGTACCGCAATTTGCGGTACTAAGAAACTGAACTTTAAAGTCGTAATGAACCCTTTCAGGCAGAATATACGTTCACTAGCAATTCCCGTAACCATCGGGCTCTGAACTAACTATGGAAATCGTGCAAACACCTAGGCTAAATACCAATACGTGCTCTATCAGTTAAATACCGCTATCACCTTCAATCTAACTTTTCTCGACTCTTTCGTATCTCTACTAATAGCGTAACGCACTACCGTACAAATCTCCACTCCCTTCTTGGGCCCTTGCCAACTCAGCGTGTGTCACTTAAATAGCCCAGACACCTGCTCCGAACTCACTTCGACTGGCCTGCACTGCGCAGCTACCAGAAATTTGCATCTGAGCAACACGCGAACCCCACAACTGAACGATAAATGCGGGAAAACGATAGATCCGGGAACATAACAAAGTAATATGATCGTCGGGGCTGGATGAAATAAATGACACATACGGGAAAACGATGATTCCGAAAACGATCGATCGAGATTCCACTGTATTCAATCTTAAAATGTATTTAGGGGAACATTTTCTTTTAGAAAACGTCAATTATAAAAAAAACCCACTGAATATAGAAACCTTAAACAAATTGCAAAAAAATTAAATTTTATCTCACAATCCAATTCTGAACTTTTAGATCTTACGAGCTGCACACTGCTGTTGCATTGTCAAGTTATGCTGCCGTGGTGAAGTGAGGCATTCGCATTTTGATTGACTTTTTATCGCAAGTTCCTGAGCTATAAAAACGAATCATCTCTACTCACCTATTGCATGTCACTCCTGCAGCCTTTGAAGATTAAAAAAAAAAGTTTATTGATCTCAGTGGGTGAAAAGAAAAACAATTTTGAATTGCCGTATGACACAAAATGCTTTTTGGCCTGCAGTGCCTCGAAATTATGATTGATCATAAAATATTGTGTGTAGTATTTCTTAGCTTTTCACTTTGCACGTCAAGATATCTAAACGATTTGTTTATTCTTCCACCTACGTGCTTCAGACTTTGAAGAGGAATTTTACGAGCGGATGCGTCACTGACTTCGTAAATTAAAACGAAGTCTGTCGGCGATATTTTGGTTTCAATTAACAAAACGCGAGTAACGTTACGCGGAGTGCAGGTATCAGTGTGCCTGAAAGCTCTCCCGAGAGTCGATTTGTGGTAAGACATTTATGGACTCTTGATGCTGTGATCCTTCAATATAATGTTCCAGATTGTTGGCAGATAACCTTCGTGTAGCGGTTGCTTAACCCTTTGAAGGGCGCCGTTTGCAAAGTGCAAACGCCTAAATCTAGACTTTTTTTCACTTGCATTCAATGTATTCCAGTTAAATGAGCAGAAAAAGGGCTAGTACTGCCATCTGTCATCAGTTTAAAGAAGTGAAAACTATTTGCAATATTGAATTGGAAAATTTTTCAAGATTCTTTAGGTTAAAAAACTCGGGGGAAAATCTCCACCTTGCAAACAGGGAAGATTGTTGCCCCTGAAAGGGTTAAGGTTTCAAAAAGTTTCTTAAAAATAGAAATCAAACACGTAAATGTTACTATACTTGGAAGCAGAATTCTTTGACTGGGAAAGTAATTCACGGGATTATCTTCAACGAGTGAGGGGAATCTTGCAACTAGCCAAGCCAGACGGGTCTAAAAAATATTATATATCTCAAAAACTATGTTAAATGAGCCATATAGTTGAAGAGATGTTTAATGTTTTTCTTTTGAATCTGTGGCAGGCAGAAAAGCAAAAGATATTTATTTTTAGATAAAATAAATAAGGTAATCTCGTTCAACATTTCTCACTGAATGAAGCTATGTTTTGTTAAAGGAAATCAATTCAAAGCTCTAGAGAAAAGACAACTTTTGAGCATTTCGCAAACCAGTTGTGCAGCTAATAATTGTTTGGTACAAAAATGATGCATTTGAAAGAAGTTATGTTTTGCTAAAATTGATTTTTCTATTTAAGACTGTTAAAAGATATGTCTCAAAATAAATATGTTTGGACTTAAACTTCTCTCAAATTAAATAAAATTTAGAAAAAGAAAATTTAAACATATCTAAATACTTAAAAGTTAAATACTTAATAGATACTTAATAGATCTAAACACTTAAATTACTTAATAGATCTAAATACTTAATAGATAAAAATACAGCAAGTTTAAGAAAACTCACTTAAATTACCGTACAAGGGGGTCTGGAAAAAAATCAAAATACTTGTAACATACCATGGGCTTATTTAGTTTTGTTTCGTATTTTATAAATATCTCGTAAACGATGAAAACCTTTTATACAAGACCCCATGACTATACAGGCAGAGGGGCTGAAAAAACCACTGGGCACTTAGAAATGTACATTCGCAGTCCTCTAATATATATTTGTGCATAAAGTCGCAGAAAAATATACATTCAACAGGTATAGAATTCAACATTTCTCATAGAAGCAAAGCCGCTTTATAAATTTAGTACATTTTATTAAAATAAAGACAGCTGATTACTCGCAAAGGTTTCTTCCGGT
Organism: Dolomedes plantarius; assembly: GCA_907164885.2. Taxonomy (NCBI): domain Eukaryota; kingdom Metazoa; phylum Arthropoda; class Arachnida; order Araneae; family Dolomedidae; genus Dolomedes; species Dolomedes plantarius. The sequence continues at coordinate 203,157,130 of OU015495.1, forward strand.
ACTACCACTATTTCTAGACATTTTTCTGGATCGTTATTTACTAATGACACTCCCGTAAGATCAATTTCGTAACATCTTGTGATCCAAACATGGCATTAACGCATCTGTCTTGAATAATGTGGGAAATCTACAGATTGCGGTTAATGCAACTTGATTTATACGGCAGTTAGGGCCTGTTCACATAGGAGTCCGTTGCGTTGCGTTAAGGAAAAGATGACGTTGAGACGAAAATAAACCAATCATAGGCGTTAAAAATTTCATTGCTAATCGTTTGGAGGCCTATGATTGGTTTATTTTCGTCTCAACGTCATCTATTCCTTAACGCAACGTAACGGACTCCTATGTGAACAGGCCCTTACTCTGATAAAATGGAGTTTATCTTAAGGGGATAGTGGACTTTCAAATTACCAAAAATCGAGCAAAAATTGGAATTTTTTGGGGGGTGTATTACTATTTTAAAAACATGTAAATATTGGAATGAAATGCATCTAAAATGTGTAGTGAATAGAAAAATGAAAAATTGGTAGTTTTAGAGTATTAAGTCTTAAAGGTAGATTAAAAAATTATCTTTTAAATGACTTTTTCTCAAAATGAGAAATTTCCAGATTTGCAAGTCTTTAAAATGCTCCTCGCGTCATAATTTTTGACGAAATTTTATGAAATTTATAATAAAGATTCCTGTAATACATCAAAATAAAGTTATGTATCCATTTTAGGATTCGAGGTCATTTAGGTTATAAAAGTTTAACTTTAGTGTAGAAAAGTACAAAAATTTCGCGAAAATTCAGAGTACAAGCATAAAAATATTTTCTAAAAATTAACTATTCAACGAAAGTACAAAAAAATACATAACTTTGTTCAGAAAGTATTTATAAGCAATATAAATGCAAAATTAAGGGGGAAAAGTTTAAAATTGAGTTGCAAGGAGCATTTTAAAGAAGGGTAATTTAATTTAAATTTTTTAATTATAAAATATTTTTTAAAAAATATTTATAAAATTTTATAAGGTGTTTAATATTATTATACTTTAATGAATATATATACAAAATTTCATATCTCTGTGGTAAAAATTTCAAAAATCGTTTTGAAAGGTCCACCATCCCCTTAAGTTATACGGAAACAAGATAAAATAGATGTAATTTGTCTTATCCATCAGATTTCGTATGATGAAGCGAAATAATCCATTCGTAAAACGCAAACTTTTGCGTTTCTTCGTCAAAATAAAATAAAATAAATTATTCACTATCCAAAATAAAGTTATATAAAACCTGAATGATTTGTAATTGAATATTTTCAATTTCCGGTTCTTCAAATACCTGCATAATTCAAATTCACTCTCATCCACCGCTTAAAAAAGCACCTTTGATAAAAAATGAGTTTTGTGTTTTTTCTGTTTTATTTTTTATTTTTGGCGGATTATGTTTTTTCTTCACATTATCAGATACTAATAGCTGAATTTCATTATCAAAGAATAATTTTATATAACAATTAATAACATTTTTTAACATATAAGTTTTCTCTTTGAAAAGCGTAGATGTAAAAATAATATTTTACAGGATTAAAATTTCCTGGTAAGGAAATCCGGTTAAATTTATTAGAAGATGGAGGTAAGGAAAAAAGACCTGAAAAAAATTGATTGAATTCGTTCCTTCACTTTTTCTGTGTGGAATATGGTTGCTACATTCTTATGAAATACATATTTAAAAAACATGTTGTCTAAGTTGAGTTAATGAAAGTGTTAAGAAAAAAATTGAATGATGGATATTTAGATCACCTAACCCGATAGTAAGGTTATAAAAAATCCGGTTATAAAATATGGTTATAAAATTTAAAATTGAATATTTTTTCAAAAAAGATTTTGAAGTGGCACCAGAAAGTGAGAAAGTAATCTATACTTATATATAAAGAGAGAGCGATTTTGTACGTGGAGAGTAATCTTCAGAACCACTGTACCTATTTGAAAAATTCGTTCACTGTTTGAAAGGTACATTATTCCAGATGGACATAGGCTATATATTATGTATATCTGATCAGTAGAAATAAAGTTAGGGGCTTAATCCTAACAATCTCCATTTGTTCCGCTACTGTCTTCTACCGCTTTTTGTTCCTAAGATTTCAACGATCCTTATCGTGGTGCTATCGCGGTGGGCTTCTGTTCTGATGCTAGCGGTTCGAACCTAGCCGTTCTCCGGCACGTCTTTTTCTTTTAAAAAATTTATTTTTATTATTAACTAACATAAAATTAATTTAAGGTATTACTTAGGTTATTATTAAGGTAAAAAAAGCTTTACAATTTATTGGCTATCAACTGGAAATTTATTGGTATAATATTTTGTTCAACCCGGACAAAGTCGGGACGGGCCGCTAGTCTATATATATAAAACAAACAATTCAGTGGCCGACTGTCTGACAGATAACGCACATACCAAACCGCTGGACTTAAATCGCTGAAATTTTGCATGGCGATTCTTCTTATAGTGTAGGGGTGTATTAAGAAAGATTTTTGAAAAATGCTTCTTAGATTTTTTAAAATTAAACTTTTAAGCTGTTTTTGTAAGTTTTTTAAAGCTTTGCTTTTAAAAGAATAATTTGAGTGTTATAGAATTTATACCACGAGAAAGATCATAAAAATTCATTTAAAATGAAATCTTTTTCGAATCTTTATCTCCATTTTGTGATTTTTGGAGAATTTTTAAAGATTCATTTTTAGAATTAAATTTATTAAATGCCGATCACGTGGTTTCCTTTCTTTTTGTGATAATTTAAATTAATTTTGCTTCACGTGCATAACAACGAAATAAATTGACAAAAAATATTGAAATACGGTAAAAGATAAAAATTTAACCTCTAGAATGGACCTCTTTTTACGAATTAATTTCAAATAGTATGTTTTATGGATATATTAAACATACAAATTAATTGCATACACTGACCGTTGTATTTAATTTGAATACTTCCTTCTACATTATTTTGTCTACAAAAATATCCGTTACGATTTTTTTATAAATGTATTTTTTTTACATTAATTGCATACATTGACCGTTGTATTTAATTTGAATATTTACTTCTACATTATTTTGTCTACAAAAATATCCGTTACGATTTTTTTATAAATGTATTTTTTTTACATTAATTGCATACATTGACCGTTGTATTTAATTTGAATATTTACTTCTACATTATTTTGTCTACAAAAATATCCGTTACGATTTTTTTATAAATGTATTTTTTTTACATTAATTGCATACATTGACCGTTGTATTTAATTTGAATATTTCCTTCTACATTATTTTGCTTATAGAAATATCCGTTACGATTTTTTTATAAATATATATTTTTTTACATTAATTGCATACATTGACCGTTGTATTTAATTTGAATATACTCCGCAGCGAAACGCGGGTATTCAGCTAGTCAAAAATAAGACTTTCTCACAACATTAGGTTAACGTAGGATATTATGCACTCGTCGGAAGACCTGGGGCTCTAAATACGGAGCTAGCAGATCTTTTTTCTAGTGATGCCTGATCCTTGGAAACAGCGATACGGGATCGATATGCTATCAGATGACAATAATAATGATGGAAGAAATCAGCATCAATGAAAAAAAATACAATATAAATAAATGTGTAACTAGTGATGCCTGATCCTTGGAAATAACGATAGGGGATCGATAGGCTAACAGATGACAATAATAATGATGGAAGAAATCAGCATCAATGAAAAAAATACAAAATAAATAAATGTGTAAGTATAGGGTTGTGTGTCAATGACTTCAAAGAGAAAGTAAAATTCAAGAGAGAATTGGATCTTGGAAGGAAATGTTCTGTAAATTTTCCCAGGATTGAGTGTCGAAAAAGGCGTGGTTACAGATTTGGCTATTGTAGTCGGACGAAGCGATTATTTGGGAGAAATTCAGAATTTTATAATGTCTGATAATTAAATGCACAAGATGATAACAATCAACCTTAATTTATTTTGGTAAATGAACCAAACCGCCACCATTTTTCATTTTAAAAATACGTTTCACGGAGAAGAGAAACATGATATAAATGAATTATTGCTACTCATAAGCATAGCGTATCCAAGACTATCACGAAAGGAGGAATCCCAGCAAGGAATACTATATAAAAATAAAATTTAGACAGTTATAGATATAAATATAGTTTTTCCCCATCGTATGACGATGTTACATTTATTTTCTACGAAAGATGATAAAAACTAAAAAGTTGATTTAGAAATCCTAAATACAAATACATGGAGTTATAATAACAATGTTTCCTCCTCAGCAGAACCAAATATATCATCAAACAGATGATTGTCTCTGAAAGACGTGGGGGACCTTAAATGTAACCGTAGCTTAGCTCTGGACAGTTCTTCATTCTTTGCAACTTTAAGAAATATAATTAAACCTAGTCTGCAAAACTTGGTGATAAAATATTAAGGTACGGTTGAATCTAAAATTAGACTAATGTATTACAAACACGCTAAAATGTAAGGTTCTTAGAAGTAGGTATAAAAAGCATAACAACTAGAAAACAATCGCAATAATTTTATTTGCACTACAAAATATCCCATTATGAGACAGTATTATATAAAATTTCGTTACTTGTTATCACAAAATAGCTTTTAAAATTGATATTTTTGATGAGCTCCTTCGAATAAATTTGATTTTTCAGGAGAGTTATAGATATGACCAAATTACAAAGAGTGATAATGAAGTATAGATGTATAATGCGTATGACAATTATATTAAGAACTGTAACTTGTTCTAGCCAGGAAACGAATAAGTATTATCTGACTATATGAACACTGTGATTCACGTGCCTTACTGTAAAGGAATCGCAAAATCAAAGAGTTATTTACTATCATTGGTTTTTATAAATTATTAAAATTTTAGTAATTTGTTTGAAATTAATTTTCTTTTTCAAATCATTTTAGTCGTTAAGTTTTCAAATTCTTTCTTTTATACTTCTTATTTAATCTGTGCATTAAATTTAATTTCCCTTTTTTAGGATCATTTAAGATTTTCCATCATGATGTTTTATATATTCCTTCAAATTTATTTTAATGTCCTCATTCGCTGAATCATTCGCTGAAAAATTGCAATGATTCTTGAAAGGATTCTAAAGTACTTTCATTGAGTTCATAATTCTACAGCATATTCATTTGCATTTTTGTCTCTATTTCCTCCAAGAACTTTTTGATTAACTGTATATCTCACGGGTAAAAGGATTTGCCAAAGTGCTTTTAGCGTAGTTCGCATGTGGTGCTTCCGCATTGTTCAGTTTTAATGCTAGTTGTTTCCAATTTTCTGAGGAAGGATTATCCAATTCCAGGGTTTGCTTATCTTCAAGAGTATGCTATCCAGAAACAATCTTTAGTTTAATGGTAGTATTGAGCTCCCAGAAGACGGGGAATTAGCTCTAAACTTAATGTTCTTCTTTATGTAAGTTGAAAAACTTTCCATAACATTTAAGTAGAAAAGAAAAGTTTTCACACGAATCTAGGGATGCGACATCGATGTCGATGTTTTCAAAACATCGATGTTTTGATAAAAACATCGATGTTTTAAACATCGATTTATTGAAGCCGATGTTTTTTTAACATCGATGTTTTGTGCTCGATGTTTTACGTTGTCTAGATGTTTTTTTTTTAATGAAAAAGTACCGTAATAAAAAAAATTTACCACGTAGCATAATTTTCACACTCAGTAAATGTAAGTCTGAATTCTGAAAAGGACGAATACAAAAGGGGGAATGATTCCTCAGCAAACAGACAAATGGCAATTAACAACCAATGAACCAATCAGAGAGCTTGGAATGTTCCTGACACTCCAGAACCTTCCATGGGGTTTTATTTTACAAATAGTATATACACGAGTGCATCCATTTAAGTTTTTGTTTTGTTCTGGTTTTATATAAGTTGACGTTAATATTATTAGTAAGATGCCTCCCAAAAGTACCGTTTGGAAATATTTTTACAAAACCACTGACAAATAAGCGAAATGCAATATTTGCCTTAAGTCCCTCAAAACTTCTGACAATACCACGAATTTATCTGGACATTTGAAGGCAAAACATGGAGGTATTTACAACTGGAATTTTGAGTCATCAATGTAGCCCAAAGCAACCAAGTTTTTGTCATTTGTGCCTGCCCAATCAGAGAGTAAAATTAAATCAGCCCCTCCCCCTCGACTAACCGAAGTAACATTAATGTTAGAGGTTACTAAACCAGTTTTAAAAAATGGATGTTCTAAAACATCGATGTTTAAAAACATCGATGGTTTTTGGACGATGTTTTATTAGCATCGATGTTTTAATATTGAATATCGATGTTTCAAAACATCGATGTTTTGTTATCGATGTCGCATCACTAGACGAATCACCATCCCAATATAAATTCACCCGAAACTTGTAAATTACCTTCGTGTTTGGAATATTGAGGGTAAATTCAAAGAAAAAATTGCCGTAGTATACTATTTGATTTATTACAGTATTTAAAAAAAAGAGTGCTCTGAAATTTTACTTTGAAGTTTCATTCGAATGCGAATTAAAAAATTGGGATACACACTCAAATAACTATTAATTTACTGTAAAATTAAACATTTCTAAAACACTTTCAGGAGATATTAAAATAAATTAATTTAAGACTAGAATCAATGTCTAGTATATCTTTATGTTCGCAAAAATTTAAAGAAACTATAAAAACTTAAAGGAAATCCACTTATCTTCAAAGTTTCTTTATCAGATCCTTTAAACGAATATTTTGCTGAAGAGGTTTCCGAATTATGTAATGCAGAAAAACCTTCAGCACTTTTTAAAAAAAAAAGGGAATCAAGGCTTAGATACGATTGAAATAGATAGGTTTCTGAGGCAATTGCATCAAAGGAATTCAATAACTTCTTAAAATTAATATTTTATAACTTTCTTTCATAGGCCATTTTTCAATCAGAATCCCCTAAAATTTTAACAGAAATATTCGAAATTATGATTAAATTGGATTCAACAAATTCTATTAAGAAATACGATGTCTCCTTTTCATATTTAATGGAAAGTTAATGAACCATAAATTAAAGTTAAGAATAAAAACTACTGAAAAGATTAAAGGATCATAAAACGCTTTTAAAATAAGAAACATTTTCAAATTCTTATATTTGGGAAAAAAATCTCTGACATGAACTTCACTAAATATAGTATTTTAAAAAATTGAAAAGGTGATACATTTTTGGAGTTAAAGCAGGGGAAAGCGAAATTAAAATGCAATCATATCACCGGGGATGAAAGTTATGACTTACTACTCGTAAATGACCTGCGATTTAGACACAAGTAATTATTAATACCTGAGTAAACCTACGTTTGCATTTAAAATAATACATTGAGGGTTATAAAATTTATATCACGAGAAAGATCATAAAGATTCCTTCAAAATGAAATTTTTTTCGAATTTTTAACTCCATTTCCTGATTTTTGGTGAATTTTTAAAGATTCATTTTTAGGATTTAATTTATTAAATGCTGATCACGTGATTTCTTTTTCTGGTACTTTAAATAAATTTATTGTCACGTGCCAAAAAAAGAAAGCCAAAAAAATATTTTTTTCTTGCTAATGCGGCAGACGAATGGACTTTATTTTGTCTATAAAAATATCCCTTACGATTTTTTTTATAAATATGTTTTTTTTTACATCAATTGTATACATTGATCGTCGTATTTATTATAAATATATATATATATATATATATTTATTATTTTTTTTTGGAATTAATTGCATACATTGACCGTTGTATTTAATTTCAATGTACTCCGTAGCGAAGCGCGGGTTTTCAGCTAGTATATATATATATTTATAAAAAATTCGTAAGGGATATGCATTTTTTTTGGATAATATCCAATCGTCTGCTGCATTAGAAAGAGAAAAAAATATTTTTTTTGTCTATTTAGTTGTTACGCACGTGACGATAAATTTATTGAAAGTACCAGAAAAAGAAATCACGTGATCGGCATTTAATAAATTAAATTCTAAAAATTAATCTTTAAAAATTCACCAAAAATCAGGAAATGGAGGAAAAAATTCGAAAAAAAATTCATTTTGAAGGCATTTTTATGATGTTTCTCGTGATATAAATTTTATAACCCTCAATGTATTATTTTAAATGCAAACGTAAAAAAAGTTTAAAAAACAGCTCAAAAATTTAATTTAAAAAAATCTAAGAAGAATTTTTGAAAAATCTTTCTTAGTGCACCCCTACACTATTAGAAGAATCGCCATGCAAAATTTCAGCCCTTTAGGTCCAGCGGTTTGGTCTGTGCGTTGTATGTCAGTCAGTCAGTCAGTGAATGAATGAGTCAGTTACGGAACTGTTTTATATATATAGATAACAAATTCTCCATTGTTAAAGATGGGTTTGGATACATTTTTACCACATGTACATATTTTCTAATTATTTTAATTTATTTTCAAATTTTAAGCTATTTAGCTGGAAGTACAGTGTGTAAAAAATTGTAAGACCACCCAAAATATCACTCATTTTAATATTACACTGCATAAAATGAATAATTTTAAAATTTGAAGCAAATGAAAAAAGTTATATTTTCTCAAATAAATCACTTAAAGAAAAGAAAAATTGAGTTAATTTCACACAGCAAACGATTTTTTGAAATTTCGGTGTAACATATATATAAGACCACTTATTTTTTTAAATTTAAAATCGTTTGCATTTTTAAAACTATTTTATTTTTTCTTTCAAAATCGTAGATAAACTGTAACTTTACATCACAAAAAAGTCCAAACGATAATATTGTAAAAGAAAATAGAATTTAATTTGTTTGTTTTTATGAGGAAATTTACAATGCCGAGTGGAAGAGAATTATCTGAACTAGAAGTTCGAAAAATTTGTTTTTATAAGGGCTCTGGAAAATGGGAAAGTGAAATAAGTAAGATACTTAAACATTCTAAAACTGCTATTCATAACGTTTTAAGTAAAAGAGATTTTTATTTCTAGGATTAATTTAACTCTATTTCTGACAGCTAGAAAGAGATTCGTCATTAGGCTTTTGGCATCGTTAGTGTGAAATACTATACTTTTATATGTTTGATTCTTTTAAATTCTTAAGTTTTCTTGTCTCTGAATTAAGTATTTGGCAGCTGCTAAAAGCACTGGTCAGTTCTGAACAAAAATGTTTAGCTTTACATCTTTTATAACATCTTTCCTCCGTTGAAAAATGGTAATGCTGTCAGTGGTTAGAGGATATATTATTACTAAGATACTTTTACTTCAAAGATATATATATATATATATATATATATATATATATATATATATAACGCGTAGGTATTCGGCACAGAAATAGATGATATTTCTACACTCCGAATGGCAACGGGCACAACTACCAGATGTAAATATTAGCGGCCGTCCGCAATTTGCAATTGTGTGTCAAGATGGATTTACGCACTGAAATCAGGAATGCTCGAAAGCGAGCTGCACGATCAAGTGAAAATTAGGAACAGTCTGAAGAAAGAAAGCGAAGAAGAAATTATTCATTAAGAGAGAGGCGTCAAAGAGAGAGCATAAATGATAGAGAGGTTAGGATTAACCGTTGCCGGCAGAGCAACCGATTGCCAGTAATAGTTAATTTTCTGCACTTTTTTCAGCACTTGCTGAATTTTTACTCCATTTTGTAAGTGGAGAAATTTCCCCAACAATTTATTATTTGATATGATTAAGTGTAGATATTTGAATTGTGAACAATAGTACATACAGAGAGTGATGTAATCCACGCTATATTTTAATAACTGCTGAATTTTTACTCCATTTTTCAAGTGAAAAGTTTTTCCCCCAACAATTTTTTATTTGATGTCATGATAAAGTGTTGATATCTTAATTTTGAAAAATAGTACATACAGAGAGGGATGTACTTTACAAAATAATTGGTGTTGGGTTTCTCAGTCTTACGTAATGGACATTCACATTTTTTAATAACGATGTTTTAGAATCAGCTTTATAGAGAATACCCCTTAACAACTTATATTTATGATGACAGCTAATGGTGACATTCCTTACATATGTTACTTTCAGTTGAATTGTTCTGAAAAAGAAAATATAAAACTAAAAGCGACCATGATGGCAGCGCAGCGGCCAGTACTTTAAAATTCAGTGTTTTAGTATCAGTATTTTATAATTTTATTTTGAACTAAAAAAAAACTATCAAATTTCCTCGATAATTATGGAGGTAGTTATGTTACGTGAATATCCCTTTCAGACAGCATTTTACGATCGTTAACATAAGTTGTGTTCCGCTTTTTGTAAAAGCATGTATCTCTCTCTTTATATATAGGCGGTTATCAAAATAATGGAAACACTAAGAAACATCATGAAAACATTTATTAATACTGCGCAGGATCACCTTTGGCATGTTATACCACCTGATTCACCCTAGAATTGTATTATACAAGTCATGGATAGTGATTAAGAATATATTATACCATTCTTCAGGGAAAAATCATGAAAGTTCCTGTAGAGATGCTGTGGTGGATGTCGATACCTGGCTCTATCCGCTTATACAGTGCACGGTGGTTGGATGATATATAGTCGGGTGATTGTACAGAGCGAGATAAGATATTTGACTTCTTTTTCATGCTCTTCAAACCAATATTTGACAGATTTAGCTGTATGAATAGGGGGATTATTCTGGAGAACGCCATCTCCTGCAAGTAACAATGTTTGCATCATAGGATGGACTAGCAAGCTAAAATTTTGACATAGTCCTTCCCATTCAATCTCCCTCTTAGGGTTACAATAGGGCCTGAAGAAAACCACGAGATGCCACCCCAAACCCTGATAGATCTACCTCCATGATTGACAGTTGAGATGACAACCAGAATCTTACGCTTGTGTAGGTGTTCTCCAGACATACGCATGTCCTGTTGCGAGGAACAATGTGAACAACGATTCGTCGGACCAAATGCCGTTTTTCGACATATTACTCGACCAGGATTTGAGCTCGTGGCACCATTGTGGGCGATATTTTATATTGGCATCTATTACAAGTGGCTTGGGAATAGATATTCTTCCGTAAATGCTTTGTTTGTGAAGTTCACTTCTACCTCTAATGGTTAATACCGGAGCATGCCGATGCAGATTGAGCTCTTCGATCATTTTAGTTGCAATTTCTTTCTTTCTTCATGTCGCAATCCGCTTCAATACCTCGTCAGTCTCTTTCACTCAGCTCTCCCTTTCGTCCACTATTCTGTTTCGCAAACGATGTTTTTCCGTGCACTCTATATGCTATCATGACTTTAGATACCATAGCTCGAAAAACACCCATTTACCTGGGGGTTGCAGTAACAGATACTCCAATTTAAAGGCACTCCAACAATTTGCCCTTTTCGCAAGGTCTGCAAGATTTGAAATTTTACGATGTACCCCCGAAAGTACGATGTCCTTAGCTTCATTACTTCTACCTGATAGTAGAATAGTACGTACACTATATTATATAAAAATACCGGTGACCAGACTCGTTTTTTAAAGAACACGAAGCACATTCATAAACACCACTAATATTGATATATGTGATTATAGTGATAATTACCCGTATATATATATATATAGATATATATATGTATATATACGCGTTCAACCTGGTTTATGTTTTATCTGTTGAAATGTTTTGCTAAATACATTGTTTGTCCCGTTATGATTCTTCTTAATTAAGTCATTTAATTATTTAAAAGTTGGACGACGAGCATTAAAACCCCTAGACTCGAGGATTTCTTACATATATATACATATACATATATATATACACACACACACACACACACATATATATATATATATATATATATATATATATATATATATATATCTGTATATATATATATATATATATATATATATGTATATATGTATATATATATATATTCCACTGTATATATAGAGTGGAATCTCGATCTATCGTTTTTCAAGGGACCGATTGAAATGTACGATATATGCGGGAAAATGATAGATGCGAAAGCATAACAAAGCAATATGATCGTTGGGACTGGATAAAATGAACGACACATACGGAAAAACGATGGATCCGAGAACGATCGATCGAGATTCCACTGTATATATATTGATTGTTAATGTCTACCATTAATGTTTTTATTACTGTTTGAAATTAGAATGAAAAGTACTTTTAAATTAGGTACGAAAAAGGCAATTATTAAAAATAAATCTTAAAAAAAGGACTTTTATTCTGATTACATTTATCTTCACCTCGACGCTAAAGAATAAAATTGAAAAAAAGTTTGTGTAAAATAATTTTAAAACTAGGACTTTTTAGTATTTTGATATCTGAGAGCGTTTGAATTTTTTTAAGCTCTAAATATGTTCCTGAAAGAACATGGGTAAGGAAATGCGAGTTTAAAAAAAAAAAAAAATCACTCGAATGATGGTCTAGTCCTTTCATTTTTGCCCAGTTTACGAGAAAAGTAGCTTCTGTCATGAAATACGATATCTCTGGAGAGCACATGTTGTCGTATATTTCGAAATAAAATCATCAACAGTGTCAGAATTTCGGTGTTTTAAATGATACAAAAGTAATCTTATTCTATTGCGTTTTTATACAATGTTCGTTGTTTATAAGCACGTTTTTCCTATTTAAAAGCATGTAACGAAAATGGTTAAAAACATGGTGCTTTCGTGAAGCTCGGAGCGAATTAATGGCATTTCCATTCATTTCAATGGGGAAAATTTAGTCGAGATACGAGTATTTAGAGTTACGAGCTAAGTCAGTGAAGGAAGGAAACTCGTAAGTCGAGGTACCACTGTACAATAGAATGTACTGCAATAAATTTGTTTTATTAAGTGTAATGTACAACATTTACCTTGGAGATCAGACTTGAAGATGCTGATTGAAGAGGAAGAGAAAGGTTGAACTGAAAAATTATTCGTTGATTTTTTATCTTTTCGCTCCGCTTTCCTGACTTTCGCTTTTATTACCAGCTACTCTCTTAAAGTGAACGAGTGAGAGACGGAAGCTGGGCGATTGTTGCATCGTTCACTGTGGCTGTAATGTCCAGATTCTTCTCTCTGAGAATCCGAAGAACGTTTTCTCAGCATCCAATCTCTCGGTTTAAGACTGGATAGTAGTCTCAGAATAATATGTATAGAATTGTATAATAATTGTACACAAAGGTTGTAAATATTAAATGCGTCTTGTGTTCTCATTTGAGGAGCACGTAACATGGCATTTGCTGCTCAGACTAGCTGTGGGATATCTGAAGCTTGCTCGTAACCCGAATTTTAGCTCGTAACTCGAAGCAAAAAATCTACCGAGAGAATGCTCGTATCTCCAAAAGCTCGTAAGTCGAGACACTCGTAAGTTGAGGTACCACTGTAAATATATATTTTACATCAATTGTATACATTGATCGTCGCATTTGTTATCTATATATATAAAACAGTTCCGTAACTGACTCATTCATTCACTGACTGAGTGACTGACTGACATACAACGCACAGACCAAACCGCTGGACCTAAAGGGCTGAAATTTTGCATGGCGATTCTTCTAATAGTTTAGGGATGCACTAAGAAAGATTTTTCAAAAATTCTTCTTAGATTTTTTTAAATTAAATTTTTAAGCAGTTTTTTAAACTTTTTTTACGTTTGCATTTAAAATAATACATTGAGGGTTATAAAATTTATATCACGAGAAAGATCATAAAAATTCCTTCAAAATGAAATTTTTTCGAATTTTTACCTCCATTTCCTGATTTTTGGTGAATTTTTAAAGATTAATTTTTAGAATTTAATTTATTAAGTGCCGATCACGTGATTTCTTTTTCTGGTACTTTCAATAAATTTATCGTCACGTGCGTAACAACTAAATAGACAAAAAAAATATTTTTTTCTCTTTCTAATGCAGCAGACGATTGGATATTATCCAACAAAAATGCATATCCCTTACGATTTTTTTATAAATATATATATATAGATAGATATATATTTTACGTCAATTGTATACAGTGATCATCGCATTTATTATAAATATATATATTTATTTTTTGGCATAAATTGCATACGTTGACCGTTGTATTTAATTTGAATGTACTCCGTAGCGAAGCGCGGGTTTTCAGCTAGTAAATATATATATTTATTTTTTTGGCATTAATTGCATACATTGATATTTGAATGTACTCCGTAGCGAAGCGTGGGTTTTCAGCTAGTAGTTTATAATTGAAGTGGATCTTAATATTAAGTATTTTAAGCTACATTATGTCAAAACTACCCATGTAACTTCGACCTTCAAAGACAAAAAGTAAACTAAATGACTGGTCTTGCTGCATTAGAGAGAAATAACAAAGAACTGCAAGTACGAATTTTTTTTTTACCTGATCACTGTAAAAATGTTTCTGTAAATTACTCTCAAACGATAACAATGCCAGAAGTTTCTGATTTCAGGCAATAATATTGTCAATCTGAGTAACTACAATCGTCTTAATGATTATGTCTAGATACTTTTATTTTATTCTATTATTTCCTGATTTAATACTTATACGTTATGCTGAAAATAGAATAAATCTGAAGATAAAAAACTTCACGTTTGAAATAATTCAGACAGATATTTTTAAATAAATTCTCCTTTAAATATATTATATCAGACACTTTTGAGAATAAAAAAGTGTTTGCATTTGTTATTTAGGTTGTGAATATTATATCTGGGTAGTAAATAACACAGAGAAATACTTTTAAAAATATAAGAATCGAGACTTTTGAAACAAGTATCTACCTTGAAGCTTGTATATAGAATTTTTATATATTTTGAAGAAAATATAAATATTTAGAAAAACCTACATGGTAGGATTACTACACGAAAGCGTAATCTATACTAATATATAAAGAGAGAGGGGATTTTGTACGTGGAGGGTAATCTTCAGAACCACTGTACCTATTTGAAAAATTCTTTCACTGTTTGAAAGGTACATTATTCCAGATGGACATAGGCTATATATTATGTATATATCTAATCATAGAAATAAAGTTAGGGGCTTAATCCTAACAATCTCCATTGTTACCGCTACTGTCCTCTACCGCTTTTTGTGGCGAAGTCTTCAACGATCCTTAGCGTGGTGCAATCGCGGTGGGCTTCTGTTCTGACGCTAGCGGTTCGAACCTGGCCGTTCTCCGGCACGCCTTTTTCTTTTAAAAATTTTATTTTAATTATTAACTAACGTAAAATTAATTTAAGGTATTATTTAGGTTATTATTAAGGTAAAAAAAGATTTACAATTTATGGGCTATCAATTGGAAATTTATTGGTATAATATTTTGTTCAACCCGGACAAAGTCGGGACGGGCTGCTAGTAAGGTATATTTTTACTTCAGAAATTATTGAGAAATACAGTAGTTGTTTATATATTTTGCTGCAAAATATCCAGGTTATGACTTAAAAGTGTAATTTTTGAATTTTCTGGAATATTAAGATTGTAACATTTTTGCTTTCAGTTGCAGTTTGTCTTACATTTTCAAAAGTTTAAGCTAAAATAAAAGGCTGCCACTGTTATATGAGAACGCACAATAATTTGTAAAAATAAGATGTATTAGATTTTATTGCCAATGTCGTACGAGAAATAACTGGGAATTGTTGAAGATTGGAGCTGTGACATTAGAAGGCGACTCTTTCAAACATTAATTTAAGGGAACGGTGGACGTTAAAATTTACTTTTTTTTACTTTTCATCATAGAGATACGAAATTTTGTACACATACACATTTCACTATACATAAATAGAATACCTTAAAAGAAATTTCCATTCTCAGTATAATTTTAAGATTTCTTAAAAAATTTGAAATTTATAATCAAAATTTTAAAATGCTCCTTGCTACTTAATTTTTGAGATATTTCCTCGATTTTGCATTTTAATCTCTTTAAACCGTATAACAAACAAATCTGGGTGCCAATTATTTAATCCATTGAATAGTTAATTTTTGAGAGATTTTTTTCTGAATTCCGTTCCGATTTTCATCAAAATTTTGCCTTTTGAAAAGTTATAAATCAAATTTAATTACCTTAATGAAGGCGAATTGTAAAATGCATACCCATTTTTTTTTGTAAACAGCATCAGGATTCATCCTTATCAATTTCATGAATTTTGAAGAAAAATTAAGTAGCATGGAGCATTTAAAAAATCTGAAAACCTTGAAAAATCTGTTTCGAGAAAAACAGATTTAAAATTTATTACTACACTTACCCATTATAAATTACTTTGTAGAAGCTTCATAAATGATTTTTTACTTGAAAAAAATTATTTTGGTACTAATAATCTACAGAAATATATATATTTTTTTACAATAACACAATCACTATTACAATGACGAGATTTGCTCAAATGAAGGTCCATCGTTCTCTTAAAAATCTACTTTTACAAATGAATTTCAAGACATGTGGTATTACGGATATATACCATTGATGTAGGAAGATATGTGTTATCTCTGCTTCATTACTTTATTGGACATACGCCCCTTAACCTTATCGTGTAGTTATAACTTTATGAGAATTTAATTTAAATTTTCAGGGATCTTTAAAATTTTAATAAGTTTAAACAGTTATAGAATTTTAGGGCCCGGAGCAGGCTAGTGGTTAGCGAGTCGGAATTCGGCCCTGAGAGTGTCGGATCGAATCTCGACAGGCGCCGATTAATGTTGTCGTATCTAAGCCGGGTATGGACATGTTATACATTGTAAGGTATACATAAGATTCGATTCACAAGAATCGAACTTTTGAGTGAATGAATTAAAGAAGCTGCTTGAGATATGCTAATTTTGGCATACGTGCTTGGTATAAATCCCAAGCAGCTTGATTAATACAGAGGTTGGAAGAGGTTTTGTTAATGTTGACAGATAAGCGAGTTAAGGGAGCTACGAGGAAAGCAGCTCCAGGTGCTATCCTGCGCTAGTGCTTAGGGGGCCCAAAGTTTACGTGACTCTCTGCTGGTTTGTGAGTATTTGCAAAGTATATTTCTATTGAATATTAATATATATATATTCCGTACAAGTAGTACGTATGCTTATTGCTGTAAAAGCAAATTCTATATGTGCAACGAATTCAATAAACATTGTTTCATGTATAAACTGTGTGTTGTATCAAATTCAAATAGAGTGCCCCTTAGAAATACTCTACAACATGTAGGCTGGGAAATCCTTTAATGCGGTTTGTAGGGGTAGGAAGAGGTTACGTATGATGCCACCAGTGGGGCTGCTTGGCCGAAATTGGGGTTGTAAAAAAAGGCTATCAGCTATCGGTGGTTCAAACTGTACGGAACGATTCCCAAAAAGACTAACACATTAAAAAAGTTAAAACATTTATTTCAAAATAACATAAGAAATCGAACTTAAGTCGAAACAGCTAAGTCAATTCAGATTCGACATCCGAACTACACCCAGGCGTTCTTCTTACTCGTATACAAGCGTGGATATCTCTGGGGAGGGAGTGAGCCACCTAGATTTCCTTACGAGAAATAATATTTTCAACAGGAGTGTCACCGTGCAAAAATATGGCTTCCGACCCTTGGGATACCCAAAAGTCACGAGGTAAACCGTAGACGAATCCCTTTTCCCTGAAGCCCCTTCAATGGACCTGCTTAGGATTTATCTAGCCAGGGGGCAATAAATGCAACAAAAGTATATTTTTTCCGTGAGAGAACACTGTTATACAAGGTGCGCCCATAAAGTAAACGGACAATTTTTTATAAATAAGAAACATATTACTCACCTTCAAATAAATTTATCTCCTTCAAAATAATCGCCAAAGGAGTCTATACAATTTTTACAACGTTTCTTCAAGTCGTCGAAACACTGTTTATAGGCATCGTAACTAACCGTTCGCAAAATACGCGTCACATTTCATTTAATATCTGAGACGGTTTCAAATCTCTGTCCTTTCATGGCCATCTTAAGATTCGGAAAAAGGAAAAAAATTAGCTGGCGATAAGTCGGGAGAATAGGGTGGGTGATTTATCACTGCAATTGAATGCTTAGCAAGATATTGATCCACAGATATTGATGTATGGGGCCTAGCATTATCGTGTAAAAGAAACCTTTGCCCAGAATCAAACAGTTTCTTCTTAACTCGCCTTATCCCGTTTCTTAATCGAAAAGGCACCTCCTCGTAAAAATACTGATAAATTGTTTGATTTTCAGGAACAAATTCGTGGTGAATAAGTCCTTTGTAATTAAAAAAATGCAAAATCCATGAAAGGACATAGATTTGGAAACGTCTCGGCTATTAAATCAAATGTTACGCGTATTTTGCGAACGGTTAGTTCCGACGCCTATAAACAGTGTTTCGGTGACTTGAAGAAACGTTGGAAAATTTGTATAGACTCGTTTGGCGATTATTTTGAAGGAGATAAATTTATTTGAAGGTGAGTAATATTTTTCTTACTTATAAAAAATTGTCCGCTTACTTTATAGGCGCACCTTGTATTATGTGCAAGGGATAATTCAAAATCCTCGCAATATAAATTCACTGACAGCTCGGATCTTTTCATTTATTAGTCTTTTTGACTGTCTCTAAATGTAATATTTTCAGTAGTCAGAAGCAGACTTTATGAACCAATACAACTGGAAAGAAATTTTCGTTGTTGTTTCTAACGCGGCAGGCATTTTGTCAGTTACGATATTCGCTCATTCGCACCATGAATTTGTTGGCTTCTTTAACCTTTTCCTTACGGGGTGGGATAGCATGTATCCCAGGAATACGGGCCCAAGAATGAATATATATATATATATATATATATATATATATATATATATATATATATATATATATATATATATATATATATATATATAAATATATATATATATATATATATATATATATACATATATATACATATATATATATATATATATATATATATATATATACATATATATACATTTATATACATATATCTATATATATTATATATATATATATATATATATATATATATATATATATATGCCCCGTAAGCAAAAGGTTAATATGAGAACAGCATATAGTAGGTGAGCCAACATAACTCTCTAATCTAAGCTTTGTCCTCACACAAGCGGGAATTGAATCCACAGCCTGTCGGGTAAAGCTGCTGTGTACTTACCCTATTGGATACGCTCATCTCAGTGCTAAACTATCCAGTAAATTTGTCCAAGGAAACCCGACTTGGATAGATTTTTGTTTTAATTTGTACTCCGTAGTAAACAAAAAAAATTACATCTTTGGGCATTTTACATTAAAAATATGCAAATAACATTTTAAAATTTAAATTATTCGGGGAAAAAATATGGTATAGTGTATTTTTAACACTCATAAATTCCCTTGGTGGAAGAAATTTATAAAATGAATCCTGTTGCAAGATACAGAAAAGTTCAGGCTATCTGAAAATACCATTTTTATTGGATTATCAGCATTTATGTAGCTACATAGTAAACAAAAATATGTAGCTACATAGTAAAGTGCTAAATAGTAAACAAATTTTCTCCATAGTTTAACATTGAGGTGAGCGAATCCAATAGGGTTAACGCGCGGCAGCCTTAAGGCACGCAGAGATTACCCGTGGGTGAACCCACTGAACCAACCGAGTAGCTTCTGGGATATTAGCAGTATATCATCATAAGTTAACATTGAGGTGAGTGAATCCAATAGGGTTAGTACGCAGCGCCTTAAGGCACGCTGAATATCCATGGGCCAAACCAATGAGCCAACCGAGTAGCATCTGGAAAGATATTAGCAGTATATCAGCATAGGTTAACATCGAGGTGAGCGAATCCAATAGGGTCAGTACGCAGCCCCTTAAGGCACGCAGAGAATATTCATGGGCCAAACCACTGAGCCAACCGAGTAGCATCTGGAAAGATATTAGCAGTATATCAGCATAGGTTAACATCGAGGTGAGCGAATCCAATAGGGTCAGTACGCAGAGCCTTAAGGCACGCAGAGAATATTCATGGGCCAAACCACTGAGCCAACCGAGTAGCATCTGGAAAGATATTAGCAGTATATCAGCATAGGTTAACATCGAGGTGAGCGAATCCAATAGGGTCAGTACGCAGAGCCTTAAGGCACGCAGAGAATATTCATGGGCGAAACCACTGAGCCAACCGAGTAGCATCTGGAAAGATATTAGCAGTATATCAGCATAGGTTAACATCGAGGTGAGCGAATCCAATAGGGTCAGTACGCAGCCCCTTAAGGCACTCAGAGAATATCCATGGGCCAAACCACTGAGCCAACCGAGTAGCATCTGGAAAGATATTAGCAGTTTATCAGCATAGGTTAAAATCGAGGTGAGCGAATCCAATAGAGTTAGTTCGCAGCAGCCTTACCCGGCACGCAGGCCACTAGGCCCAGTTCCAGATGCCACTAGGCCAACCCGGTGGCATCTGGAAAGATATTAGCAGTCCGAAAATGCCTGTTGTATGTTCACTTCTGTGGAACGCTCTGACAGAATACAGATGACATATATTTTATCTTGATAATTGCACAAGTATAATTATTTTTCTAAAATCAATAATCAGAATAATTACATCTTAATCAGTACTTTGAAATATTTAATGAACATAGGAAAAAATAGTAAACGAAATTGCCTGGAATACTTCAAATCCAAATATTTTAAAAGATGTGTTATTTGCCGGTTCATGATAGTTTGTCTGTATACTGAAAAATGCTCAGAAATAAAATGCATTCTTTTAACCTTTGTTGTTCATTTCCTAGAAAACTTTTATTTTTTAACTTGATTTAAAACAAATTATTTTTATTTTTTTTGTGAACTTTATCAATGATTTGGTAGTTTTTACACTACATTACCTGCATAGATAAAAAAAATTACACGGAAATTATAATGCGGAACATTTCTTCATTTCTTCCATCAAATAAGGGAAAAAGCCGTCAACAAAAAGGTTACCAGATTATAACAAAATGTTCTTTTTTTCATGCGAATTATTTAATCATTTGATAGTTTTGATATTATTATCTGCTTAAGTAGAATCGTTTTACATGGAAATAGAATGGATAACATTTTATTTCTTTACACACCAATTAACAGAAAATGCCATGAAACGATAGGTTTCCATAACAATTATGAAATTTAGAAACCATTTAATATTACATTTTTTATAATTTGCAATAGTTACTGACTCATAGTAAACGCAGTAAAAAAACCTTATTATTAATTAGCGGAGATAGACATTTTTAACAAAAAGCCATCATATCATATAAATTAAAATATAACATTTTAATTTATATTTATGATCGATACCTCTTGTTTTAACAAGAATTGCAGTATTTCCCTTTTACCACGTAGCAGATTTTCACCGCATAATTTTGGATGATTTTTTATTTGAATTATTGGTGTAATTATTATGAAACAGAGTTGAACTAGTTTATTTTTCCCCCATTTTTATTTATTTGAGCTCAAACGAACTTATGGACATAATAAGAAATTGTAATATAATTTTCTCGAATACATATTTAGAAAGAAAATAAATTAATTTGCTTAATTAATGTTTCAATTAAAAAGTGAAAAAATTAAAATTCGTAAAAATTATAGAGTAAAAATGAAATTCATTAAATCACTCTGGGAATTCAATAAAATTCCATTAATGTTCCGGAGACACTATACACGGTTAAATGATGTAACTAGCTGAAAACCCGCACTTCGCTACGGAGTGCATTCAAATTAAATAAAACGGTCAATGTATGTAATTAATGCCAAAAAATAAATAAATAAATATATGTATATATATATTTATAATAAATACGACGATTAATATATACAATTGATGTAAGAAAAAAAAATATATATTTATAAAGAAATCGTAAGGGATATTTTTATAGACAAAATAATGTCCAATCGTCTGCCGCATTAGCAAGAAAAAAAATATTTTTTTGTCTATTTAGTTGTTATGCACGTGACGATAAATTTATTTAAAGTACCAGAAAAGGAAATCGAGTGATCAGCATTTAATAAATTCAATTCTAAAAATTAATCTTTAAAAATTCACCAAAAATCAGAAAATGGAGGTATATATTCGAAACAGATTTCATTTTAAAGGAATTTTTATCACCTTTCTCGTGATATAAATTTTAAAACCCTCAAATTATTATTTTAAATGCAAACTTAAAAGAAGTTACTAAAACAGATTAAAAATTTAATTTAAATAAAATCTAAGAAGAATTTTTCAAAAATCTCTCTTAGTGCACCCCTACACTTTAAAAAGAATCGCCATGCAAAATTTCAGCCCTTTAGGTCCAGTCTGTGCGTTGTATGTCAGTCAGTGAGTCAGTTACGGAACTGTTTTATATATATAGATGACTCTTTGCCTTAAATAAAATACTGCCAGACTTTTTGTATTTTATGCTTTAATTGCATTTCTTGACTAAATACAGGCTATTTACAATCAATATATATATATATATCTATCTCTCTCTCTCTCTCTCTCTCTCTCTCTCTATATATATATATATATATATATATATATATATATATATATATATATATATATATATATATATATATATATATATATGTATGTATATCTTAGCTGTTAATTTGCAGCAGTAGTTGTGACCTATTTTAAAATACAGAACCGTGTTTCAGTTTAAATTGCTCCTTTATTTTCAACAAGACAACGAACTGGTTCTTTTTCGTACTATACTATATCAAAGAGCCTTTCTTTATAGATCGTTTTATTTCCTTTTCAGTGCTTTTCATCGATAAAAATAAAGATACTTATTGTTAGGCACATAATATAAAGACCTTTTCAGGCGTCACGAAAGTTTTATAATCAACGTTACTGCGTATAAGAAAAATCGTGCAGCTAAAAAAAAGGGCAAATCTTTATAAACTGCAGGAAGTAGGAGATTGCAAGAACTTTAATAAACCCCGCAACTGTATATCGGGATAAAATATTTTGGCATTGAATTCTGCGAAAATGTAAGACTCATTTCATTACTTCCTTGTTTATACGAAGCAAAATTTTACGAAAAAAATGTGTTTGCATTCCTGGGATATATTTCAAAATTTCACATTGAAACAAAAAGGTAAACATGCATTTACTTCGAAATTTTAATTTAAAAGTTTCAGGCGGTGATAGATTTCTTTTACTCAAAAATTTCCATTTACGGATATATTTAGTCAACATAGAAAAAGTGGGTTAAAGTCATTTAAATTCAACGATCGAAAATAATCTACAGGCAATAAAATGTCATTTTAGAGATTATACAGAGGCTGTTCGCACATTTTTTAGACGATTTTGGTAAGCGGTAATAAAAAATTGTTTGCTGCAAAACAAATAATTGCAATTGTACAATGTTTTTAAAAGTCAAAATTATCGTCTGCGGCTTGAAAGTTTTGTTTTTATTCAAAATGGCGTTTTTAACAAAGCAGTGGTTCGAAGGCTACATTTATGCTCTTTCCGAAGAGAAATATGTATACTCCGTTATCCAAAAACGATGTGAGAGTCATGGTTTTGTGATATCTAAAGCGTCGATAGGTAATATCGTCAACAAGAAAGGAAAAAAAAACGTCAAATTGGGGCCTCAAGTGGGACAAAAATTCCAAACAAGTATCCAAGGAAAAAACGGACATCTTCGACTATTGCAAAGGTACGTTGTTTAATGTTAAAAGAAAATCCCCCTAGTCAAAGGACAGTTGCAAAATCATTAAAATGCTCGGTGTCCACTGTAAACAAAATGATAAACGTTGATTTAAATCTTAAGAAAGCGAAAAAATGCAATGTTCATCGTCTTCTTCCAAATCATATCGCTGAACGCAGGACACGCTGCAGAATTCTATATGAGAAACACTTATCCAAAGAAAAATGGAAAACAATTGTCACAATATATGAATCATGGGTGTATTTAAATGATTGCTACAAAAAAGAGCCATTTATTATCATAAACGGGGAGAAAAAAATTTTAAGTACATAGTTCAAAGAATCGAAAGAAAGTTTTTCTAAGGGATTCATGATTGTTGCTGGTTTTTTTTATAATGGCAAGTTAAAAATAAAGAGAGTGGAAAAAATGTCAAGATTAACTCCAAATACTATCAGGAACATATTTTATCGCCAATTTTTCTGAATGAAATACCATCTCTTTACCCACTGTGCCATCAATCTGTGAGACTCCATCAGGACATAGCTAGCAGTCACACATCAAAATCCACTGTAAATTTCCTAAAAGAAATGGAACAAAAAACTGGTATCAAGGCCATACCCTTCACTGATATCCCTACTAAATCTCTCGATGACCATCACCTATGGAGTTTTGTGCGTTCGGACTTTTAAAATCTGCATTATCCAAACGTCGTCCCAAAACCCTTACAGGACTCTGGAAAGCTGTTCAGGAGGAATGGGATAGAATATCTCTTCTGACACTTCAAAAGGCATTATTATCCTGGAAATTGCGGTGTCGAAAGATAGCTCAGAATAAGGGATGTTAAATAGAACATTTAAAACAAATTTTATGATTTAAAGAATTTTATGTAATTTAGTTTTGTGAATACAATATACATCGTCTAAAAAATGTGTGAACAGCCTCTGTACTATATATTATTCTTCCAACTGATAGGTGGAATTTATATGATATGATTTTCTGGGAAATTGGCTTATATTATATTTCTTGATTGATAATACATAAGTGTTTGACTTTAAATTTTACTAAAGCAAGAAAAAAATAATGTATAATTATGATTCAGTAAGATAAAATATTATAAGCCTTTCCCAAGGATTACAGTTTAATTTTTTATATGAAACCACACGCAATGAATTGAATTTCTAAGGAAAAAACATTGTTTAAATTTTTAAAAGGAAACAAAACTTCTAAGTTTAATTTATTTTTTTTACCAGATGAACGATGATCAGATTACAAACCTGGGTTACCCTTTATACCCCTGCGGCTCGCATACATCAGCTGTGCCATATTGTTGTATGATCATAAATGAAACATAATGCTGAAATAGAATATTCGAAAAGGCTCTTTTGGAACATACACGATAAAATGATAGAACTAAGCAAAAGATGTTTTATGAGAAACTTCTGATTAGATGATTTTCAAAAATATGATTTGGCACCGATATAAAACAAAAAATGTTGACTTTTGCATAGCTGATAAAACGTACCCTTATACAAAGTACTTTATACAAAGTTCTAAAAACTAAAAATAATGAACGTTAAATAAATAGCTCGTGAAGAACTAATATAAAGGGAACTTACATAAGAACTTATATTAATTCATATAAAGAACTTATTATTTAAAAATAACAACAATTATCTTTATACAAAGTTCTAAAAACTCAAAATAATGAACGTTAAATAAATATCTCGTGAAGAACTAATATAAAGGGAACTTACATAAGAACTTATATTAATTCATATAAAAAACAATAAACAACTCATTAGTTAAAAATAACAATAATTATCTTTATACAAAGTACTTTATACAAAGTTCTAAAAACTCAAAATAATGAACGTTAAATAAATAGCTCGTGAAGAACTAATGTAAAGGGAACTTACATAAGAACTTATATTAATTCATATAAAGAACAATAAAGAACTCATTAGTTAAAAATAACAATAATTATCTTTATACAAAGTTCTAAAAACTCAAAATAATGAACGTTAAATAAATAGCTCGTGAAGAACTAATATAAAGGGAACTTACATAAGAACTTATATTAATTCATATAAAGAACAACAAAGAACTCATTAACATTTAAAAATAACAATAATTATCTTTATACAAAGTACAGTTCCTTATCTGCTGCAGCTACGGCCTTGAATATCCTTCAAAACTAACACAGGCTTCATAACACATTGGAAAAAATTACGTATCAAGAGGTAAATTTTTCTATCAATCATAAACGCTCATAATAAAATCAAATGGGATCATCTCATCACTTTCTGATAGGATAATTAACAATATTGGTAACATATTACTACTCATTGAATGAGGAAAAAAAAGAATATATGTTTCATTTATAGAAGCTGGGATTAAGACTTGCTAGTAGTATAAATCCATCGGCCGCTGAGAGGATATTCTTGGTTGGCTGTTAAACAAGATGTTATTATTAATGACCAAATAAAGTAAAGAAAGAGCGTAATTAAACAATTTAAGAAAGAGCTTACATGGGCCTAGTGGAGAACATTTAATTTTAATCATTAAGGCGACAATGGACCATGAAAAACATTTTTATTATTTATTAACCAATTGCTATGAAATTTTGTATACTTATACAGTGTTGTTTAGAGATGGAAATTTAAAATAAAAAAAAATCAGAATGTAATTAATTAAGATATTAATTAAAATCAGTTTGTTAATTACTCCATTTAAAAATGCTCCATGCGCATTAATTTTTGTCTCAGATATCTAATTTTCTCTCTTAAGCTAGCTTTATATAGTTATAATAAAAGTGAGTAGCAATATTTAATTTACATTCATATCTATAAAAACTAGAAAAGAAATTGATAAAAATAGGTCATTGTATGCAAAATTTTATCAAAAAAAATTATTTTATTGTAAAAACTTTAAGTTGTTTTAAAATAGTATAATGAATTGATTACTAAGTTTTATTCTAACATATATAAATAATCATTTTATGAAATTTTATGAAAATTCAGGAAAAATCATGACGCATGGAACATTTTGAACTTACCGAAACGACATGAAAACTTGTTTTGATAAAATGGCATTTAAAGTTTTAATTTGACTAACATTTCCATTGTTTACGTTTGAAAAAAAATTCTTATAACTCGATTAATAATGATCGGATCAACTTACTTATTTATAAATTTAAAGCTGATGAGTTGCAGAATCATTTTCGGAAAGAAAAAAAAAGTCGTTTTGGAGACATATTTTTGTCAATCTGAAGGTCCATTGTCACCTAAAAAGGGATAGAAATACAAACACAACCTTGGAAAATTCATCAAGTTTGAGAACAAGGCAGTTATCTTCTCAGGGGTATTGTATTGAACAGTTTTGATTCCAACCACTGATGAATTCACAGTTATAGACAGTCACGTAGGGTAACTTACAAAATATACGTAAGCCTCTATGAAGCAAACTGCCTCTCTAAGAATGTTTTAACAACAGAAAAGGGGGGAAATACATTAACCACCGCTTATAGTGATCAGTGGTTATAAGAATCAACCGTTTATAAGAATCAATATCGCAAAAACAAAAACAAATGTATTATTTCCATGGTAAAATTTTCTCTTTAAAGAATAAATCCACCGGTTTTAAGAATCAGCTTACACTCTTCGCTTTTCTTTCATTTTTCCAGAAAAGCCACTTAAAACCTCAAAAGGCACGAAGTTTTCTTTACTTTTTTTAAATAAAGAGTGATAAGATGGAATGGAATACAGTCGTAAAATGCATCCCTTTCTTTGTTAGACATAACATAATGGTTTCCCCTTAAACACTTAAGCTAAACACTGCCCATTTAGCTTGACCCAGGGCTAACCCGTCCGAGTACTTTAGCTAACCCGTCCGAATCCGATTTCACTTTTCTCCACTGACAAACAAAGACAGGGACTCTTTTTTCCCACCTCCCATATCCTGGTTGCTGCTTCCTGGACCCTGAAACACACAAATCTTTGACGGAGTGTCCACTATCATTAAATCAAACGTGACAATAGTAGATTCAGCACGTTATCAAACCCTGAAAAGTAAGCTAGAAGGTGAATCTTCGTCTGAGATTATTGGTATTGAAAGAGATATAAACAGCCTCCTGAAAACTTCATTACGTCAAACTACCACAGAAAACTTTTTCTTGCACCCTTCCTGTTTTTGAAGTGTTAAACTGTTAAGCAGGTATGTTGTAACAAATATTGGATTTTTTTCTTCTATTTTTATAATCATGTGTATCTACTTATAGGTCTAGAAATTAAGTTGTATTTTTAAAATTATAAAGAATAATTTTAATATAATTAACGTAAATTAAAGAGTATTTTATGGTAAATTATCTAATATATGTATATATAGGTGTTTGTGTGCCTGTCCAAAAACCTAAATTTCGGCTATAAGAATCAACCGCTTATAAGAATCAAAAACAGTAACAACAAACGTGATGCTTATAAGCGGAAATCACTGTATATAGTTTTGAATATCAGTTCTTAAGTTTTTATGATTTTTTTTTTCTAAAACGAATCCAAAAAATTCTAAAAAAAAATATTTTAGTAAAATTTTCTTATGAGTTTTTAATTAATGTTTTAAGGAAAGATTTCAGAAGACATTAAAATAGATAAGGTGTAAAAAATAATTTTTTTTCCTACTCTGTATTCTTCTGGAGTGTGCGAAAAAAGGGGAAAAGGTTCCCAAAATGAGATTTCTGTCAAAATTTTGAAGTCTCCCTATTATTTGTTGCGTTTCGACGGTGAAGAGAATGAAAGAAAAAAAAATAAAACACTGACGAGCAGAGAATTCGTTTCACCGAAAGAAGTTGAATTTCCACAAACTCAAGATTTCTTTCTTCACCAAGTGAATGCAGTAAGTATATTTACTTTCTTGATGAGATTTCAACTTGTAAAATGATATCACGCGGTGGAGGAGAACGACGTGATTTATGAAATCCACGAATAAAAAAAAATAAGTGCGAAATAGTGTGTGAGTGTGTGTTAGAAATATTTTTATTCTCTCTTTATTAACAGAATATCTGCAATGCTTCCGATAAAAATCTGATAAAACATATATTGTGAATAAATCGGGACTTCAAAACATGTTCTCGGCAAAGAAATGAAATCGTGAAATGCCGAAGCAGGAAGTGAGGGCCTTTGAAAAGAAATTATATCAATAGAACTGGTATTTTTTGTCAAACAAACTGCATCGCATTTTAAAACTTGTTGAAACAATTATTCTAAAAATTCTGAATTTTACGAAACATTTTTATTTGTAGAAAATTTAATTACTGAAGAGAAATACATTAAATTACATATAACTTTATATGCATTTGTTAGATTCGCGAGATGCAATAAATGTAACTCTTTAATGCAATTTTTTGCATGTGTAAGAGGACTGTTGAAATTGAAGAAATAAAAATTCAATTTAAAAAAAAGGAATAAGTCTTTTAGACATATTAATTTTAAATTGTATCTAACTTTTAAAGAGGAGCTGTAAATGCATTATTTACTTTTCTTTTTTTAGTAAAATCTGTTGATTTTACTGAAATAGTTTATTCATTTACTCTTTCAGGTACTACTTCTCAACGCTATGGGCCTGACAATTAGAGATTATTTTCTTATGAAATATACGTTCAAGTTACACTTTATTTAACAAAATTTTGTCCCATGGTATTAAAAAATCGCAATTTTAGTTGTATAATTTTGATGCTGCAGTCGCACACATCTAGACAATTCTACAGTACGCAGCCCCCGACACCTGTTGACACATTTGGGGGTCAATTAGTCACGGTCCTCCCCCCAAGGTCCCTCGAATCTCTTTGATGATCTGTTTAAAAACCGACTGAGGGCAGGATCGTTGCAGAGAGGCTCTGCAGAGCGCTGCCCATAAATCACTCGTTTTCCCCCTGTGCACTGTGCAGGGCAGATGTGTGTGACCGCCTTATGAGATTTTCAGGAATGTGTAAACTTATAAAAAAAAATAAAAGCTCACAAGTAATTAGCTTTAATGAAGATTGGTTATTCATATAAATGGTTGGCTGTTTAGTTGAGAGAGCTACATTTAGTGTTTGCTACACAAGGGCTAATTAGACCAGGACCCACAGTTTAAAGCTGATTCCGAAAGACCACAAATATCCATGCCAACAGAGGGATTCGAACCCACAGGTTCTGTACCGAATGCCAGCGCCCTAGCCATCGCCCGGCTATTTGTACAAATAAATATTAATTGTTAAAATTTTTGAATATTAAATAAATAACTTTTTGACATAATGTTGTTTCGAATTTTCTTGTTTCATTCGTTTAAAGAAACATTACCTTTTCCCCCCAGGCTGTAAGACTTACAAGCGTTTGCACAGTTCTTCCGAAGAGAACGGGGGGGGGGAACAGCTTTAGTGTGATAGTAATTTTTGATGAACCAATCCCCGATGGTCACACTCACGGAATACACATACTCGTAAATTAAAATTGAAAAAAAAAAAGTTTATATCTCGTATGTCAAAGATGAAAATATCACTTGTTCAGTCTTGAGTCGCATATTAAATTTTTCAAATAAGAAACTAAAGGTGAAGATATGTTTCAGAGTGTGTATTATAAGTGAAATTTAAGACTCGACCCGTGGAGAAAGGCAGTGACAAACTCCTTCTCTCACCATTCGGATCTACTATCATGTATTATCTATATATATAAAACAGTCCCGTGACTGACTCACTGACATACAACGCACAGACCAAACCTCTGGACCTAAAGGACTGAAATTTTGCATGGCGATTCTTCTTATAGTGTAGGGGGTGCACTAAGAGAGATTTTTGAAAATTTCTTCTTAGATTTTTTAAAATTAAATTTTTAAGCTATTTTAGTAACTTTTTTTTAAGTTTGCATTTAAAATAATAACTTGAGAGTTACAAAATTTATATCACGAGAAAGATCATAAAAATTCCTTTAAAATGAAATCTTTTTCGAATCTTTACCTCCATTTTCTGATTTTTGGTGAATTCTTAAAGATAAATTTTTACAATTTAATTTATTAAATGCTGATCACGTGATTTCTTTTTCTGGTACTTTAAATAAATTTATCGTCACGTGCATAACAACTAAATAGACAAAAATATTTTTTTTCTTGCTAATGCGGCAGACGATTGGACACTATTTTGTCTATTTTGAAAAAAAATTTTCTCCTAAAAAAATGGAGTAAAAATTCAGCAAGTACTAAAATATAGTGTGGATTACATCACTCTCTGTATGTAATAATGTTCACAATTCAGGTATCTACACCTGATCATATCAAATAATAAATTGTTGGGAAATTTTCTTCCCTTATAAAATGGAGTGAAAATTCAGCAAGTACTGAAAAAAGTGTAGAAAATTAACTATTATTGGCTGTCGGTTGTTAAGCCGGCGTCAGTTAAGCCTAACCTCGTGATTATTTAAG
Organism: Dolomedes plantarius; assembly: GCA_907164885.2. NCBI lineage: Eukaryota > Metazoa > Arthropoda > Arachnida > Araneae > Dolomedidae > Dolomedes > Dolomedes plantarius. Next base: position 203,188,201 of record OU015495.1, read on the forward strand.
TTGTCTCTTTCACGCGTCTCTCTTAATGAATAATTTCTTCTTCGCTTTCTTTCTTGAGAATGTTCCCAATTTTCACTTGATCGCACAGCTCGCTTTCGAGCATTCTTGATTTCAGTGCATAAATCCATGTTGACACGCGGTTGCAAATTGCGGCCGGCCGTTGATGTTTACATCTGGTAGTTGCATTCGTTGCCATTCTGAGTGTAGAAATATCGTCGAATTTGATGCCGCATACCTAAGCGTTATATATTTATATATAGAATTTTTCCAAATTTAATTTTTTGCATAAATGCCTTTAAAGTTGCACGTATGGCACCAAAAGCAGTCTAATACAATGGAAGTCAAAAAATACTTCTAAAATTAATTTCTGTTAACTCTTGGAAATATCCACATTAAATTTAATAAAGTTTGCAAAACAGCATTTTTAAGGATTTATAAGCATAATTTTTATAAAATAGTATGCATTACTGGCTAAATTGTAATTCACTTCAAAGAAATGGATGAATGCGCTGTAAAAATTTTACAAAGAATAATAGATTAAACCTTTACAAGAAAACAGTAAAGAATATAAAAATGCAAATAACATGTCCTTCGTTCTGCAGGATTCCTTGAAAAACTTGAATTTAGGATTTAAACCTGCTCAATCGTATAAAATTTACAAACGCTTTTTATTCAAAAGAACATTTTGAATCTATTATTGAAGCATTTTATTTTGACAGAATACAGGAAAATAATCATGTGAAAATTTGTTTCGTGTCTGCTGGGAAATTTAGAGCAAAACAGAACTTCATTCCATAACTGTTTTCCTACATTGGACGAAAAAATTTTTGGCAGAAAAAAAAAATATCCGGGCATTTAATAAAACCAAATATCGGCATCAATCAAACCAATTCTGAAATCCACAAACTCAATTAAAGCTATTATTTGTGTCACTCTCAATTTTAACACATATTTTTATTAGACATATGCTAGACTAGTTGAAAACCCGTACTTCGCTACGGAGTACATTCAAATTAAATACAACGGTCAATGTATGCAATTCATGCCAAATATATATATATTATATGATAAATACGACGATCAATGTATACAAGTGATGTAAAATATATATATATATATATATATATATATATATATATATATATATATATATATATATATTTATAAGAAAATCGTAAAGGATAATCTTATAGACAAAATAACGTAGAAGAAAATATTCAAATTAAATCTAATATAAAGAATACTAAAGAATATAGTACAGTTAATATAGTATAGTTTGAAGAACACAGTTATAGTACAGTTTGTTCTTTTACTGTATTTTAATATTTTTTTTTGGATAATGTCCAATCGTCTGCCGCATCAGCAAGGAAAAATTTTTTATGTCTATTTAGTTGTTATGCGCGTGACGATAAATTTATTTAAAGTATCAGAAAAAGAAATAACGTGATCAGCATTTAATAAACTAAATTCTAAAAATTAATCTTTAAAAATTCACCAAAAATCAGAAAATGGAGGTAAAGATTCAAAAAAGATTTCATTTTAAAGGAATTTTTATGGTCTTTCTCGTGGTATAAATTTTATAATCCTTGAATTATTATTTTAAATGCAAACTTAAAAAAAGTTACAAAAACAGCTTAAAAATTGAATTTAAAAAATCTAAGAAGGAGTTTTCAAAAATTTCTCTCAGTGCACCCCTACACCATAAGAAGAATCGCCATGCAAAGTTTCAGCCCTTTAGGTCCAGCGGTTTGGTCTGTGTGTTGTATGTCAGTCAGTGAGTCAGTCACGGAACTGTTTTATATATATAGATTTATTTCGAGCCTAGTTCTCGCAAATTATAATCCCTGCACTGAATGTTATTATTATAGATTTAAACATTTGCGAAGTTAATGGTGAAAATATATGTGGTTGAATATTTGTGAAAAAAATTATGTCGGTACCAGGATCCTAGTAATATTAATTAAACTTGGAATTATTAAAGTTTGAATATAATGTATACTACGGGGGTTTACATACAACGGCGATTACTATGAGCAAATTTGATGTCCTTGTTATCCAACATTACACTGAAATAGCTGGTGAGTAGGGGAAACTCTTGTATCTAGCGCCGGCTATATTTTCAAATGGCAGTATCTTTACTTATAACTAACTTACAATAATAAAAATAGTTTGTATACATTACGTGCTTTATTCTCTTTAAATAAAAATCACATTAAGTGTAGAAAAACAAAAATTTGTAAATGATATTGAAATGATATTGAATGTCTTAAAGGAAGAAATGTTTATTATTTCATCACTTTCTAATGTATGTTTTGTCTCCATTGTCTTCTTAATGATCACACATAAATTTTCTGTTTCAAACACAGATTTCGTAACCTTTTTTTTAACAATTACTTTTTTCAATATTTGTGCTCGAATTTCATTTTTCTCGGGAGTATCAGTGAGAATTCTGCACTTGTCAAGTTTTCGTCCACCTCTTTTCTACCAGGGGCCATGGCCCTAGGTACAAGACATGACTATGGCCCTAGATACAAGACGTTGTTGTTTTTGGCAAAATGGCTTCCATATCCAAAGACCTGCAGAAACCAAACTTTGTTTTTATATCATTTTTTCCTTTAATGATTATAAAAATTATCTGCTATACATTAAAACATAAGTTTGCACTTACTTTCACAAAATAAGACTTCAAATTGAAGTGAAAAAATTTAGTTTTGATCATCAAATCAAGATTTTTCTTTTCTATTTAACTATAGCTTCTTCTTGCTTTCATTAAAAATGGCTGTTATGATTTGAAACAGTGTTGTCACTCGCTCCAATGAGTAAAAATGCTGTAAAATAATGATTATTTAAATACAGCATGGTGGCCCTAGGTACACGTGGTCCTAGGTACAAGGGTTTCCCCTAGTAGAAACTGAGACTCCATGTATACTGCTTCCCCTATAAAACGTTTCACGCGTGGGCCTACTTGGCAAAAGCAGCGGACCAGAGATCTGAACGTCCCTGATTCGATGCTCGTCGCTGCAAATCCACAGCTGTATTCACTAATGGTGGCTGGGGCACGTAAAATAGTCCTTGGCTGCAATGTCCTAAAAGTTCTCATATTTACCTCTGGAGGTGCGGGGTCAAGTGTTCCGGTCTCGTCACTTGACTCGGTTCAAAACTGTGGGACCGGTCATTTAGCCAAGTCGGACTCCGACCCTTGTGGTGCTAATTCAAAACAGGGGCCGCACTTTCATCGCCCATAGCCTATTAGGACCTGGTGAATGGAACCTCCAACCAGGGGGCATTAGGAACAACAACAACAGATAATTAGGAGAAGAAAGTATATATATATATATATACACATACCTGTGTGAGTTGTCAAAACGATAGTAAATTCAAATCAAAATCTACTTAACCTTTAACATCACATTTAAAACAGTCTCTTAAGGGAACAGTGGACATTAAAATTTACTTTTTTTACTTTTCATCATAGGGATACGAAATTTTGTACATATACACATTTCACTATAAATAAATAGAATATCTTAAAAGAAATTTCCAATCTCATTATAATTTTAAGATTTTTTAAAAAATTAGAAATTTATATACAAAATTTTAAAATGCTCCTTGCTACTTAATTTTTGAGATATTTCCTCGATTTTGCATTTTAATCTCTTTAAACCGCATAACAAACAAATCTGGGTGTCAATTATTAAATCCCTTGATTAGTTAATTTTTGAGAGATATTTTTCTGAATTCCATTCCGATTTTCATCAAAATTTTGCCTTTTGAAAAGTTATAAATCAAATTTAATTACCTTAATGAAGTCGAATTGTAAAATGCAGACCCAGTTTTTTGTAAACAGCATCAGGATTCTTCCTTATCAATTTCATGAATTTTGAAGAAAAATTAAGTAGCATGGAGCATTTAAAATATCTAAAAACCTTGGAAAATCTGTTTTGAGAAAAACAGATTTAAAATTTATTACTACACTTACCCATTATAAATTACTTTGTAGAAGCTTCATAAATGATTTTTTACTTAAAAAATATTATTTTGGTACTAATAATCTACAAATATATATATATTTTTTACAATAGCACAATCAGTATTACAATGACGATATTTCCTCAAATAAAGGTCCACCGTTCCCTTAAGTTTGTTAATGAAAATCTTACATAAATAAGTAAATTTTAATATATAATATGTCTAATATCTTCATCGAGTGTGTGTGTTTTTTTTGCTTCCTTTACCAAAATGTCCTATAAAAAATTTCTAGTTCCGAAACTTTTGTGACAGATCCTCACAAGTCTTCTTTATTTTCTTTTGCCACAGCAGAAAAGTAAATAAGCCTCTCATTTACTGTCTGAATTTTAATTTTTCTGCTTGCTTTATTATGAGGGTAAAAAAGGGACGGAAAGTAAATGTTTTTAGGAAGTAAGTTCAAAGAACACATACCAATTCAAAATTTTTGGAATGCAGAAATGAAAGATATAAAACTGTGCCACACAAGTCCTTTTAGCTCTGTCTCTATAATTTCAAAGAATAAGCGAAAGCGCTTTAGTTTTTTATTGAAAGTATACAATACGATGAAAAGTATCTGTACACTATTGAAAAGTAGTTGAACTGTCAATACATGTCAGAGGGATAGCCTACATTGGTATGAAATCATCCAATGAACACAAGTCTCTTTGCAAAAGAATGAATAGCATGGGACGCACTGCACAGCTCAATAATTCAAAAGTCGTCTAGCCATTGCATATTTCATTAAATACAAGTAATGTAAAAAAAATTTAAAGTCAATTCCTACTTAGGTCAACAAAGAAAAATTTGAGTGTGAACTAATAGTAGGAATTGAAAAAAAGGATTGCCTGCCAGAACTTTGCCTACTGTGCGAGATAAGGAGGAGGGGAAAGAGAGAGAAAAAGTTTGTCAGTTTGGGGATTCGATACCGCAACCTACAGGACGGGAGGAGCGCGCGCTACCGCAGTGCTACCGTTTACAGAGTAAGAAGAGGGAAAATACTATTCAAGAGTAAGAGACGCTCTAGGTCTAAAACTAAAATTGATTAATTAAATTTAATTAATGAATTAATATTTGAAAAAACTGTATTAACATCAAGTGTCATCCACTACAAGTTTAAAAAAATGCATTTGAACTTGAGTGGATGAATAAAAAGTATTTATTAACGATTGAAAATTTGAACAAGATATATAAATATATATAGGGAGAGTGTGAACTAATAGTAGGAATTGAAAAAAGAAAACATTTATAAAATTTTGTCCATGTAGTCCATATGATCCAGATTCACCATCAGTTTTGTCATAAAGTGAAACTCGTAATGCATGCATCTGATAAACTTGTCTCTTGAAAGAGGGGAGCCTTCGACGGCAAATATTAGTTCTAGAATCATTAAAGACCTCCAGATAAAACATTAGCACTATAACACTGCACTGAGAAATCCAGTTAATCTTGATAATCATGGATCTCGTGAATTCCGGGTGTTTTCATAACTGAGTAGTCGCAAACAATATTTTGATTAATGGCATACGTCTGTTATAATACTTTAAAGTCCAAAGCCTGGAGTTCTATATATAATGGTGGTGTGTCATACGGGGTGATGAATTATGTTATACCGTTTGTCAGTCGGAAGGATGTGCATGAACTTAGATAATAATAAGTTAACACTTTCTAAGCAGCATGAGAAATTTGGTGTGAGGCACATGTGCTGAGGCTGTTTTATTTATTTATTTATTTGTGCTTATTTGTTTTTGTTTGATCTAAACCTCTACCCTTCAGCGATATGGAATTTTCTCGAATTTAAAGCGATTATTAGATTTCTATTCAGTACTTAAAATGCTGTGGTAATAGTTGGATAAGGGCTTGGACTTGTTAATGTGCTAATATGCTCTTCCATATAGAGCGGAGAATGCACCGCTAGCATGATTACATAAAAGTTGAGAAACTGAATTATCCTGCTCGGAGACGGAATTTTAACTTCATGGAACCCGTCCTTATGGAACTCTTTTGGAAAGATTAGAAGAGAGTAATTTATGCTATTCAGCCCACAAACATCGTTTAGTAAATTGAATAATGCTCTATCGAAGAAATAGAGTAGTTTCTTAAACCCTGTATAAAAAAATTACTACCACGAATTTAGAAGTTTTAGTAGTAGCAAAATATGGATTCCCGCAGCATTAATTTCTTTTTTGTTTGAGGTAGAAGTAAAAGACATATAGAGAAAATAGCTCACTTCTACCCAGACTAGAGGTGTATATAATTTGAAGTGGCACTCTAAATGAATTTGATACAAACACAGTTTATACATGAAACAACGTTTATTGAATATTCTTGCACATGTAGGCTTTGCTTTTAACAACAAGATTCATCCGTACTACTTGTACAGATATATAAATACAGCTTTCAAGAACAATATATTTTTCAATACTCACGAACAGTAAGTCAACCAGCAATTCTGCCACCTAAACTTTGGGCACCCTAAGCACTAGCCCCGGATAGTATTGGAGCTGCATACCCTCGTAGCTCCCTCTCGCTTATCTATCAACCTTAACAACCTTTTTTATTAATGAAGCTGCATGGTATTTATACTAAGCGCGTATGCCGAAATTAGCATATCTCAAGCAGGTTCTTTAATTCATTCATTCAAAAGTTCGATTCTTGTGAATCGAATCTTGTGTATACCTTACAGACATTAGCAGTGGGATACTTATCATAATGTGTTTTACAAGAACATTAACTGATTTATTTGATAATAAGAAACTAAAATCTGACGTCGTAAAATGCTTAACGTCATGAGGTTGACGCAGTGAGCTTGAATCTCTTCTAAGGCAAGGATGCTCCTGTGTTGTACCCTCTTAAGAATAGTTTTGGTTCACCTATGTGGGAATTCCATAATAAAGAAGTTAAAGAATTCGGGGTATGGATGGATCAATGTCCCCAGGGAAATATACCTGCCACGTTAGAAAAAAAAAAGAAGACAAACTTAGTCGCCATTTTCTTTTTGCACAACCCTCCAACAGGAATTTTGTACAAGAATCAATAACCTTCTGCCGTCTATATCAGAGTGAAAAATTTCAATTATAGGAGTGTTCCGATAGACTTAAAATGTATAGAGTTTAGCTCACTTCTACCCAGACTTGGGTGTATATAATTTGAATTGACACTCTAAATGAATTTGATACAAACACAGTTTATACATGAAACAATGTTTATTGAATTCGTTGCACATACAGAATTTGCTTTTACAGCAATAAGCATACGTACTACTTGTACGGAATATATATATATTAGCATTCGATAAAAATACACTTTGCCATACTCACAAACCAGCAGAGAGTCAAACCAGCAGTTCTGCTACGTAAACTTTGGGCCTGCTAAGCACAAGCGCCAGTTAACACCTGGAACTGCTTACCTCGTAGCTCCCTCTCGCTTATCTATCAACCTTAACAAAACCGTTTTCAACCTTCGTATTAATCAAGCTGCTTGGTATTTATACCAAACGCGTATGCCGAAATTAGCATATCTCAAGCAGCTTCTTTAATTCATTCACTCAAAAGTTCGATTCTTGTGAATCGAATCTTATGTATACCTTACAAATGCCTTGTCCTAAAGATACGCTGATGTTTACAATTTCTCACGCTATAAGAAAATTCCTGCTCGCGTGAGTTCGAAAAATAGAACTTGAGGAGAAATATATTAATATAGCTTGTAGGTCAGAAGTGATATAAGAAATAAAATGGGGCGTTAAGGTTTTTTGGTTAACTAACACACACACACACACACACACACACACACACACACGCACACATACATATATACACACTCACTTATTAATATATAATATTTGAGTTTACCTGGTAAGATTTAAACAATCTTATCATGTACCAAAAATCCTTCCCACGTTAAGTTAATCGTGTAGGTTAATATGAGGATAATGAAACATGATTTCATCAAACAAAAAATAATATTTTGTCACTTTTAATTTTATTTTGCTTCAAGAAAAGAAAAAAATACCACTCAAACTTTAGGTGCTTATGAATATAATTCAATAATATAATGTAAAATTTGAGTTCGTAAAAATGCTCTTTGTGTCTATATCTAGGCATATAATTAAATAATTGTAAGTTATTTGAAAGATATCAGTTGAAAACTAACATGCGAGTAGATGTTTTAAGGAGCTTGGTACACTTTTTGAGTCTAAAATTAGCAGGCATAAGGACTGGAATTAAGCTGTCTTACAGTTTTACTAAATAAGTTTAGCAATACTTTCTTTTACGATTTCAAAATAGATATTATTTATTAAATTTTTATATAACATCATAATTAGATGATTTAATTACGTTTTATGCATTTTTAATAGTTTAAAATATATAACTTTAGTTTAAATAAACAATTTTTTATGTTGCATATTTAAATAATGATTTAAAGGGGTTTAGTATTACAGAAAATTTTAGAAACACATCATTATATCGAGTCATTTGCTTATTAGAAGTATTACTGAGAAATATAAAACGTACCTTAGTCCCTATCTTATTAAATTCCACGTAATTTCACAAGTTTAACTATATTTATTTCATCTGAGCTAACAGATTTCATGATACACGAGTACCTTCCTTTCTATTAAGCAGCTTGGAAGATTAAAGTGAATTTACTTGTCAGCTAAGTAATAAATTATAATTTAAAGTAAGATCTTTAGTGTTACATAAAAGCCATATTTTGTGTCCTACATATTTAATGAAGGTCTGATGTTAAAATGAATTTCTTTTGTGATGCACTAGGATGGCACTTCAAAAATCCCTAGAATTCAAAACAAGTTTAAGGCGATAAAGGAAACGTATTTGCTTTCACGTATTTTTATTCGAGAGATTGTGTCAGTTCAGGTTATAGTTAATTCTCATCGAGTTCTCTGCATTCTGGTTGCTCAAAAAACTAAGAGCTTTTATTGCCTCTCAAAACACGTTCTCCTTCTGAAATGCCTTAATCGATACAGTTTAAGTAATGGGTTCATTGTCCCCGCATAACTATATCATAGAACCGATTAAGATTAAACAAATCTCTCTTTCACGAAATAAAAGAAAAATTGCATACTAATGCTCTTATGTCAGGAAATTGCAAAAAGAAAGAGATGTTCAAGGTGAACATTTAATTAATAACTTTAAAAGGGAATTTGTAGAGAATAAAACACAAGGAAATGTAGTATTTCATGCATGAATATTACCCTTTAAACATATCTTAAATTTTTATTTTAATTTAAGTCCATTTAACATAATTTGTATATTTAAAGAAGGATTTACGAAATTTTGAGCAGTTAGTCACTATTTTATGCAATATGTTTGAAACCAAAATATAACAAAAATTGCTTAAAATGTATAGTTTAATTTTTTATGATATAGTGGATTATTTATTTGCTTTTTTACAATATTTTATAAACATTATAGATGTATATGCTACATTAAGCCTTTAGTTTTGCATGGATATAATTGTTAAGGAGACCACATATTCGCAGAAAAAAATGCATCAAAAGATAGCAGTTAATTAGATTTATTTGCACCTTTTCACAGAACGAAAAACATTGGGTGTACTTAAGACAGTTTCAAAAGATAGAATGATAGAAAGAATACTTTTCTGAGCTCAACGATTCAGATTATGACTTCCAAAAGCTTGATAAATGTGTATAACTGCACACATAAATTCTAAGTTAGTAAAATTCTTGACTTAAAATGATCACAGTTTTAAGAAAATGACAGTACTGTAAGAGTAAAAAAAATGATACAAGGCTATCACTTTTACGTCTATAGATAACTGAAATTTAAGAGGAAATCTTTAAATGTCTGAGCAAAATAGCAAAACGCATTAATTGACAGGTTTCATTCATAGTACATAGAAAATTTGGTACGTGAAAAGAGCTCTTAATTTTTTTACCTAACAAGTATATTAACAAAGAGTGATTGCGTTCTATTCCCATTTATTTTTTTTCCTGTCGATAGTTGTCTTGCCAGACATTTATATACGACTCTTTGTTTATCTATATATATAAAACAGTTCCGTAACTGACTCATTCATTCACTGACTGACTGACTGCCTGACATACAACGCACAGACCAAACCGCTGGACCTAAAGGGCTGAAATTTTGCATGGCGATTCTTCTAATAGTGTAGGGGTGCACTAAGAAAGATTTTTCAAAAATTCTTCTTAGATTTTTTTAAATTAAATTTTTAAGCTGTTTTTTAAACTTTTTTGACGTTTGCATTTAAAATAATACATTGAGGGTTATAAAATTTATATCACGAGAAAGATCCTAAAAATTCCTTCAAAATGAAATTTTTTTCGAATTTTTACCTCTATTTCCTGATTTTTGCTGAATCTTTAAAGATTAATTTTTAGAATTTAATTTATTAAACGCCGATCACGTGATTTCTTTTTCTGGTACTTTAAATAAATTTATCGTCACGTGCATAACAACTAAATAGACAAAAAAAAGTTTTGTTTCTAATGCAGCAGACGATTGGATATTATATAAAAAAATTATCCCTTACGATTTTTTTCTAAATATATATATTTTTTTTTACATCAATTGTATACATTGATCGTCGCATTTATTATAAATATATATATATATATATATATATATATTTTTGCATTAATTGCATACATTGACCGTTGTATTTAATTTGAATGTACTCCGTAGCGAAGCGCAGGTTTACAGCTAGTGCATTTATATGTATTTAACCCTCTATTTATGACGGTCAGTTCGATATTAAATGAATCTCATTTTTTTCTCTTTACATCTTTCATAATCAATAAATATAACTGCATCGAGAAAGTTTGTTTGTGAAAATAGTTTGTGTCCGATAAAAATAGAGGATAACTACTTCACGTAAAGGCAAGTGAATACTTCAAGACACTGTATGAGTGATATATCAGTTTATCGAAAATTACAGGAAAAATGCATTTTTCTTTGTCGGCAGAGTTTCACCTACATTTCAAGATGGCAGATAATAAGAAAATGACTTATTTTCATGTGTACCGATATTTAATTCTTTTTTTTTTCATATTAAATTGGCAGAGTTATTCCGATCTTTAACGGAATGTTATGATGTTCAAGATCGTATCTGTATGCATAGTAAGTACTATACTGAGTAAAAACCAAAGTACCTTGTTATCTGTTTATGTGTATCTAGCGGCCCGTCCCGACTTTGTCCGGGTGGAACAATATATTATACCAATAAATTTCCAGTTGATAGCCAATAAATTGTAAATATTTTTTACCTTAATAATAACCTAAATAATACCTTAAATTAATATTACGTTAGTTAATAATTAAAGTTAATTTTTTAAAAGAAAACGGCGTGCCGGTGAACGGCTAGGTTCGAACCGCTACCGTCAGAACAGAAGCCCACCGCGATAGCACCACGCTAAGGATCATTGAAATCTTCGGCACATAAAGCGGTAGAAAGACAGTAGCGGTAACAATGGGGATTGTTAGGATTAAGCCCCTAACTTTCTTTCTAGTGATCAGATATACATAATATATAGCCTATGTCCATCTGGAATAATGTACCTTTCAAACAGTGAAGGAATTTTTCAAATAGGTGCAGTGGTTCTGGAGATTACCCTCCACATACAAAATCGCTCTCTTTTTACATATAAGTATAGATTAAAGCAATAATGTTTGTAAACATTTTGGATGAAATTACTCATTTTTTGAAATGTTACAGACTTTTTGTAAGGTGATCTACAATCAATATAACTAACCAAAATAATATGTATATAGAATTACAAATATGAAAATGACTTTATATGAATGCAAATTATTTTTCATTATGCAAGCTGTGTGTTAACATTGTCAATTTGCTCCTTTTACAAATTTTAAAATTATTACTAGTCGGAGAATTCATTATTTTAACTCGATAGTTAAAAAGGAAGTTTCGGGTAATGTTTTCCTTAGCAAGAGCTTTGAAATATTACGCTAAAATACAAAACACGTGAAATTTTTCTGTCAGAACTTAAGCGAATATATACACAAATTATGCATAAATGTATACGTTTATTAATTAACTCAAATATATATCACTTATACAAAATCTAAAGGTTCATGAAGTTAATCAGCTTGCGAATTTAAATATTCGTGAAAAGCTATTTAATTATGAAAGAATACAACGCGAAGTCTGCATTTACTTAAAAAAAAGCTAATATTCTTTATTAAATTATAGAAAAGGTTACTAGGTGAAGGCATTGAGAAAATTAGAATTTCCACGATTTCGTCTGCAGAAATTAAGGTATTTTGACAAGCAGCGTGAAAAAAAGCTTATTTGAGATCAGAATAATTAATTTTCTAGAAACATATTAGTTGAAATATGTGTTAGGAATATCTTACATGGATATGCCTGAGACTTATAAAGCTCGTCAAAAATTTAATCAAGGATTTGTATACATTTAAACTTATTTCCCTCATCAAACTAAAGCGGTTCTACGATTTATTGATGAATCTCTGCTTATCAAATCTGAATATCCTGCCATCTTAGAATAAAATTGAAATAAGCGGAAAATAAAAGGAAAATAAAAATAAGGGGAAAGTAATATAAGTCATTTATTATATTTTTTTTGTGTTTATACATAAACCAGAGAAACATATTTACCCATAAAGACAGCACAAGAAACAGGTATACCTCATTGTATGCATACACTACATTATAAAATGTAATTTCATCCTTTATTTGCTTAAAAACAGGCCCAGATTTCCGCATGGGCAAGTGCCCCACTTGCCCAGGGCCCCCAAAATTATGGGGCCCCTAATTTAGTATAAAGTTGTACATAGTTTTGAGAATTTGTTTTTTGGTTAATATAGTAAAGGGGTGCAGTGGCGGATACAGAAAAAAATCCTGGGTGGAGCACAGTGCACCCACTATAGTGAAAGCATGCTTACGTCCATAAGCGTTTCTGGTTTAATTTTTTTGGGGTGGGTGGGGAGGGGGGAGTTGTAATAACTCCAGACTGTGATTTATTTTGAATTTCAAAAGAAAATTTCATGAATTTATTTATTAACATTAAAAAGTAAATTAATTAATTAACACTTCTTATTTATATTCATTATTTTCTTCAAATTTTTGACTTGTCGGTCGAAATTTTTTTTGAATTTCAGGTCCCGATTTAAGGGAGGCCCGGGTGAGTGTCCCACATGTTCATGTGGAAACCTGGTCCTGAGGAGGGGGGACATGCCCTCCTCTGGATCTGTCCTTGAAGGGGGCCCCCAAAGTCTGCTTTGCCCAGGGCCCCATTGTGTCAAAGTCGGGCCCTGCTTAAAAATATACAATTTTATTTTAAGCTTTAGTGATTTGCAACATCAGCGTCAGCTTACATTACAACGACAGCTCTAAAAGGCTAATTTTCTTCTAAAATTCGGTAAGCTCGCACTAATTTTAATCGAAAAGAAAGGGATGATATAGACACTAAAAGCCAAAGCTTGGTATATGCACAGTACCTCTAGGTGCTAATCTAACTTGGTAGTTTCAGGTGCAACAACATGAGGACTAACAGCATTTTCTTCCAAACCGGGAGAACTACTACGCGCCATCATAGAACCGCATTACCAGTTTGAATAACGCAGTCCATAATAAAATTTTGTCTGGTCTGTTTTTGTACACTAAAAAAGGTTTACGGAGCTGATAAATAAATTTTTCAGCACTCCACTAAACCAACGAATTCCAATTATCCAATTTCTGAGCTTTTAACGTTCAATTTGAATGTTGTATTCATAGCAGTGATAGGTTTTTTAAATGCCCTAACCGAAACATAATTACCAACTATACTCGACTCTCTACAAAGACCAATGGTACTGAAAAATTTACACGCCCGAAGATGGTCGAATGGCTAGAGCTTTGGCATTCGGTACCAGAGTCTGATGGTTCGAATCCCACTCTTGGCATGGACGTTTGAAGCCTTTCGGAATCGGCTTTAAGCAGTAGGTCCCGGCATAATCAGCCCTCGTGGGGCAAAAGTTGACTGTAGCACTCCAAACCAAACCAAACCAAACCAAACCGAAAGATGTACACTTAGTAGTAAAGATTCTTGGAGATGCTAAGCGCGATTTTTTTCAGAAAAATGCCATTAAAGATGATCTATCTCTCTCACCATGTCTTGAGCTTCTTAGAGTCTTATAATGGTTCATTATGCATCATGTAATGGCATTACTGTCGTAGTGAGAGTCGACACGTTTCATAGAAAAGGGGGAGAGTCAAGTCGCAGGTGCAGAAAACGACATTGTTAAGAGGGAATAGAGAATAAGTAACACGAGGAAAGCATGCAACCGGGCTTGGCCAGCTAATAAATGGTGACCAGCTGGATTTAATGAACTAAGCAGGCGAAAATTGGAATCTAAAAAAGGGTCACCAGTGAAAGATGAAAAGGGAGAAAGAAATTTATGATGTTGACTTCGTTAGGGTACAGTAGGAGATCGAAGGGAGTCGTGAGAATTTGGGAGTGTGAGGAAACCCCAGAATGAAGGACAGCAGTAACAGGGGCTGACGCCCCTTTAAATTTAGATTGGACGAAGAATTATTATAAAATATATGTAGCCAATAATGTAGGTCCAGGTTGACCCATTGGTCGGAAGGTGGCCACCAATGGAAGCCCAGAGTGAAGAATTGAAATTAAGTTGAGGATAAGAAATTTTGAGCAGAGCAGTGTAGATTGATTTCAGAAATCGAGAGGCGCAGGCAGAATTAAGAAAAGCTGAAAGGGCCGCAGTTGATTTCGCATGGCGGGTATTAAGCCCCAGCGTTAGTCAGCGTTAGCGATGCAAAGTCGCATACGATGCAAAGTCTCATCCATGCCGAACCCCTTCGTCGAATGTGTGCCTTCCCTCAAGGTTTCAGAGTCCGGTAACCAGTTGTGCCATAGAAGAACGGTGAAAGCCACCCCTCACTGCTATTGACAATAGAAGAACCCATTTTAGAGTAAAGAAAGCGCCTTCCCATCTGTGCGAGCGAGAAAAGTGCAACAGGTATGGGATATTGTATACTTGGTAATTCCATGAGGTATGCTCACTGAATAATGATATATTAGGTGATTGCGTAGGGGAATGATAGGAGAAGTCACAGTTAATATTACATATATTGCCATTATATATATATATATATATATATATATATATATATATATATATCATATATATATGTATATATCATTTAAGAATTGTTGAGTAATAAGTTAGTAATTTTATTATAATTAAGCACCAGATAGATTATGAAATGTATGAGTATATGTAATTCATTATTATGCTTAATAAATTGATTTGTGTATGTACATATGAGTAATCACTCGTTTTCATATCAACGCAAAGTACTAACCATACCAACAATTAACAGTAAACGGTCACAATTGCCTAATACGCTATGTAATGATTAGGTAGTGTCAAATTTTTATGCAGATTGCATAGTGAGACATTACATATACGGCAGCTTTTCCTAATCCACGTTGAAAATTTGCTGCGGATAGTTCCATCCAGCATGTGCAATGTGACCGTTAACGAATTTCTGTATGTTATATGCTAAACTCCTAGGGCCTGCATCATTGGAAAAAAGGACTTTGTAAACTCCAAAAATGAAAATGACACCTCACAAACATCACTGAAGCAGAACAAGTTAATTTTGTGTAGGGTTAATAATAGAGTCTCGATATAGATGATCGAAAAACTCAATCAAGCAGAATTAATTGCGCTGTGGTGCTGAGCACGGTAATGGCTCAGAAATTAAACTCATCAAAAAAATTAGATAAAGTTGAGCCGAATCAAATTTAAGATAAAAAATTAAAGTAGTTTATTTAAATTAAAAACTTAAAAAAGAAATACATCAACCAGTTACATGTCCGGTAAAAAAGAAACAAGTAATAAAAATACGATACAAGACTAATATGTCAAGTATCACAAAAATAACTTAATGCAACAGCGATACACCACCGCTAAACTATAGTCAGACTCGTTATATATAGTGCTTAAACAAGGTTAACAAGCTGCAGTTACATTTCTGGCAGCCAATCACAAAACAATGAAAAAATTTGAATACTGACAAAAAATTTGCATTTAGCGAATCAAAATGCAATGAGAGTTTATCTTTCGCCGGAAAATGACGATGACGTCATTTTCCAACATGGCGTTGTTTACGAATAAAAGTTCGAAACTCCCGCACTCCGCGGCAAAGCGAACATGAGAGGACACATAAATTAAAAGGAAATAATAGGTGGTTTTATATGTTTAGGTGCCTTTATTTGCGCATAGTTGCCGGGATATAATCAAAGTTAGGGATAGCGATCTTTATAAGTAAAATATGCCGATAAATGGCGCTTACTCCTAACAAGGTCGCCCCATCGCGGCAACTCTACGCAAATAGCATCTAAACATTTTTTTAAACTATGCTTTATAGCTAAACTTATGCTAAAAGAAAAACCTTATTTAAACTCGCATTGCATGATATTCAACAAAACAATTGACATAAAAGCATGACACTGTACATACTTAGGCACTTTAGCAATGTATATAGAAAAACGACGTGATTTCACACATTATAGCATACAAGTTAAAAATACATTTAAACATTTTATCATACAGTATAACATTACATTTTTTTCGATAATTGTTAATACAATAAAAAATACTGTGTATAATTACTAATATACGTGATACATTGAAAAATTGCACATTCTAAAAATCTGAACGTGTATAAAAGTCCTTTATAAATATAATAAACAATTATATTCTAAATTGGCACTCATATTGTCATTCTTTTACAAATACATGCTCATTAAACCTTTTCAAATTATTTTTAGTTTGTGGTTTAGTAAAAATATCGGCCAAATTTGCTTTAGTGGGTATATATTGAATTTTAAAAAATTTCTTATATATAAAATCGCGCACAAAAAATAATTTCACATCGATGTGTTTAGTGCGATGATTTTCTTGTGGATTTTTGACAAATTCTATACTTGCTTGGTTATCTGCTAACAAAATTGGATTAGTGGCTGTGTCTTTAAAAATTTTTAGTTTCTGACACTCCAATACGATTTGTTGCAACCAAATCAACTCCTTTGCCGTTTCTGTTAGGGCGACGAATTCACTTTCCATGTTACTTAAACAAACAGATTTTTGTTTAAAACTTCGCCATACTATGGGGGATTTGTCAGCAAATATTATTAATCCACCCATTGAAACGCGATCATCGCGATTATTTGCGAAATCGGCATCAGAATATGCATTTAAGTTTAATGAACCTGTATTTGACAAATTTATTTTCAAACTCTTTGTATATTTTAAATAACCCAGAATTTTTAACAACCCTTCCCAGTGTGCTATTCCAGGGTTTTCTTGGAATTGGGAAAAAATATTAAGGGCATAGCAAATATCTGGACGAGTTCTATTAGCAATGAACGCTAAACTTCCTATTAGATTCCTATAAGGAATTTTCGACATTTCTAACGCTTCGTCATCAGTTTTAGGGCATTGCTCTTTCGAATAAATTTTTCCCACTGGTATAGGTAATGAGGCAATAGGATAATTGTATTCCTCGTAGTCTAAACAAATTTTTGATATATAATTACTTTGGTGAATAAATAGTTCCCCGTTTTTGTCCTCAAAATTCACCCCCAAAAGTTTTGTAGTTTTTCCCAAAACTTTATTCTCAAATTTCTGGCTAATTAAATTTATCGCTTTTTCTAAATGTTTAGGCTTTTTGCCAAATATAACGATATCATCCACATAAAGTAACAAAACTATTTTTCTTCCATAAATATAACAGCAGTTACACCAATCGAGTTTTATGAAACCTAATTCATTTAAAACTTCGTGGATTTCAAAATACCACTCGCGTGAACTTTGGTGTAAACCGTAAATTGCCCTTTTAAGTAGGCATACCTTGTTTGAATTTTCAAAACCGGGAGGCTGTTTCATATAAATAGTTTGTTCTAGTGGGGCGTAAAGGTAAGCACATGTGATATCTAATTGAACATGGGACCATTTGTAAAAACAGACTAGAGTAGAAAAAAAGAATCGAATAAGGCCGAAATTCACTACGGGTGAAAACGTTTCTTCGTACGTTTCCCCTTTCCTCTGTAGATGACCTTGGGCAACTAAACGAGCCTTGTAACGGGAAATATCCCCTTTGTCATCGAGTTTAAGGGTATACACCCAACGGCAGCCGAGTACTTTCGTATTTTCCGGCAAATCGACTAATTTCCACACTTTACGTTTTTTCATTAACAGTTAAAAAATATAAATAATCATTAAAATAGCTATACAAGCATATATAGTGCAAATGTGCATTCAGATTTTTGCTTTTTTAAATTTATATGAAACTAGCTGTACCCGTCCCGGCGTTGCTCGGGTAATGTAATTACCAATTTTTTAGTAGCCTTAACCCTTTGTTAATGGGCGTCGCTGTCATCCTTTTCCTCACCACGATACATTATTTTACCCATATAAATTTAATCCTTTCTGGCACATTTTGGCAAAATTTTTGACATAGGATTACTAATCGAATATCACTGCAATAGTAATCGATTTCCTTGAAAGCGAATATATCACATCCTCCACATGCTGAAATTCTTTGAAATCTTCATAGATTTTTTACACAAATACACCACAAATTATATGATATTAACTAAGTGCTGGCCAAAAAAATTACGGCATTACTAAATGTGATTTTTTAATCGATTATCACTGCAATAGTAATCGATTTCCTTTAACCACCGAATCCCTCATAGAAAACAAACGCCCCAACACATCACGTGCATGACGTCGAAAAACTGGTTTTTCTCCTATTTTACCTTCGTCCGGAAATGAAGAACGAAATCTCCAAAATGAGATTTCTCGCAAGAGTTTCCGAATCATAAAATAAATTATTAAAAAATAACTACAATTTGTAAATTAATTTTGGTTCTGGCTTTCGAAACTGTGATGTCTAGGGTCTCTGAGATAAAAATTTCGTAAAAATGTAACGACATTTACGTATCGATTCGACAATTTGGAAAAAAGGGTCACGGACAAAATCGCGTTTTTTTCCGAAAAACGGGTGCGTACAGGCGATCGAAAAAAAATCACAATTAATCGATAAATTAAGACAGACAATTTTAATTGTGATTTCCGTATAGTGTCATCTTTCCCGTATAGGCTCGTCCGAAAAAAAAATTCTTGGACAGATACGTTAGGATTTACGGGGCTTTTACTCGTCCGGGAGCTCCAAATCGCGACTAAATATTTAATTACGGAAAATCTAATTAAAAAATCGAAAAAAGGGCTTCGAGGTGCATAATGAGACCTCGGGAGTTATCTTCGTGTCGAATCTAAAGACTGTCCGACCTACCGTCTTTGCGCTGCGCCGCGAGCAGACAGAAACTCGGTCACACACACACAGACTTTGCCTTTTATATATAAAGATATGCATACACTGAATATAATATTAATGCATATCTTTGCATCGTAAAATTTACTAAGTCTAATAAATATCTACAATTTAAGTTTTATCCCTCACGTTATTACATACAGTTTCTTAGCATGTAATTTCATATATTTGACGGATATATGGACAGGTTACATATTTAGCATTTATTGCCATATTCACATTAACCTAGCCAAAACTTCCCTGAAATACGTTTTGATTTTTCTGAACTATATTTATTTTACATACAGAAAGGTGAAAGTAATTAAGCACGGAACATGAATCGTCATTTTGACACTTTTATGGTTTTACACGGCTTATAACATTTAAGAACCCGAAAAAGGAGTTCAAAACATAATCTCTGTTCCAAATTTTGCATGCGCATTTCCATGTATAATAAGTCTTATTCAAATAAAGTGAGAGAGACGAGATTAGGATAGTGCCTCAAACATGTCCAGACTGATTAGCTTACTGAAATGCCAAAGCTTTCATCTGTCTCACTGCCTGAGAGGCTTTGAGCAGCATTTATGTTTGATAGGATTTTACAGCGTTTAGAAGTGAAGCAGATTTTCAGATCTTTATCAGAAATAACAGGGATATGACTAATACTATTTAACCAAAAATCTAGAGTACTCAGTTGGTAGTACTATTACTACTCTAACGCAATTTTCTTACTTCAATTTCATTCAAATTTAAAATTTGCTGGTTATAAATTATGATGTTAAAGACACACAATTTTATTCACTTCTAAGGTTAATTCTATCCTATCTTTTATGTAAATTCTATTCTAAGTCCTTACAGGTTATTTCTTCAGCCCTGCCACAAATGTCGCAAGCAGAAAGTATAAGAAATATGGAAAGTTAGATGGAAAGATACTTAGCAGAGAAATTGCA
The DNA here is from genome assembly GCA_907164885.2 of Dolomedes plantarius. Taxonomy (NCBI): domain Eukaryota; kingdom Metazoa; phylum Arthropoda; class Arachnida; order Araneae; family Dolomedidae; genus Dolomedes; species Dolomedes plantarius. The sequence continues at coordinate 203,208,522 of OU015495.1, forward strand.
GCGTACTCTTCAATGCATGGAATCAATCTTTCAGCTTCAATTCTGCTAAGTCTATCAGCATTGCCGCATATAAATATTCATCAACAAAGTTTTTATAACTTTACAGTCTATCAGAATTACCATAAATGAAGTACTTATTTTTGGTAGCTTGTTCATGATTTCTGAACTCTGCGCTGTCAGTTTCACTAACACTTCGAGATTGAAAATGAAATTTTCAATCTCATTTCCGAATTTGACGTATTGACATATTGGAGATTTAGAAAAGCCAATTCCGTCAGGAAAATGTCATAAAGATAAACAAATATGCCCTCATACTACCTTATTTGTAATCATAACTACATTAAATATATTATCTTTATTTAAACTTGAAAAGTGATATTACTATATTCTTTAAAATTGAATCGATCTCTGTCGTAAATGTCTGTCCGACGCTTGGAGGTTTCCAACTTTCAAGATTTTGAATGAATTCACAGAAGTAACAATAACATGGGTTGTTTTTATAAAATTTTGACTTATGCTTCAAATTTACCAAAGGATACATCCAGAGATAAAGAAAATAATTAGGAAATGGTAAGTTTATACATTTATATATATATTTTTTAATATTTTCCCTTCGCATAGTATTAACATTTGAACACAGAGTGTTGCTGCTCTCCGTCTACCGTGACAAAGATTTACAAGGTTTTCAAAGGTTTTGGGTTACATATTATACAAAAATCTATCCTCTTACAGCGTTCTATATCCATGTAAATTCTCAAAATAAACATGTTTTGCAGCCTTATTGCAACTGAAAATAAAACTAACAATAAGGCTTCGTTTATGTCCTTTTTTTCTTCAGTTATAAGTGTCACTGGCATTAATGAGTTTTGTATATATATATATATATATATATATATATATATATATATATATATATATATATTGATTGTTCATATTTGTACACTAAACTGTTGATTGTCCTAGAGAGTATTAACTATTTTGCGGATTTTCCGTTTATTGCCTAACCGAAAGGTTAGTCATAAAGCACAAAAGGTCAAAAAGAAAGTCAACGGCTTTCGAAAATAAAGAAATATTCCAAATTCTTTAACCGAAGGAAAGCATGAATTTTTGCATGTAAATTTGAAATCTTCGTAAATTTTAGCATTTTGCTATTAGTTACCTTTTAAGTAAGCAAAGGTGTTTCATTTTTAAATCCCCGAATATTTATTTATTTATCCTTTTGCGTGTATCTGACCATTAATGTGTTATCAGGGCACAATCGAGAATCAGGGCACAAAAGAAAATTCATTGTTTTATGTATAAGAGATTGAATAATTAAAACCTTTCTTGGACGAATTTTAATCTGGACTTTGCACTCCCTGCATATCTTAGGGCATAGAACTACTACAAACAGAGCCTAAAATCACATCATGCTTATTTTTAGAATTGGGTTGGCAGGTGCTTAGAATTAGGTTTGCCAGGTCTGAAGGACGAACAGAAAGTTTTTTCCTCTGGTGCTTACGCAGGGTGATTCACTTGAAAGAAGGCCTTAATATTCTGTAATAACTCTCGCCATGATGAAGCAATGTGAACAAAAAAAAATACGCTACAAACCTTGAACTCATCTGGAAACTCATCAAGATTATTCTACAAATACTCGCATCAAAGAGCATATTGCAGCGTCATGCAAGCATGGGGTTATTTTTACAAGACACACGGGGTACACGAACACAGCTGCGTGTTTATAGAAATATCCTTTTCAAGTTCCCAGCGATTTCGGACCACGTGTGGAAATTCCTCGCCTGAAAGTCTATCCACCGGGATATCGGTTGCTGAAAGAATAGGGTTGAAAACCGGAAAGCCTCGTTATTGTACACCACCACTTGTAAATCTGTCTTTTTGGAACAATATCTTAGGGAGTTCAACACTATAGCGACCGTAAAGTTTGCCTATATATTCGACGATAAGAAGAACTGTCACCAACTAATCCGCCGGCCCCCTCTCTGGAAAACAGACACGTTTCGAGGAATTGGGATGGACGTCGACAAAAGAAAGGGCTGCGAGATATAGTCAGAGACCAGGAGATTTTTTAGAGAGATCCCTGTGTAAGAACCAGGCGAGGCGGTCGTGTTTTCTTAAGCTGCCGTGGGAGGCTGACCGGGTCTCGGAGGGTACTGTTAAATTACTCTGCACTTAGGTTAAAATTCTATTGATTCTGCTGTACTAGTTTAATGTTAATTTGTTGTTTTGTTTCATTAAAGCAATATGATCGTCGGGACTGGATAAAATGAACGACACATACGGAACAACGATGGATCCGAAAACGATGGATCGAGATTCCACTGTACCTTTCTTGTAATGTACTGGTATCGTCGTCGTCGAAGCAACATTAAAAAAATTTATAGAACGTATTGAGTACATCCTATTTTGAGGGACAGATATTGCCTGGGATCTTTTCAAACGCTTATGACTGAATTAAGAAGAGATTAATCGAAATTTTTCAACTTACTTCCGAATGACGATACATACATTTATTGAGTTAAAACTTTGAATTTTCATGTAATGGTTAACCATATAATTTGCAAACAAAATCACATCATAAAACTTCTCATAAAGTTTTTAAAAAAATTTAAAATTTAAAATTAAAAAAAAGGGGGGGGGGGGTAATTTAAAATCGTTATAACTCGAAATATTATCTGTCGAATTTCAATCTTTTTTTCATTTAATTAAACAGAAATATATGTTTTCATTTCGATTCAGCGTTTTTTAAAATATCAATTTTTTAAAAAATTAAAAATATTTAGAGGTTTTTTTTTTTAAATGATGTAACTTATTTTTAAAAAATCATATTTTCAAAAGTAAATATATTTTTCAAATTTGCTGAATCAAAATTAAAGTAAAATAAAAGTCATGTTCCAAGTTTGAACCATTTATCTTTAACGGTTCTTGACTTATAACAATTTAAAGATGTGAAATGGTGAAAAAACCCATCATGCAGAAAACGTATTTACAGGTTTAAACAAAGACTGGCTGCTATTAGAATGGTGAAAATAATACGAGGGTTGAGGTATAAGTCATGGCAACTATTTTTTTTCTTGTAGATATGTGAACGGATCACAAACGTATATGTGTCGTGTGGAAGTTCTGCAGGCATAGTGTGTATGCAGAACAACAGATGGCTCTGTGATAGCTGGTAGTAGCGCAGCGAGGGCTCTGAAATCAGTCAGTTGGTGAGTGTCGTGCGAGATGGAAGTAACCCGTGTTGAGCAGCGCGCTTACATCAAAATAGCCGTTCTCCGAGGGAGAAATGCGATGGAATGTCACAGTGAATTAGTAGAAGCCCTTGGGAATAATGCCATACCATATCGTACAGTAGCACTACATTGAGGGTCTTTAGGCCCAGGTTTGTCATGTCAACTTTATGTGTACTGTGTTATCATTATTTTGCACGGTGAAGGCCTTATTGCCCTGTATACTACCGTAATAAATTAGTGTGTTACGATATTTCAGTGCTATTCATTGTCCACACATGCAGTTAAGACCTTGTCCTTTCGTCTGTATATGTCACATTTTCCAACCGGACTGGTATCTTCAAGAAAAAAAAATACTTGCCAAGACTTATACCCCAACCCTAGTAATAATAATAATAATAATATCAATAATAATATCTCCTGTTCTAATTAAGATATAAACATGATTTAAACGTCGTTTAAAGCATCATTTAAAGTAAAACATTCTTATGCTTTGTCCCAAATGGTCGGTCTTTCTTCAAGCAAAGAAATTAAAATTTCTGTGTCGATTTTCTCCATTGCGTAAAAAAAAACATTACAAAAAACTGTGAAAAAACAACTAAAAAAATCATTTCAAACAATCACTTCAGTTGCACTGGTGTACGTTTCCTTTAAAATAACAGAAACGTGTGTATTCCCCCTCTCAATTTTATACGCCAATGGCATTCGAAACGGCGGCGCGGCATCCGGTTTCGGTAGACAAAATCGAACGACATCTGCTGCCCTTTCGTTTGTTCTCCCGTTTGCGGTTTTCGACCGCAACGTGGAAACGTACAAAACAAAATACACTGTTCACTACAAACGAAACGACAAAACCGAGACGATCATAAAACGGAAACCGTATCGCGTGAACGAAGCCTTAGTCGATCGCGATCGACCGGTGGACCACTAAGACATTTTGGGGTGACCGCCTGTACTAAGACCTAAGACGCGCATACTAAAAGAAACAGATTTATGGAACACCGACGCTGGCTAGATATCGTTCTTTGGCTCTACCTACCTGTGTGAATCTGCATTTTAAGGGGAAATAGGGACGTTCAACCTTGTATTTTCAATTTTTTAATATTTTACTCTTCTATACAAAATGAGAATAATTAATATTCTTTCCTACTACGTTGAAGACAATTTAAATTCACAAATAAGTATTTTGTGAAATAATAAGACTTGTTTATCAAAACATTCTTCAAAAATGCTCCATGCTCATTACTTTTCTTTTGACTTCTTCCAAATTTCTCAGAATTGTTAACTGAGGTGTTTTCCACGAACCTGTGCATCATTATTTGAAACCATAAATATTTTTCAAATTTATAGACTATGAAATAAAGCGAAAACATGCGAAAACAAAAGGCAGATTTAAAAATAGTTATTTATGGTTTTTTAAAGTCATACAAAAAAAAATCATTGCACAATTATATTTATATATGAACGGTAAACTTATATTAAAAAAATTAAGGTTTTTAAATAATTTGGAATGTACTTGGATCATTTTGATAAATGCTAGAAAATTTTAATTTTTTTTTGAAAAACAGACAATATTCTACCAAAGAATCCTCATTTTGATTTCTAAGGGTCTTCAGTGTAGTAAAAAAAAAGAATACAAATTATTGTCTTTTTGGATATAAAGTAAAAAAAAAAGTTGAAAATTTAAAAATTCGAGTTTGAAAGTCCCGCGTCCCCTTAAGCGATGAATATAATTAAGACAACATATCGTTCCCGTCGCACAGACGACCACTTAGAATCCAGTGCACGATTAGCAGTTAGTAATTATATACCGAGATATTCAAGATTGGTAAACAGTATGCAGACTAAGGGCCTGTTCACATAGGAGTCCGTTGCGTTGCGTTAAGGAAAAAATGACGTTGAGACGAAAATAAACCAATCATAGGCGTTAAAAATTTCATTGCTAATCTTTTGGAGGCATATGATTGGTTTATTTTCGTCTCAACGTCATCTTTTCCTTAACGCAACGCAACTGACTCCTATGTGAACAGGCCCTTAGTCTTCTACTAACTATAACTACGAGAAATAACTTTAGATGAAAATTATTTATTTTTTACTGTATTTTGAATTGTTTGATAATAAATGCATCATTTGATATTATTATATTTGTGGCTATTATTATTATGTTTGTATCTTGCGTTTTGATTTAAGCTCGGTTTTAAAAGAGTAAGATCGTCTGCACACGGACCAACTCAAAAGGAGCAACTCAGTTTCTTTTGAGTTGCTCCGTGAGCAACTCAAGTTTTTTTATATTTTTTTATTGTAGTTATGTAGGTAAGTACATATTCCGTATTTATTATTAAGTTATAATAAATATTGTAGACCTTTTATTTTAGCTCACCACATCTACGCCACTGGGTGGACCGCAACACCTTGAAAAAATTTGAAGCAACCCGTACCGTGAAAAATTCTGCCCACCCCTGCTCTAGGGGATGTGCCTAGCAAAGGAAGCAGTTCATTTTTGAGAGGCGGAATGCAAGTAATTCGTGGTATGGTCTGTGGTGGCCTTGTGGTACAGTGCGATGGTTTTCGGTGTTGAGGGTGCTCGGATCGGATCCCGGCGTCGCGCCACTAAAATACCTCCGTTTGTGTCATCCCTTTATACGGGGTAATTCTGGTACACCTACATGGTGCTCCTGTAGTAAAATGGCCAGCAAAAACTGCGGTGAGTAAAGGCGAATGTCTATCCGACAATTTCCTCCGCATTGGAAAAAAAAGTAATCTGTGGTATTGGTTTCTCATATACAGCATTAGCTGTTCTCTGCATAGATTTTCCGAAAAATTTTAGCTTTAATTTTCAACCGTTTCAGATTTGCACGCATTGCTTATTCATTTGATAACCACAAGAACAAGGTAAAAACAATTTTTACGGCGGTATTGTGATGTAGGTAAAATACACTTAATAATTAAGATTATAGCATATAATTAATATATTATTTGCATATATTTGCATTGTTATTTGAAATATATTTGCATTGTTAAAACTCTGTAAGCCTCTACTCAACTTGTTCCAACTAGCGGCGATCCAATTTTTTAATTGCTTGATTATTACTGAAGATTATTAGAAAAAGGTGCGCAATTTTTTTGATAATGGGAGGTAGCATGAGAGTATATTAAAATATTGGATCACGGCAAGAACTAATAATTGATTCCTTAACTTTACTAATAATTTATAATTGAATAACTAAATATGACTGACATTTATGTGCATATTATTCTTTAGTTTTTAAAAAGTGGCTGGTATATATAGTTTCGTGTGGCTGGTGATTAAATAATCAAGCAATTAAAAAATTGGATCGCCGCTAGTTGGAACAAGTTGAGTAGAGGCTTACAGAGTTTTAACAATGCAAATATATTTCAAATAACAAGCAAATATATGCAAATAATATATTAATTGTATGCTATAATCTTAATTATTAAGTGTATTTTACCTACATCACAGTATGATCAATATTTGACTCTGACATTCAATGCAAAAGTAAGCAAGAAATCTTTTCCGAAATATTCCTACTTTTTGATGTCATAATAGAAGATTTTTAAGGTGATTGGGGAAAAAGAAACCTGTATTATATTCTACTACAATTCAGATGATGTTTATAGGAAAAATTTGGCTCTTGATTTTAAAACTGAAAACCAAAAGTTAATCACTTTAAATGAGAAAGTGCATCAAGGATTCTACACTCAGAGTACGTAAGTTTCAATTTATATTTAACGCCCCTTCAAAAATCGATATTTATGTTAAACACTGAAATCCTTTTTAGTAATAAGCATGAAATAAACTCGCAATTAAACAGTTCGAAGAGTATTGAGTTAAAGTCACCATCAAACGAAAGCTCATAAAATTAGTACCAGAAAGCTATCATACGTATAACATGATTATACAAAATTTTATGTCAAAAATATTCTAATTATTTATTCAGGGAATCTCAAACAAATTTAACTGAAATGTGTTTGCATTTCCTAAATCAATACGATCAAGAATATATGTAAATTAGATATATGATCTAAAATAAAAATTAGTGATTGGCTGAATGTTCAATGTCTTTCTTTTCTAGTGACAATGGTACTGAGACGCCAACAATGTACTATATACGATAAAAACAGAGTACGCAATCATGATAACATATACTTTGGCATTATTTTTTTAACTATACTTTTAAAATATAAAGCAGAGACTGGTAAAAATCATGAGAAAATATCGCGAGTTTCATCAGTAAAACGTACTTGAAATGTTTTAAAAATAAGTTTTTGGGAGAAAATTGTCTGGATTGATGCAGCCGATTGAACATGTGTCAAATCTTCACTGAAAAACCACCTTTAAAAATAATGAAAACGAAAGAAAAACTAATTACAAAATTTTCAACTGTTTGTTTATGAGTCTTTGAATTCAATAAGTAAATGGCGTGACATTTCAATATAATGTATAAAAAATAAATTATGATATAACGTTACAGCTATAACTTTTCACCCATTTAGCATCAGGAAAGTGTAAAGTTAAATAATCCTGTAAGAAATTTTTGTTGTAATACATATAAATTATTAAAAGTTCTCCTTTTCGTGCTGCAATTACAGAAAATAAATTATCTTATACTTAATGATAAAGTTAAAAATTTTTCTTTTGCTAATAGTATAAAAATACATTTTATATATACATAATTTATTTCCTCTCAGGCTATTTTCGTCGAACAAAAAAAAATGTATCAATATTCATGTAAGCGGTATCAATATTCATCATTTATTCATTAGTTAGTACTAAACGTTTCTTCCACTTTCTAGACAGAAAGAACATAAAATGGTATTTTTATACGCGCAGGGTTAGAATTAGTGTCTCTAGAGAGAACGCTGCCAACAAAATGTTAATAAACGACGGAAAATATTGTAATAAGGGAAAAACTATGAGATAAAATATTTTGAATTTATACACGGTAATTTAGAAGGAAATAAATCAATTTCAATTAGATCAAAACCCAAGACTTTTTGAGGTAAAATCATTTCGTTTATATTTACAATCAATTTTACTTTTTGGAACGAAGTTCTTTTACGCGGCTTACAGTAGAGTGGACTGGCAGGAATCGTCACGTAACGAAAAATCGTTATGCCCCCTTCATAAGAGCTTTTTCTCAAGGACTCTGTGGGTGAATGGTTATCGCATCGGACTACGGAGTATCGGACTATCGCACTACGGAGCGAGAGGTCCCTGGTTCAAATCCCCGCACAAGCGCTGGCCGTTTCTATTCCCACTCATTCTTGGAATAACGCAGTGTATATATATATATATATATATATATATATATATATATATATATATATATATACATATATATAATCAATAGAAATCTACATATTAAATCACGTTTAGAGTTGAAAAAATAACGTAAGGAACTTTGTTCCTGACGGGGGTCCCCCGACAGCACAATTTTTTTTCTTTTTCTCTAGTGTATCTAGCAGGGTTGCAGAGCTGCGAATAGCAAGTCGCATCCGGCTCTCCGCTAGAATTTTGGAAACTTGGCTATTAATCCTGTATTCTGCATTTAGGCTGATACAAATTAAGGAAAACTCAGTGCTGGAATATCAACCTTTATCAAAATTGCTACCAACTCCAACAACTCAAACTATCTCTAATTTCAATAATTTGACAAAAGAAATAAAAGAAAACTAATTATTAAAGATACTAAAACTATTTAAGAATTTAGAAATATAAATAATTCTAACAACTGGAGAATGATATATTTAATTAAAACATTAGAAAATAAAACGCTTAAATTATTTTATATAGCAAATATAGCCTTTTTTTCTGTCTTAGGTTTTTCTAAGTATATAGTCATTCCCAAATAGCAATTAACACTGTGTTCTTGACCACCCCACTTATAAAGTGACGTTTAGCAGAAAGGGCTAGAGTGCTTTTGATTGCTATGAATCATAATTTAGATTTTGCAGGTAATAATGTAAGCAATAGGCTTCGTTACACTTACAAATCGCAATACCGAATTTCTAGAATCACCTTTTTAGAATACTTCCCTTTGGATTTATTTTCTTGTCGAAAAAACTCGACCTATGGAATTCAGTAATCGATTTCTGTGTCAAGCTATACTATGTTAGTGTAAACACTGCCAACTTCAGCGTGTGCCGACACATACAGTGAAATGTATACCCGCTAAGACATTTTTATTTGACAACTGAGGAGCAATCTACGTGTCTTGAAACATATAGAAATCTCATTTCTATTCACTATCCAACGCAACACTATATTTTTTTGAAGACAGTTATGATAAAATCATACGCTTATTGATTATACCTCTTTTGAATATCATGAATGACAAAAAAGAAGTTTTGCAATATTACTCGGGGAGAAACAGCTGGTTTTGTCAAACTTTAGCTTGGTGTACATTAAGAAACCAAAACCAAATACTTGTTGCTACACCGCGAGAACAAATAAAAATTGGACCATTTCATACGATATTTATATATATACTAGCCGCTGCGCGACCAGCATGGTCGCTTTTAGCTTTATATTTTCTTTTGCAAAACAACTCAACTGAAAGTAACCTATGTAAGGAACGTTACCATTACCTGTCATCATAAATATACGTTGTTAAGGGGTAGTGGGAGGTCAGCCAAAAAAATTTATAATCGTTGCTAAATTCACTATAAGGCTGATTCTAAAACATCGTGATTAAGAAACGTGAATTTTCATTACTTCAGAACAGAGTTAAAGATAAGACTGAGAAACCGAACACCGATGATTTTAAAAATTACATCCCTCTTTGTATGTACTATTTTTCAAAATTAAGATATCTACACTTTATCATGACATAAAATAAGAAATTGTTGGGGAAAATTTTTTTCACTTAAAAAATGGAGTAAAAATTCAGCAAGTGCTAAAATATAGTGTGGATTAAATCACTCTCTGTATGCACTATTGTTCACAATTCAGATATCTACACTTAATCATATCAAATAATAAATTCTTGGGAAAATATCTTCACTTTTAAAATGGAGTAAAAATTCAGCAAGTACTAAAATATAGCGTGGATTAAATCACTCCCTGTATGTACTATTGTTCACAATTCAGACATCTCCACTTAATCATATCAAATAATAAATTGTTGGGAAAATATCTTCACTTTTAAAATGGAGTAAAAATTCAGCAAGTACTAAAATATAGCGTGGATTAAATCACTCCCTGTTGTACTATTGTTCACAATTCAGACATCTCCACTTAATCATATCAAATAATAAATTGTTGGGAAAATATCTTCACTTTTAACATGATGTAAAAATTCAGCAAGTACTAAAATATAGCGTGGATCACAACTATGATATTCATAAAACTTCTTGTCATACACAGTTGAGTATTTTAAAAGTAGGAGTACTACAGTGACAGACTCAAAAGAACGGACTCTAGATAAACCTACATACAACTGTCCATGACTAAACACTGGATTTGATAGGTCTAAAGATTTTTTGTCAAAAGATCAGCGGTTTTAACATATGAGGCGGTGAAAGACAAAGGGGTGTAAGTCAGTAAGTCAAGTGAAGTCCAAAGCGTTTTACTGCAAAAACTACAGAAAATTCCACTATAAATTGAACAATTTATAATTCATAACAATTATTATGATATTGAAAATAATAATTATTTTCAGTTCCACTATAAATGGAACATGGAGATTACATTTTTGCCCTCAAATAAAAAAAGTTGAATATGTGACTTACACCACTTTGCCTTTCACCGCCTCATATGTCACCAAGACACACACGCGGTTTTAAATTGCGGACAGCCGCTAATGTTTACATCCGGTAGTTGCAGCCGTTGCCATTCGGAGTGTAGAAATATCGTCGATTTTTTGTGCCGCATACCTACGCGTTTTATATAGATAGATAGATATATTTGGCATATCTACATTATCCAGTCTGCATTTTGCTATTGTGACTGCAAAATTTTAAAAACAGTGGTAAAAACTGTGTAAGGGGAATCTCCCCGTAAAACCCGCCCCGGCTTTTATCACTTTTAGAGATGCCACTGTATGCCATAACCACCCAATCTCAAAATATCCTATTAAAAGAGTGGATCCAACTTAAGCCTGCATATTTTAGTTTTTATGCATGATAAAGTACTGAATAAATGCAACACTAAGGCCATCTGCACACGGAGCGACTCAAAGGAAACTGAACTGGTTAGCGACTGAAATTGCTTATCGGTTGCAAACTCGTTAGTGATGCGGGCCGACTCAAAAGTGATTCAAATCAATAGTTTGCGACCTGTCATGGAAGGAAGAACATCATTATTCCTGGCATCATTTTTAGTTAAACTATTATCAGAAATTAATTTATTTTGAAAAATCGTCGCAATAGATTGTCTTTGATCAATCGTTTAAAAATGGACAGTATATATGGGCGCACATATTCCATACAACAAAAAAAGTTAGAATTTCATTTCATCGCTAGGCAGAAGTCACGTGACTCGTGTACGTCATTAGGCAGCTTGCCAAAAGAGCGGCTGTAACATAGATTGTGTAATAACGCGCACAATGCAAGAGAAACTGGCGACTGAAGTTGCTAGCGACTCGACACGTTGAGTTGCCTGCGACCGATTTCAAACCCGTTGCTGACGGGTTTGTAACCAGTTGCGCCGTGTGCGTGTCTCCATTCAATTACACAGGTTACGACTCATCACGGGCTGGTTTGTGATTGGAGTCGGTTATCAGTTTCTTTTGAGTTGCTCCGTGTGAGGACGGCCTAAATGTCTAAATAATCTCTATATGTTGGTGATTTCCAGTCAGTAAAAACAAATAACTTTCAACTCATAGAAATTAATTTTTTCAGTTTGTTTAAAGCTTAGGTCATCCTGAAGAAACTGTAACTAAAAAATATTTTTTTATTAATGATTGGCGGGGAATATACTAAATGTGCCATATTCTATATACCTGGCATGCCTATTAGCTTTTTTATGTTTTATTGACAACCTATTATTGCATGATGTTTGGTGCATATCTATACTTATATATAAAGAGAGAGCGATTTTGTACGTGGAGGGTAATCTCCAGAACCACTGCACCTATTTGAAAAATTCTTTCACCGTTTGAAAGGTACATTATTCCAGATGGACATAGGCTATATATTATGTATATCTGATCAGTAGAAATAAAGTTAGGGGGGGATACTCTAGATTTGTGTGCACGGCCGCCATCTTGGATTTTTCCGCCAGGGTTTGGCGCATTTCGCATGGCGATAATTATTGCGTTCTGGTAAAAATAACCCAATGTCAAATTCTCTAATTTTAAGATCAAACAGTTATTTCTGATGTGATCTTTTAATTACAGTATAATAATTTTAGGTCAGATCTTGGCCTTGACCTGGAAATCTGAGTCAAATTGACTATACTCAAAAGAGTAAATTATTTTTAAAACTAAGAGTCTTTTTGTTGAAAATTTTTGAATCCATTATCAGTTTTTCGTTAACTTATTAAATTTAAGTTGCTTTTAATTTTGTTTATCGATTGTCAATTAGTATACTATAATGATACACCATTTCATTTATTTGAAGTAAAAATTATCTGCCATCAGTTTTTCGTAAAATGTAAAATACAGTATACATTTTAAATACAATATATTTTAAAATATTTTATAATTCCAAGTTGTAGTGGATTACAAATAAATTTAAATAACTGAAGTTCAACTTCTCTCTCCCCAGGAACCTAAGTTAAAAAGTTAGTTAAGGTTAAGTTATTGGTTTAGGAAAAGGGTTTTTTTTTCTTATTTCCAACACAGCAGGATAAATGGTCTTGTCTCGATTTTATTGTATGCACCAAATATTTGGTTAAGGTCAAATCCGAAGTAAAATTTCATTACCACAATGCCCTAAAAAAAAAAAAAAAAAAAAAAAAAAGAAGAGGATCTGGTTCCTCACCATAAATTTATGGGTTCATAATTATTTTACATTTTTAACTGAATTTTAGATAATTTTTAAATTGCAAGTTATTTAAGTGGTACGAAAATGCTGTATTTTTTTTTTCTAATGAACAATATATTGGCATAATATTTTGGTGATTCATTGCTATTAGTCAAAGAGTTAGGGCAAACTGAATAGATGGCATTGAAATTTTATCTGTAAGTAAAATTCATTTGACCAAATTTTTCATATGGATCATAATTTGAAAAGGTAGTTTTTAATTAAAAATAACAAAAAAAAATCTCAGTCCAACGATTAAATGATTTTTCAAAAATATTTCTAAGTTTCACAATTTAAAAAGGTCGTTTTTATTAAAAAAGCTAAAAGAAAAACCCAAAATTTCCAATATTTGACAATGATTTTTTCAAAAAAGTGGTTTTTATCAAAAACCCAAAAATAAATCTAAGTCCAACGTTTAAATGATTTTTCAAAAATTTTTCTAAGTTTCATAATTTAAACAGGTGGTTTTTATTAAAAAAGCTAAAAAAATTCAAAGTCCAGCGTTTTGAAAACACCGCTTAAAACACATTGGCGAGAATTTTTTCACTCCTCAAAACACGGTAAAATCACCAAGTTGGCGCAAAAAAATCCAAGATGGCGGCCGTGCACACAATTATTAAGTAACGTAATATTAATTTGAATATTATTTTAGGTGCTTAAAATAATTAAAAAAACATTCTTAACTTAAAATCCTTTTTTTATTTTTGTATTTTTATTTCATCTCTTACTCTAATTTTGAGATACCAATGTGTATCTATACTTCTATAATCTATCTATACTTATATATAAAGAGAGAGCGATTTTGTACGTGGAGGGTAATCTCCAGAACCACTGCACCTATTTGAAAAACTATTTCACTGTTTGAAAGGTACATTATTCCAGATGGACATAGGCTATATATTACGTATATCTGATCAGTAGAAATAAAGTTAGGGGCTTAATCCTAACAATCTCCATTGTTACCGCTACTGTCCTCTACCGCTTTTTGTGCCGAAGTCTTCAACGATCCTTATCGTGGTGCTATCGTGGTGGGCTTCTGTTCTGACGATAGTGGTTCGAACCTAGCCGTTCTCCGGCATGCCTTTTTCTTTTAAAAAATTAACTTTAATTATTTACTAACGTAATATTAATTTGAATATTATTTTAGGAATATTATTTGAAAAAAATTTTATTATTTAAAAAAAAACATTCTTTACTTAAAATCCTTTTTTTATTTTTGTATTTTTATTTCATCTGTTAACCTCTTTCTTTTAAAAAATTAACTTTAATTAATAACTAACGTAATATTAATTTAAATACTATTTTAGGTGCTTAAAATACTTAAAAATACATTCTTTACTTAAAATCCTTTTTTATTTTTGAATAAAACTACGGTCTCAAGCACACCTCTTTCTTTTAAAAAATTAACTTTAATTAATAAATAACGTAATATTAATTTGAATATTATTTTAGGTGCTTAAAATAATTTTTAAAAAATTCTTTACTTAAAATCCTTTTTTATTTTTGTATTTTTATTTCATCTCTTATTCTAATTTTGGGATACCAATGTGTATCTATACTTCTATAATAATATACAAAGAGAGAGAGCAGATTTTGTATGTGGAGAGTAATGTACAACTTTTGTACATTAAAATGTACCTTACATCTTTTCCTTTGTCAACCGCAGTCAAGTAACCATAGCAACACCCTTTAGCTTACGGGGTCCGTTTTTCGAAATCGCTCTTTACAACGGGAAAATGTTATCTACTTCCTCTCCCCATTTTACGTGGGGGACATTCAACGTGGGGGGGTCAGGGGAAAGAGTGGTTAATTGCTTTCTTACTATTGAAGAAGAATTTCAATAGTAGTTCATCGGCACTCCGTGCCTCTTTCATCTCTCAAAAGGCTGAAAATGGATGAACCGCGGATGAACCGCCCTTCTGATGTCTCTCGCCTGAAAAGAAATAGCCTCTAGCTAGAACGACAAAAGATTATTATTCAGTCCTTTTCGGCAAGATTGACCCTCCGTTCCCAGAATGTCACTCAATTGTTCTTTTGGGGGCAAAGACGTTAGGAAAATTACAACGAAGTGGAATTCGAGACTATATCTCTGCCAACATCACACCGTATTTTTCGAGAGTATGTGCTCCGGATATATGCTATCCCACCCCGTAAGGAAAAGGTTTAATATTTTTAAGATTCAAGTAGAGGAGGTATTGATAAATACAAAAAGGATTTTTGAAACTGGCAACGTTAAAGGGTTTATTGAAGAAAACTACATTTGGAACTACGCTTTTTCTTGGACATTTAAGGTAAAAAAAGATTTACAATTTATTGGCTATCAACTGGAAATTTATTTGTATAATATTTTGTTCAACCCGGCCAAAGTCGGGACGGGCCGCTAGTCTTTTTATAAAGTCCTCAGAAAACCAGGACTCCATAGAGCTGAGTGAAAGTAATTTAATTTCTGCTCAAAACCTTTGAATATGGGGACAACTCCCCTTTTTCTATTCTCCATTCAAAAAATGGAAAATGGATATTCAATGAACAAAGTTCGGTCTATTCTGAATAACATAAAATTAAAAAAAGGAATGGAAGTGTTTCGATGAATTTATGTAAATTTAAAAGACTCGTACGAAGTTCCCGATGGACTCATTTTGCCCAAGTTAATTGTCTTTCTTCCGATTTTTCAAACATAAATACTTTGATTACATTTCATTTAAATGTCTGTAGATGAAATATATATTTTTAATCACGTGTAATAAATATTTACAATTATAATTTAAAGGAAAAAATAGCTTATTTAGTTAATAGTTTAGTTATTAGTTAAGTTTTTTGGTACTTAAAACCTAGAACGCATTATCTCGAACTCTCATTCCTTTAGGTTTGGAAAGGAACAATTAACTGCTTTGAAAATGAGTGCTACTCCAGAGGAATTCTTTTATAAAGGGAAAATGGGCTTGCATAATTATAACTGAACCTCCCCAAAGTAAATTACGTGGGGAGATAAAGTATAATTAGAAAATTATTCACACACGAAACGCTGAGAACTAATTATTTTAAAAAGGACAAATCTTTCTGAATAAGTGTTGAAGCCCTATTTTGCTTTCAAGTGTATAATTACATAATTGAATTAAATTTTGTTGCAAGATTTTAATTTGATAATTACTGAAGATACATACCCTAGAGTAGTTTTTCAAAAATGTGAGCTGGTCACAAGAATGCTGTACTTTCATACGAATCTTTCAGCTTAATGTACATACAGATTTAACAATAATAGTGTTTTATGAAAACATTTATGGCCTAAAGCCTCTCCTACTTTCTCGAAGATTTTTATGATACATTAAATGCAATAGTTAATATAAAGAGGCTGTTCACACATTTTTTAGACGATGTATATTGTATTCACAAAACTAAATTAAATAAAATTCTTGTGTTTTAAATGTTCTATTTGACATCCCTTATTCTGAACTATCTTTCGACACCGCAATTTCCAGGATAATAATGCCTTTTGAAGTGTCAGAAGAGGTATTCTATGCCATTCCTTCTGAACAGCTTTCCAGAGTCCTGTAAGGGTTTTGGGACGACGTTTGGATAATGCAGATTTTAAAAGTCCGAAAGCACAAAAATCCATAGGTGATACATCGGGAGATTTAGTAGGGATATCAGTGAAGGGTATGGCCTTGATACCAGTTTTTTGTTCTATTTCTTTTAGGAAATTTACAGTGGATTTTGATGTGTGACTGCTAGCTTTGTCCTGATGGAGTCTCACAGATTGATGGCACTGTGGGTAAAGCGATGGTGTTTCATTCAGAAAAATTGGCGATAAAATATGTTCCTGATAGTATTTGGAGTTAATCTTGACATTTTTTCCACTCTCTTTATTTTTAACTTGCCATTATAAGAAAAACCAGCAACAATCATGAATCTCTTAGAAAAACTTTCTTTCGTTTCTTTGAACCATGTACTTAAATTTTTTTCTCCCCTTTTATGATAATAAATGGCTCTTTTTTTGTTGCAATCATTTAAATAGACCCATGATTCATCTATTGTGACAATTGTTTTCCATTTTTCTTTGGATAAGTGTTTCTCATATAGAATTCTGCAGCGTGTCCTGCGTTCAGCGATATGATTTGGAAGAAGACGATGCACATTGCGTTTTTTCGCTTTCTTAAGATTTAAATCAGCGTTTATAATTTTGTTTACAGTGGACACCGTGCATTTTAATGATTTTGCAACTGTCCTTTGACTAGGGGGATTTTCTTTTAACATTAAACAACGTACCTTTCAATAGTCGAAGATGTCCGTTTTTTCCTTGGATACTTGTTTGGAATTTTTGTCTCACTTGAGGCTCCAATTTGACGTTTTTTCCTTTCTTGTTGACGATATTACCTATCGACGCTTTAGATATCACAAAACAATGACTCTCACATCGTTTTTGGATAACGTAGTATGCATATTTCTCTTCGGAAAGAGCATAAATGTAGCCTTCGAACCACTGCTTTGTTAAAAACGCCATTTTGAATAAAAACAAAACTTTGAAGCCACAGACGATAATTTTGACTTTTAAAAACATAGTACAATAGCAATTATTTCTTTTGCAGCAAACGATTTTTTATTACCGCTTACCAAAATCGTCTAAAAAATGTGCAAACAGCCTCTGTATCATAAAGTTATCCGTATCTTTATATAGGCAATGAAACTTCAAGTCAGTATTTTTTCTCTATGAAAAGCCTTAAAACAACTTTTAGATCCATTCCAAAGTAACAGAATATATTACACCTATATAAGATACAGTATTTTAAAGCAGTAACGCACACTATGAAACATGTTTCATACCACTTGACTTAAAATTTATGAATATATTCCTGTTTTAAACTGTGAAATCTTTAAGTTTCTTTCTAGGTATTCGTAAACATACAGGCCATGCTCTTTTACAGGACCAATCTTTATTGCAAATGGCAGTTTCTCACCAAAGTATTGATTAGTTTCGGAATATAGAAAAAAGAGGAGAATGATTGAAAAAGATTTTAAGTTCACCTATCAGTACATAAAAATGTTACTCCTATAACAACTTTTAACCCATAATAATGTACTCTACATTCTTAATCATAGTACGTTCATCTGTCGTGTGTAAAAGACATCTGTAGCCTAGTACAAAATGAAAACATACCATGTAGATTAGAATAAATTTTGCACTTAACTATTTTCTGACCGATATATGTTGTAGACAACCTCAGTTTATTAAATATTTTTCCCTCCTAAGAATGCTACAGAATATTAGAAGAGTTTTGTCATAATAATAAAATTCAAAATTAATTAATATATATACAGTCGGACCTCTATATAACGCAGTCGCTAAATCCCGAAAAAAAGTTCGTTATATGGAAAATTTGTTAAATAGAGATTCACCATTTAAAATACTTTAAACTAACAAAACAGATTTTAAATTCATAAACACTAAATATTATTAATAAAAGTAATTAATCACACCTTTATTTTGTAAATTAATGTCTATTTGTTTTATATATCTTACCCATCAAACAGAAATCTGCAAGGAAAACAAGAATAAAACAAAACATTTTCCGGGAATACACTGCATTTTCAATTTAAAAAATTATATTAAAATTAATGAAATTTAATGACATTATCGCATTTATTATAAGAAGTAATTTTAAGCATACATTACCACATGCGTCCTTAAATTTAATAACTGATAAAGTCTGTTAATATTGTCTGAGTTTTTTGTTTGAAAAAGTGATTTCTCTCCTAATGCGTCTCTCATCTTTGCAATGTCACCAAAACTCCTTCAGGTGTATTTTCTTCAAACTGCAACCCGCGGAATGTGTTAAAAGAAAGTTAATGTATTAAATGTGTTAAAAGAATGAATAAGTGTGAAATGTTAGGAAATATTTTGAGAAATGTGGATAAGAAATAATATTGGATCACAAGAAAAAGTTCGTTAAATAGAGAATGCACTTCGCTATTTGGAGGATATTTTACGAAGAAATTCACAAAATGTTCTTGGTTCCAAGGAAAAGTTCGCAAAATAGAGAAATTCGCAAAATAGAGGTTCGTTAAATAGAGGTTCGACTGTATATATATGTCTATATATATATATATTAATTAATTATTGGAACAAGGTGTTTTTGATCCTAAATGAGATAAGTCCAAATTGACAAATTTTATGTGTTCTTACTGTTTCTTTATCAAATATTGTAATTTATAAGGATAAATATTATCTGCAATTTTTAACGTAGATTTATTTATATAATGTAATACTCTAAACAGTAGTATTACATTGTACTACTGTTTAGTAGTACAATGTAATACTACTGTTTACATTGTACTACTAAACAGTACTACTAAACAGTACTTTCTAAAAGAATTGATACTGTACTAAAGAATTGCATACAGCATCAATTCTAAATGAATTGATGCTGTAATTTTGAAATGTTGTAATTTTCTAAAAATAGATAGTGATTAAGTTTCGCCAGCCACTTCTAGACAGCTACAGTCCCGCCATCAATGTATGGTGGTTAGTGTTGTAAACCAGTTCTGAGCTGCGCGGATTCAAATTCCGGCTAAGGAATGGTTTGGTTTGGAGCGCTACGGTCAATTTTTTTTGCTACACTACGGCTAATTAGACCGTGACCTACTGCTTAAAACCGATTCCGAATGGCTACAAATGTCCACACCAAGAGTGGAACTCGAACCAACAGACTTTTACACCGGAAGCCTTCGGCCATCGTCCGTCTCGGCTAAGGAATGAAGTTTCTATGGCGATCAACTGCCACAAGGCGAATCGTTGGTTCATCTACCTGGTGCTTCATTAACAAAGTAACCAACAAAACCTACGGCAAATGCTATCAGGGCAAGTTCCTGACGCAATATTAAAAAAAAACTAACAAACTGCAACAGTGCTGGGCGGAGTTTAAATTCTGGGTTAGAGATGAATTTTCCTGTGGTGACCTCACATAGAGAATAATGTTATATCCCTCATTGGGTGATCCCATTGTAAAAGAATCATCAGATTTCATGGTAAGTATGAGAGAGCATCGTATAAGAAAAAATTAAAGTGCCCTATCTTCTTATGAAAACCCATCTAGCTGAAAACCCATACTTCGCTACGAAGTACATTCAAATTAAATACAACGATCAATGTATGTAATTCGTAAAAAAAAAAAACGAAAAAATATATTTTTTAAAAAAATCGGAAGGGATATTTTTATAGACAAAATAATGTAGAAGAAAATATTCAAATTAAATCTAAAAGAACATACTAAAGAATATAGTACATTTGATACAGTACAGTTTCAGGAACATATCTTTTACAGTATTTTAATATTTTTTTTGGATAATTTCCAATCGTCTGCCGCATTAGCAAGAAAAAAAATATTTTTTTGTCTATTTCGTTGCTATGAATGGGACGATAAATTAATTTAAAGTACCAGAAAAAGAAATCGCGTGATCGGCATTTAATAAATTAAATTCTAAAAATTAATCTTTAAAAATTCACCAAAAATCAGAAAATGGAGGTAACGATTCGAAAAAGAATTCATTTTAAAGGAATATTTATGATCTTTCTCGTGATATAAATTTTATAACCCTCAAATTATAAATTTAAATGCAAACTTAAAAAAAAGTTACTAAAACAGCTTGAAAATTTAATTTTAAAAAATCCAAGAAGAATTGTTCAAAAATCTTTCTTAGTGCACCCCTACACTATAAGAAGAATCGCCATGCAAAATTTCAACCCTTTAGATCCAGCGGTTTGGTCTGTGCGTTGTATGTCAGTGAGTCAGTCAGTTACGAAACTGTTTTATATACGAGATAGAGATTATATTTGCAATCACTTTGGTTAGAGTCAATTTAGTCTTGCTACCCCAAACTCCTTATATATTCCCTAAAAATATCATTAAACTTTTGAAATATTTTACTTTAGACTGTTTGTTGCGTGTTTTATGAAGCCTTTTAGATAGGAATCTTAAGAATAAAAAACTAACACTGCAGATTACAGTTGCAACATATCAGATGATTCTCTTGGAATGTAGAAGGAATTTGGAAGGTAGTTATTTCTTAAGCAAAATCTTATTACATAGGTTGGGTTTTCTAACATGGTTTGTGACGCATTCAATTAACAATTTAATCGTTTCTAACATAATCTAGTCTTAAAACTTTTTCAATATAGATATTTTTCTGTAAAGCTTAAAATTCTCAATTTCCTCGATTTCGAATATGATTGTAATTTATGATACTCCTTAATAATATTAAAAGATAGGAAAGCTAGGCTTGAGAAAGTTTAGGTCAGTTAATTAATGTTAAGTGATATATTAGTGCATTTGTTTTAAAACTGTAGGATGTGACTCCTGTGCTAGGTAACAGCACAATATATAACATCAGACCAGCTGAAAAGGATGAAGAAAAAGCTACCTATTCGATGAAAAGAAGTTTGCAACGTTCTTATTCACTCAAGGGAGTTTGTTCGAACCCTATGATACTGGAATACTTGAGAATATATTCACAGTAATACACTAGAAAATACGCTATTTAAAATGTAGTGATTTTAGAATCTGGTCCAAGCTTCACATTGGTAAAATATTGTATTTATTTAGTCAAAGAGCTTCCTAATTCGTCTTTTATAATGAGATTTATATAGGAAAATTATATCTGCAGGCAATATTGCAATTGATGTTTCCTAGATAAAAAAAATTTTGAAGTTATCTGATTTTATTTGCATTACAGTCAGTAAAATCTTACAGAACGTTGAGATTTCGACTGAATAATGATACTTAAGATTTTTTTCGATACAAAAACTTTAAAGAACATATTTTTTTGCAGTGTTTTACCATGCGATAGCATTTCTGCTCCATTAATGGATTTTTGCAATATATTTTGGTGCATTAAAGAGTCATCCAAAAACTGCTTGCTGTTGCTCAGGAATTTAAATATTTGAAAATTTTCAGATGATTACAGTTGTCATTGAACAACAGTTGTCAATGAATACAGTGATTTCCGCTTATAAGAATCACGTTTGTTATTACTGTTTTTGATTCTTATAAGCGGTTGATTCTTATAGCCGAAATTTAGGTTTTTGGACAGGCATACACACACCCATGTATACATATATTAGATAATTTACCATAAAATACTCTTTAATTTACGTTAATTATCTTTTATTAAAATTATTCTTTATAATTTTAAAGATACAACTTAATTTCTAGACCTATAAGTAGATACACATGATTATAATAAGAGAAGAAAAAAATCCAATATTTGTTACAACATACCTGCTTAACAGTTTAACATTTCAATTACAGGAAGGGTGCAAGAAATAGTTCTCTATGGTAGTTTTGGCGGAATGAAATTTTCTGGAGGCTGTTTATACCTCTTTCAATACCAATAGTCTCAGACCAAGGTTCACCTTCTAGCTTACGTTTCACGGTTTGATAACGTGCTGAATCTAATAATGCCACGTTTGCCTAAGTGATAGTGGACACTTCGCCGAAGTTTTATGTGTTTCAGGGTCCAGGAAGCCGCAACCAGGATGTGGGAGGTGGGAAAAAAGAGTCCTTGTCTTTGTTTGTCAGTGGAGAAAAGTGAAATCGGATCCGGATGGGTAGGATGCCCCTGGGTCAAGCTAACAGGACAGTGTTTAGCTAAAGCGTTTAAGGGGAAACTATTATGTTATGTCTAACAAAGAAAGGTATGCATTTTACGACTGTATTCCATCCCATCTTATCACTCTTCTTTAAAAAAAATAAAGAAAGAACTTCGTGCCTTTTGAGGGTTTAAGTGGCTTTTTTTGAAAAAATGAAAGGAAAGCGAAGAGTGTAAACTGATTCTTAAAACCGGTGGATTGATTCTTTAAAGCGAAAATTTTAACATGGAAATAATACATTTGTTTTTGTTTTTGCGATATTGATTCTTATAACCGGCTGATTCTTATAACCACTGATCACTATAAGCGGTGGTTACTGTATATGTTTATTTTCACTCCTTTACAAGATGATAGAATTCCGTGGTAGCACGGCATAAAAATATGAAAACCTAGGATTTCTATAAGCATGGGATGTGCCCATTCAGGTTATTTCCGGAATTATGTATAGTGCGGTCTCTTCAAATTATTATACATAACATATAACGCACACAATTTAGGATATTTATTATTGATTTCTTTCAGAAGAAGTGTATGGCAATTATTTAAGAAGCTTGAAATATCACATAATGAGACTCCACTAATATTCGAAGCTTATGTATAAAATGTAAAGTATACGTCTGAAAACTTGACATTTTTAAAATGTAAAATGTCAAGTTTGCAGACGTATACTTTACATTTTATACATAAGCTTTGAGTATTAGTGGAGTCTCATTATGTGATATTTCAAGCTTCTTAAATAATTAGCTATAGGTAAAAAAAAAAAAGTAAAATGTGACCTTTGAAATTTAAAAGCTGTAAGCCTTTGAATGCATGCGGAAAACAAGAAATTCGAATGCCGAAAATTTTAGATCTTTCTAATGTGTTCATTTACTTATAGAATATATTGAGTTGGATCATTCCTTGAATACACGAAATTAAGTGCGATTTATTTTACAATGAATAACAAATATATTTCACTTTATCTCTTTGAAAAGTGCTCACACATTTTATTATTTAACTCTAGCTCATGCAAGCATAGAAATTCGAGAAAGAATTTAATTCTAAAACTAGGAAACATTGGAGAAACGAAAATGTTGCTATCTGCTTCTATAAGAGGAATAACAAAGTACAACAAAAATGAAGCAACGTTGTAGTCAACCACATAAAATGGAATATGAATGTTTAAAATTTTATCGATCTCGCGTGAAATTGCTACTTCTTTCACTAACGAAAATTTCACATAGAGATGTACATAAAAGTCTTTTTTTATTGCATACATATATTACTACTTCCATAAACATAAAGGCACAACACGAATATTATGTAACTACATACACTGCTGGCCACTGTAAATGCAACACCCTGAAGGAAACATGCAAATAACATGAAATTTACAACATGCATTAGCGGAGGTGAGATATGCAAATGATTAGAATTTCAGCGCACACGCACATCACGCGCTCCTGTGGCGCCACTTCAAAGCGCTATTTAAGGCTTGGGGATTTCGACGATTTCAAGTTCGGCAATTGTGTTTTTCTTGTGGTTTTTTCAAAAAAACGATCAATTATGCCTCGTCGGAAACAGCGATCATCTTTTGATCAAGTATCCGAGTTCGACAGAGGAAGGATAGTGGCCTACCGAGATTGTGGATTATCTTTCAGGGAAATCGGTAGTCGTGTTGGACGAAACCAAACAACTGTAATGCGGAGATGTGATCGTTGGATGCAGGAAGGTACGACGGACCGGCGTGTTCGATCGCATCCACCTCAGCGCACCACTTCACGTGATGACAGGCAAATTGTGCGCATGGCAGTGACGGATCGCTCAGTCACATCACGAACCATAGCACAGCACATGCAGTCTGTAACGCATCATCCAGTGTCTGCGCGTACCATTCGACGCCGTTTACAGCAGAGTGGTCTGTCCGCAAGACGTCCATTGCTTTGTCTACCCTTGACGCAGAACCACAGACGTCTCCGCCGCCAATGGTGCGATGACAGAAGGATGTGGACGGCAGAATGGAATGAAATTGTCTTTACTGACGAGTCACGCTTCTGTCTGCAACACCACGATGGTCGCATTCGAGTCTGGAGACACCGTGAAGAGAGGATGCTGAACAGCTGCGTTATGCACCGCCACACTGGTCCTGCACCGGGTATTATGGTATGGGGCGGTATTGGATATCACTCTCGCACACCTCTAGTACGCATTGCCGGGACTTTAAACAGCCAACGCTACATCTCCGAGGTGTTGGAGCCAGTTGTCCTTCCTTACCTTCAGAGCTTGCCCACAGCCATATTTCAACAGGATAATGCGCGACCACACGTAGCAGGCATTGTCCAACGGTTCTTCGTCAATCGCCAGATTGAATTGCTTCCCTGGCCGGCTCGCTCTCCGGATCTTTCGCCGATAGAAAACATGTGGTCCATGGTTGCTCTACGATTGACCCAGATTCCATCCCCAGCTGTCACAGCAGATCAACTTTGGCAACGTGTGGAAGCTGCTTGGTCTGCTGTACCCCAAGAACTCATCCAAAGTCTCTTTGAATCAATGCCGAGGCGTGTGGCAGCGGTGATCTCCAACAATGGCGGCTACTCTGGCTACTGATTTTGGCAGGAAACACACTTCACAGAAGTCTATAAATTTAATCATTTGATACTTGGTCAACATGTTATCTACAAAATAATTTTTGTTGGGATATCTCTTGTCGTTCTTGGTGTTGCAATTTGGGTGGCGAGCAGTGTATTTAAATGCAATTACATAGCATTCACATTATGTAATTTGGCACAGTTTGTCCTCTCTGTACCTTGTGCCATAAAACATCAGCCAACCAACTATACTATGTATTTACACTTAAGAGAACAAGGGACCTTCAAACTCGATTTTTTTTTATTTTCAATTTTTAACTCTCTATACAAAATGAGAATAATTAATTTTCTGTTTTACTACACTGAAAACCCTTAGATTTCAAAATAAGGAATTTTTGGCAGAGTAATGCCTGCTTTTCAAAAAAATTTTTCAAAAATGCTTTTATTCAAAATGCTTCATGTGCATTCCATATCAATTAAAATCCTTAATTTTTGTAGTATAATTTTATCGTATGAATATAAATATAGTTGTGCATGTGATTTTTTTATGTATGAGTCTAAAGTCTTATATAATTTTTTCTCTAATCTGCCTGTTATTTTTTTATGTTTTTTCTTAATTTAATGGTCTATAAATAAAAAAAAATTGGTAATTCAAAGAATGATGCACAGTTTTGTAACAAACACTTCCATTAACAATCTTGAGAAATTTGGAAGAAATTAGATGAAAATGAATCCGCTTAGAGCATTTTGAAAAATTTTAGCATTTTTTAAAGAGTTTTTTGATAAATATGTCTTGTTCATCCGCAAAATAATTATTTGTGAATTATTAGTGCCTTCAATGAAGTAGAAAAGAATATTAATTATACTCACGTGGTACATAATCTATATATATAAAACAGTTCCGTAACTGACTCATTCATTCACTGACTGACTGACTGACTGACATACAACGCACAGACCAAACCGCTGGACCTAAAGGGCTGAAATTTTGCATGGTGATTCTTCTTATGGTGTAGGGGTGCACTAAGAAAGATTTTTCAAAAATTCTTCTTAGATATTTTTAAATTAAATTTTTAAGCTGTTTTTGAAACTTTTTTTACGTTTGCATTTAAATAATACATTGAGGGTTATAAAATTTATATCACGAGAAAGATCATAAAAATTCCTTCAAATTGAAATCTTTTTCGAATCTTTACCTTGATTTTCTGATTTTTGGTGAATTTTTAAAGATTCATTTTTAGAATTTAATTTATTAAATGTTGATTACGTGATTTCTTTTTCTGGTACTTTAAATAAATTTATCGTCACGTGCATAACAACTAAATAGATAAAAATGATATTCTTTTTCTTTCTAATGCAGCAGACGATTGGATATTATCCCAAAAAAATAAATATCCCTTACGATTTTTTTATAAATATATAAATATATATATATATATATATATATATATATATATATATATATATATATATATATTACATCAATAGTATACATTGATCGTCGCATTTATTAGATATATATATATATATATATATATATATATATATATATATATATATATATATATATATATTTTGGCATTAATTGCATACATTGACCGTTGTATTTAATTTGAATGTACTCCGTAGCGAAGCGCTGGTTTTCAGCTAGTATTCTTTATATAGAGTAAAATATTGAAAATTAAAGTAAAACTAGGATGAAAGTTCCTTGCTCCCTTAAACAGGCAATTACATAGAATGAATATTTGATTTAATTAAAATATTACCATATAAATATTTTACAAATTAAGAAGCACGTCATGTTAAATTCCTTTTCTACATAACAATTAACGCAATTTAGACAGCATCGGAATTAACTGCCATTCTAACAGTATGATACTGATTGTTGCAGCCTAGAAAATAAGAACGTTTTCTGTAGTGGTTCACTGCAAGTAATGGGACCAGTTGAAGCGAAAAGAAAAAAAGTAAACATAAAGATGGAATCATGGTCGAAGATAAATCGAATACAGCCAATAAGAGGGAAATGAGTTAGCGAGGAACAACTTATTGCTCAAATGAATCGGAAGTTATTAACGAGTTATAAACGCTTCAGTAGATAGAGATTTAATGACGTCCTTCAAATTAGGATTTTTTTCCTAGGACGACCGTAAAAGTGGTATTTAACAACTTGATTCTTTTAATGTTTTCTGATAAATCCATCTCTTTACTTTTTACCCTACACGTTTTTTACTCCATTAAACTCAATCTCCCTATACCACTTTTAACGAAAACCTTAATTGAATGTTTTCTTGGTAAAAGGCGTGCTAAATACGGTAAAACATAGTTTAAAGAATGATTATAGGTATTTTTTTGCGTTTTACGTGTAAATTAATGCTGAACAGCATAATTACTTGACCATATATGCAAGGATCAGAAATTATTAATGACAGTCTTAATTAGAAAAGTTTTTTAGACAAAGTTTCAGCAAATATATAGTTTTATGATTTTACTAGCTGAATACCCGTGCTTCGCTACGGAGTACATTGAAATTAAATACAGCGGTCAGTGTATGGAATTAATGCCAAAAAAATTATTTATAAGAAAATCGTAACGGATATTTTTATAGCTGAAATAATGTAGAAGAAAATATTCAAATTAAATATAGCGGTCAGCGTATGAAATTAATTTGTGTGTTTAATATCCATAAAACATACTAATTTGAATTAAATTCTTAGAAAACTTCCATCTCAAAGAGTCTAGTGGTAAAATTTTATCCTTTACCGTATTTTAATATATCTTTGGTCAATTTATTTCGTTGCTATGCACGTGACGATAAATCAATTTGAAGTATTACAAAAAGAAAAAAAACCACGTGATCAGCATTTAATAAATTCTGAAAATTAATCTTTAAAAATTCATCAAAAATCAGAAAATGGAGGCAAAGATTCGATAAAGATTTTCATTTTAAAGGCATTTTTATGATCTTTCTCGTGATATGAATTTTATAACCCTCAAATTATTATTTTAAATGCAAACTTCACAGAATGTTACAAAAACAGCTTAAAAATTTAATTTTAAAAAATCTAAGAATTTTTCAAAAATCTTTCTTAGTGCACCCCTACACTGTAAGAAAAATCTCCATGCAAAATTTCAGCCCTTTAGGTCCAGTGGTTTGGTCTGTGCGTTATCTGTCAGTTAGTCAATCAGTCAGTCAGTTACGGCAGGGGTTCTTAAACTTATGTAGTCCGAGGACCCCCACTTGAACAACATTTCTTTTTGCGGACCCCATCCCAACTCTAGGCATTTTAAGTCGTTTTAGAGACTTAATTTCTGGCTCAATAATCTCATAGGCACTACGTTATAATAAATATAGGTAAAAATGTATCGCTGGTTATTTTAATAAATGGTCTTGCGCATTTACAGAGACGAACATTTTTATTAGGACATAGAATAAAAAGTATAAAATTAATAAAAACAGTAGTAAAAATATTTTTAAAAGTTACAAATCATAATACATTAAACTCATACAAGCATTTCTTGGTCAAATATTGGTCAAAATACATCTATTTATTATAATATGTTTTCTGTAAATGATTTTTACTTAATGAGATGGATTCAGTAGTTCTCTTGAAACCAGAACCGCAATGCCAGGCTCTATGTTGGAAAGTTTTATTCTGATGTCCGCTTCCACATTGAGTTTGTTTCTATACTTTGATTTCATATATATAACAGTACCGAAAAAGCCCGTATACATAAATATGTGGTGCAGAACGGAATCAAATGATGGAGGGCTTCATTTGCAAGTGCAGGGTAATCAGATCTGAGAAATAACCAAAAGTTTGTGAGTTCATTTTTGTTGAATTGTAGTTTTAAAGACGTATCCCACGATAATTCCACGAAAATATCTTGTTCAAGTATAGATTGTTAATGTCAAAATTGGTCCGCGGACTCCCAGGGGTCCGCGGACCACAGTTTAAGAATCTATGAGTTACGGAATTGTTTTATATATAGAAATTATACCGGTTGGTTGGTTTAGAGCAGAGCTCCGCAACCTTTTATCTTCCACGGCACAACAACGTTTTTTTCGATAATTCCGCAGCACACCACAAGAAAAAGCTTGCAAATATATAAATTACAATAAATACGTATATGTTTTTATTCGATAAAAAAAACACAACAGAATAGCTCTATGTATCAAGATAATTATAACCATTTAAGTTTTATATAAATCATTTTGAACTGTACACCAACACAAGAACAAAAATATAAAATTATAGTTTACGAGTAAAAAAAAATTCTCTTTAAATTTTTATATTAAAATTTGTTTTTTGGTCTTTACTTAAGCCTAATAAATCAAAGTTAATTTAAACATAACTAATTTATGAATGAGATATTTGAGATTGTTTTGATAAATGTGCGTTTTATATTTGGCTCTATAATAGAAAGAGCTTATAGTTCATGGTCAAGGCCCTTTAAATATGATCGTTTGTCATTTTCAATTAGAACCAGTGTCGAAAAACTTTGTTCGCATAAGTATGTCGAAGAAAATAGGAGCAAAATCGCAATGGCCTTGTCAGAAATTTGTGGATATTCTTTCTTAACTGAAATCCAGAAATATGACGCTCGAGCATACATACAATGTATGGCTAACAACATGTTTTTGTTTTGTGTATAATTTCGACCCAGAAAAATTACATATTAACAAAAAGTTAGAAGAATATTTTACTTAGGAAAATTTCTACTTAATGCGATGGTTAATTTTTTTATTATCATAATCGATAAAATCACCGCGGCACAGTCAAGATCACCTCGCGGCACACTAGTAGTATGCCACGGCACAGCGGTTGCGGAGCACTGGTTTAGAGCACTGTTGTCATTTTTTGCTACAGGAAAAGTGGTGTATATGTATATATATATATATATATATATATATATATATATATATATATATATATATATATATATATATATATATATATGTATATATATATATATATGTATATATATATGTATATATATATATATGTATATATATATATGTATATATATATGTATATATATATATATATGTATATATATATATATATATATATATATGTATATATATATATATGTATATATATATATGTATATATATATATATATATATATGTATATATATATGTATATATATATATATATATATATATATATATATATATATATATATATATATATATATATATATATGTATATATATGTATATATTCTGGAATGAGTTTAAGAAAAATCAGCAAATGGCGAGCATTTGTGAAACCCTGATGTGCACTCCCTGATGTCCAGGAACTGACTGAGGATGTCAAAGCCAGCCAAGCGTTCACTCCTCTCCCCACCCCTTAGTTCACCGCTGCCGGTCATAATGACCGGTGGGCTACAGTGGTTATAGTGATCACAGTTACATTCTTTTTTTAAAAAAACTACGAATATCTTGCTGAACAGCCAATTTTGCGGAAAGTTCAAAGAAATGCTCGCATTTATTCAGTCCACTAAAAACTTCACCAGGGACATTTTCCGCGAATTGAAGTCCACGACGTATTGTTTCAAACGCCAAAAATTGGGAGATATTATTCTAAAGTGGAATAAAATCTCCCAATATGTCGTGAAAAAAATGTCGATATATAGAGATTTTTCGATATATAGAAAGAGTTTTTCTATGTAATGAACATGGAGATTTGCTAAGAGTTCGATGTATAGAAAAATTCGATATGGGGAAGTTCGATATATGGAGGTTCGACTGTATATAAAGATTATAACGGTTAATCACTGTTGTCATTTTTTTTGCTACACGAGGGCTAATTAAACAGAGACCTACTTCCTAAATCCGATTCTGAACGGCTACAAACATCGGTGCCAATACAGACAACCCTGTTTTTGTGGGGTAGATAGGAACCTCACAAAAATTTTAGAAACTTTATAAATAACTGTAACGAATAATTTTTCACAACATATTAACCCCTTAATCGTCGTTCCCGTGACCTTCACGGGCTGAAACCCGCATAACTTTTGCTAATATATTATGGCTTCTTATTTGATTTTTTCGCACCTGAGATAATTTTAAATGCTTAAGGGGACAAGGGACCCACAACATCGAATTTTTAAATTTTCAATTTTTAACTCTATATACAAAATGAGAATAATTTGTAATCTATTTTACTACATTGAAGAACCTTAGAATTCGAAATAAAGATTTTGTTTCACAATAATGTTTGATTTTCAAAATGTTTTTCAAAACTGCTATATTTTTTCAAAATGCTCCATGTGCATTCTAAATCCATTAAAAAAAACCTCAATTTTTTTTAAATGTAAGAATATCGTATATATATAAACATAACTGTGTATAGATTTTTTTATATATGAATCTAAAGCCATAAACAATTATATTTTATTCTGCTTGTTATTTTTAAAATATTTTTGCTTTATTCCATGGTCTTTGAATTTTTTAAATATTTTTTGTTTCAAAGAATGATGCACAGTTTCGTGGCAAACACTTCATTTGACAATCCTGGGAAATTTCGAAGAAATCATTTGAAAATGAATGATCATGGAGCATTTTGAAATAATCTAGCATTTTTGAAGAATTTTTTGAAACACAGGTCTAATTCTTCAACAAAATACTTATTTGTAAATTATAAGCACCTTCATTGTAGTAGAAAATGATATTAATTATTCTCATTTTGTACGTAAGAGTAAAATATTGAAAATTTAACAAAATCGAGGTTGAAGGTCCCTTGTCCCGTTATGCGCTAATTAGATGGTATTACTGAACTGACAAACTTGATTTTAAGATCGGAATGCTTCATTATAAAAATTTGTACGACTTGGAGCATTACGATTTGCTGCATTGAAGCTTCCCTGTATGGCAAATGTGTACAAAAAAAGCCAAATATAAGGTAAATAAAATTGTGATTTAAAAATTTTATCTTTCCTGAACACTTTAAATTTGAAAAAATACTGTTTCTTTTACTAATTAACTCAGAATTTTGTGAATAGTAAAATGGAGAAAAAAAATATCTACGATTTTTGAACGAATTTTCCGAAAATTACGTGATGATACGTTAGGTGTGTACAAAAAAGTCAAATATAAGGTAAATAAAATTGTGACTTAAAAATTTTATCTATCCTGAACACTTTAAATTTGAAAAAAAATACACTGTTTCTTTTACTAATTAACTCGGAATTTTTTGAATAATAAAATGGGGTAATAAAAAAAGCGACGATTTTTGAACGAATTTTCCGAAAATTACGTGATGATACGTTAGGTGTGTACAAAAAAGCCAAATATAAGGTAAATAAAATTGTGATTTAAACATTTTATCTATCCTGAACACTTTAAATTTGAAAAAATACTGTTTCTTTTAGTAATTAACTCAGAATTTTGCGAATAGTAAAATGGAGCAAAAAAAAAATATCTACGATTTTTGAACGAATTTTCCGAAAATTACGTGATGATACGTTAGGTGTGTACAAAAAAGTCAAATATAAGGTAAATAAAATTGTGATTTAAACATTTTATCTTTCCTGAACACTTTAAATTTGAAAAAAAATACTGTTTCTTTTACAAATTAACTCAGAATTTTGTGAATAGTAAAATGGAGCCCCCCAAAAAAAAATCTACGATTTTTGAACGAATTTTCCGAAAATTACGTTAGGTGTGTACAAAAAAGTCAAATATAAGGTAAATAAAATTGTGATTTAAACATTTTATCTATCCTGAACACTTTAAATTTGAAAAAAAATACACTGTTTCTTTTACTAATTAACTCAGAAATATTTGAACAAAAAAAAGGGGTAATAAAAAAAGCGACGATTTTTGAACGAATTTTCCGAAAATTACGCGACGATTAAGGGATTAAAGAAAAAAATCTATGCGGTGGAGAGGGACCGCATAAAAAAGTCTCAGAAAATATGCCAAAGCTTTACGAAATAGCGAGAAAATGCTTTCCAAACAAAAAATAATAATTAAATTACACATGGAAACATTAAAAAAATATATAATTTTTCATTTTAAACATGTAGAAATTTTCGAAATGTACACAATTCGATACTACTCGTCGTAGTCCATATTCTTGTGATGAGCTGGTTCATAATCGCGCTTTCGTCACTTGAAGAAACGTATTAGAGTTGATTTATTTTTTGTTACCATGTATAGTCGGTGATAAGTTTTTGCTACGACGGTCGTTTGATCAGCTGCTTGTAAACGTCACGATAGCCAGATATACACGATCGAAGCTCTTTTTCGAATTTCATATAAGTTCCGGGACAGACTTCACTGAATCTATTTTTTGAAACAGATTTAGTGATGTCTGTCACGGCGTCTCACTGGAAGCGTGTCGCTAGAGAAAAAACTGTGTTGGACTGGAATACTGAATTTCTTGCTTCGTCTAAGGCATTGTGGACAAAAAGATTTTTTCCAACTATTTTTCAGCGTTTAAAGTGTAAGCACTTTTCAACTGACTTTAACTTAACTCAAGTTTTAACTGGCCATGGAAATTTCAAGAGCTATTTGCTTCGTAGTGTAAGGTATACTCAAGATTCGATTCCCAAGAATCGAACTTTTGAGTGAAGGAATTAAAGAAGCTGCTTCAGATATGCTAATTTTTGTGATATACGCGCTTAGTATAAATACCACGCAGCGTCATTAATGGAAAAAAGGGAGGTTGTTAAGGTTGAAAAGGTGTTATCCTGCGCTAGTGCTTAGCGGGCCAGAAGTTTACATGGCAGTACTGCTGGTTTGACTTACTGTTCGTGAGTATAGAAAATATATTGTTCTTGAAAGCTGTATTTATATTCCGTACAAGTGTACGTATGCTTATTGCTGTAAAAGCCAATTATATGTGCAACGAATTCAATAAACATTGTTTCATGTATAAACTGCGTTTGTATAAAATTCAAATAGAGTGCCACTTCAAATTATATACACCCAAGTCTGGGTAGAAGTGAGTATAGAATCTCTATAGTTTTAATTTGGTGACTAGTGGACTTTGTGCTTGCGGTGATGCTGATGAAGATGTTGATGATGAACATTTTCTTTTTCACTGCAAATTACATGCGAGTGCCCGAGCTATATTAAAGGCGGATTCGAGACATCTGTCCATTTGTTGGCCTCCTGTTCTTTCTGATCTCGTTAAGAGTGTTGAAAGTCTTGCTGTCTTGCGAAATTTTGTCTGTAATTTAAATTTTTAATTTTTCTTGGTTTGTGTTTTTCACTTAATTCTGTAAGCCGCATGTTATACCTTGTGCTGCATGAGGAGATTTCAAATGAAACAATAAAAAAAGTAATTTCAAATATATAATTTCAATTTCTTTTTCGATACGTTTTCATATACTACATAAAATATCGCACAAAAACAGGTTTGACTGCAGTAGGATTCGAACCCACAGACTTAAGTACCAAATGCAAGCGCCCTAGACATTCGGCCATCGACCGGTTTATAACAATGATTAGACCATATAGATTCTGGGTGGTTTTTTTTTTATGTCTTTTAAATCGACATATAAACTCAAACTAAACTTTTATAATCCACATTATCAGTTAACCTAGAGGAAGTATCCAAAGAAATTTGATTCTCATCCGGAGGGAAATCTACTCAAACAGGTTAATTTCAAATCCCAGTTGTTGGAAAGTTCCATTTTAAACAATTCATTGAATGGATAATTGCATTTGGTCTGGAAACTTGAAAATATAGAAAATAAATATGAAGAAAGAAGACTCAGCTACATTTTAGTATTATGAACCGTCGATTTTAAATTAAATGCACTTCGACAAAGGGAAAATGAGCCTGTAGCCCCCAATAAAATATTTAAAAAATAAACAAATGTTACCGCCGGAGCTTAACCAAATAATGTACATTCTCTAAATTTTGAAAAATTGCATGAAAAAAAGAACAAAGTTATAGGTAAAATAAAAATACGTTATAAATGATTTGCATTAATTTCCTCAGGTTTAAATAACACTTGTTTTTTACAGAAATTGGTTTCCGTAATGTGGAGTTCATAATAATGGGATTACAAGCAATTGTTGTTCAAAGTCAACATTTTTCAGAAAACATCGAGAAAAATAAGATTTTATTTTTTACATATATATATATATATATATATATATATATATATATATATATATATATATATATATATTTATACATATATACATACATATATATACATACATACATATATACATACATATATATATATATATACATATATATATATAAATATATATATATATATATACATTATATATATATATATATATATATATATATATATATATTTTATATATATATATGTATGTGTATATATATATATATATATATATATATATATATATATATATATTACACATACATATATATATATATACATACATATATATACATACATATATATATATATATATATATATATATATATATACATATATACATACATATATATACATATATATATACATATATACATACATATATATACATACATATATATACATACATATATATATATACATACATATATATACATACATATATATATATATATATATATATATATACATATATACATACATATATATACATACATATATATATATATATACATATATACATACATATATATACATACATATATATATATATATATATACATACATATATATACATACATATATATATATATATATATACATACATATATATACATACATATATATATATATATATACATACATATATATACATACATATATATATATATATACTAGCTGAAGAATTATTAATCTCTATATACATAGAGACTTTACAGTACTTTCTTTAAAGGATGTATTATGTTTCTTTTCATAAATATTATTTTTCAGATGCTCATGAGTACACAAATATGAGTATAGCATAATTAAATTCAAGATGAGCTCATTCAATTATACCACAAGGAAAACGTAGTATTGACACATAACCTATTATGAAAATTTATCAGTTAGATGACCTAAGGTTTTATAAATATGATGCGAATCTTCTGTCTCAATATTTTTCTTGTTAAATACATTTTTCAGAGTGCTACCATATGCTTTTTATATTTCGTCTAGGCAGGCAAAAATGCTGTAACATGCCGCAAATTTCTAGTCGTTAAACAAATTTGAATAAATCCAAGAAACGACACTTTTTTTCTCATTAAATACATATCAGTTTACCGACGGCACGAACACAAAAAATATTAAAAAAGGAAGGATATTCATAGACGTGTGCATGATTTTAGTGCATTTTAACGGGGTAAAATAATTGAAAGAAGTTTGACTTTTTTCAAGCCTTAAAGTTTTGCACTGTTTCACAGAAATACCACTGAGGCATATTTAAATTCATTTTGCCA
This sequence comes from Dolomedes plantarius, assembly GCA_907164885.2. Classification (NCBI taxonomy): domain Eukaryota; kingdom Metazoa; phylum Arthropoda; class Arachnida; order Araneae; family Dolomedidae; genus Dolomedes; species Dolomedes plantarius. The sequence goes on from OU015495.1 coordinate 203,245,325, forward strand.
GGTTTGATTCTTTTACTTGTCTCGGCTGAGGAGTATAATAGCTTCTTGGAGTTAAATTTTGTTTATTTCTTATTATATTATTTTTTAAACCAGCGGTTGGGGGGCTTTGATATATTTGAAAAAAAAATAGAACCAAAAGTTTCATTAAATTTTTCAGCTTCTTTGTTAAATGTCTGTTTTTAATTGTAGAAAATTTTAATTGTGAAACATTTCTTGCTTACAGATTTATATACATAACTAGCTGAAAATCCGTACTTCGCTACGGAGTACATTCAAAATAAATACAACTGTCAATGTATGCAATTAATGCCAAAAATATGTTTAAATATATTTATAATAAATACAACTATCAATGTATGCAATTGATGTAAAAAAAACGATAAAATATATTTAGAAAAAAATCGTAACGTATATTTTTGTAGATAAAATAATGTAGAAGAAAATATTCAAATTAAATTAATAGAACATGCTAAACCATATACTACAGTTTAAGGAACATATCGTTTACTGTATTTTACTATTTTTTGGATAATATACAATCGTCTGCTGCATTAGAAAGAGAAAAAAAATATTTTTTTTGTCTATTTAGTTGTTACGCACGTGACGATAAATTTATTGAAAGTACCAGAAAAAGAAATCACGTGATCGGCATTTAATAAATTAAATTCTAAAAATTAATCTTTGAAAATTCACCAAAAATCAGGAAATGGAGGTAAAAATTCGAAAAAAATTTCATTTTGAAGGAATTTTTATGATCTTTTTCGTGATATAAATTTTATAACCCTCAATGTATTATTTTAAATGCAAACTTCAAAAAAGTTTAAAAAACAGCTTAAAAATTTAATTTAAAAAAATCTAAGAAGAATTTTTGAAAAATCTTTCTTAGTGCACCCCTACACTATTAGAAGAATCGCCATGCCAAATTTCAGCCCTTTAGGTCCAGCGGTTTGGTCTGTGCGTTGTATGTCAGTCAGTCAGTCAGTCAGTGAATGAATGAGTCAGTTACGGAACTGTTTTAATGCCAAAAATATGTTTAAATATATTTATAATAAATACAACTATCAATGTATGCAATAATAATTTTATATATATAGATGAGAACTATAGTAAAATTTTTGTGTTAAATTAGTCTTAGGATTACTTGCATATAAACTTATACTTACAGCAAATACCTTTATGTAAGGAAAAATAATTAATTTTTAGTTTCAACGAAGTATGTAAGGCGTTGCGTTAAAATTAAAAAAAAATAAAAGAATTAATACTCAATCATAATCTTCCTGATTTTGCTACCTCGTAAATAGCTTTTTTTAAAAACTAATAACTATTATGAATACATAAAGGATATAACATACTGAAGAAAAATTTCCAACAAATAACCAAACCTCCTGGAGAACAAATGATTCATAGGCGCTTAGTGTTTTACTTTCGTATTTATCTATATACGTATATAAAACAGTTCCGTAACTGACTCATTCATTCACTGACTGACTGACTGACTGACATACAACGCATAGACCAAACCGCTGGACCTAAAGGGCTGAAATTTTGCATGGCGATTCTTCTTATAGTGTAGGGGTGCACTAAGAAAGATTTTTCAAAAATTCTTCTTAGATTTTTTAAAATTAAATTTTTAAGCTGTTTTTTAAACTTTTTTACGTTTGCATTTAAAAATAATACATTGAGGGTTATAAAATTTATATCACGAGAAAGATCATAAAATTCCTTCAAAATGAAATTTTTTTCGAATTTTTACCTCCATTTCCTGATTTTTGGTGAATTTTTAAAGATTAATTTTTAGAATTTAATTTATTAAATGCCGATCACGTGATTTCTTTTTCTGGTACTTTCAATAAATTTATCGTCACGTGCATAACAACTAAATAGACAAAAATATATTTTTTTTCTTGCTAATGCGGCAGACGATTGGACATTAAATCGTAAGGGATATTTTGTCTATAAAAATATCCCTTACGATTTTTTATAAATATATATATATTTTTCTACATCAATTGTATATATTGATCTTCGTATTTATTATAAATATATATATATATATATATATATATATATATATTTTTTTTTGGCATTAATTGCATACATTGGCCGTTGTATTTAATTTGAATGTACTCCGTAGCGAAGCGCGGGTTTTCAGCTAGTATCTACATAAGCCCTTTTGGAAGTGAGTATTTACTGAAATGAGACCATCTGAAACTGCAAGATAAAGGATTGCTTACTTTAAAGAAGACGAGTAGTACAAAGTAACGATGAAAGAAACCAAAACACATTTAAAGATTTCAGTTTTGAGTTTGTTGAGATCTGCATAAAGCTAGTTATCAGTAAAAGAATATTTTAAGATAAAATAGTAATTAACTTACGTCACAGATATAAAAAGATAAGAAAAGGAAATTTTATATACTTATTTTATTTTACTACTTTATGGGGAAAATTTAATTTTTAATTATAATTTTATTTTATACAGACATATAATTCATACAGACAGCTTTCAACAGAGAAGCAAAACTATTTTCTTTAAGAAAAGATTAGTAAAACTCATTTTTCCGTAATCTACAGCTATAATTTATTTTGCATGCGGGAAAACTAGATACATATATTCAAAGAAGTCTAAAATCAAAGTATGAAACAATTTTGGTGTAAATTACGAAATGTGTTCATCATTGTTTTGTCAGTTGGATTTAATTAGATTTAAGGAAATCAGAGTTTAAAGCATTTAAAATGAAGATGAAATTTTTTTTTCCAATGTGGCCAAATGATTTTATATTTACAATATACAAGCTGGTTTATCTCTAGAAACATATTTTATGAGTTAAATTTTATTAAAAGTAACAAAGTATTGCCCAGTATACAAATTAATAAACCAAAACTCATGGCACTTCTTATGATGTAATATGTATTTATCATAATCTTGTTATTATTGGTATTGGAATTTCTCCATAAGATGTTTTACATAGCCTGAAAATGCTTCTTTGTGGGTATGTCGGTTTTTAAACTACTATAATCAGACTAGTGGTTAGCCCGTCAAAAATGACGTGTTAATTTTAATTGTTATCAATTTACATCTGCAAGTCAATATTATTTGTATACTTAACAGCTTCAATACATTCTTTTATTTAAATTATACACATTTTTAATTATTTAAAATTATGCAATATCAGCACTATTATGATCCATTTAAGATGCAATTTTTTAAAATTTAAATAAAATCTGAACTCCACATAATAGCATCACGTTACTTAATTCTATTACATGTGTTATTTATGAAATATTAAATTCTGTCTATTAACAGTCTGCTGCACGTATTCGGTTTAGCGATTCCTGACTTTGTCTTGAAAGCCATCTACATTTCCGTTCAATGGCCTTACGACGCATTTTAGCAATGGGACTTTCGTCAACATTCATTTTAAATGTATTACATTGCGCTCTAAGTAAATGAAAGCAAGCTTTGAAAGCAGACGGTTTTGAACATATCACTGCGCATGCGTCGAGTTTGCAACTCTCCGAAAATACTAAATTTGACATTATTGTAATATCTGGTTAAAATATATATTATATGGTCAAAAATATAAATATATATATTAAAAATAACATAATGAAAAACTATTTTACTGTGAAAAAGATTCTCCGATTCAAATTTTCTTAAATTAACGACGATGAATGAATCACGGTGAATGAATGACTCACTCGTGTTTACATTTTCAAGTTCTGAGTATATAAAATGAATACTTCTTATTAATTTAAATGAAACACCATGATAACTCGAAAGGTGGCGGAAAAGAGATAATTCTCTAATGAATATAAATATCACATCGAAAATGCGTTACAATGAAAGGATATGTTATGCTGAGAACAGTTTTAAACGTTGGCGAGCTGTTTTGAAATTGTCATAACCGATTAATACAGCCGTCTAAAAATCGAAATAAAGTTGCTTTGTGTCTATATTACGTTGTTTCTAATAAATTCTTTGGGTTTAGATAGCAAATAATCTTTTTTAACTTTACTTTTAACTTGTTAAGCCTTAGGGCCTGTTCACATAGGAGTCCGTTGCGTTGCGTTAAGGAAAAGATGACGTTGAGACGAAAATAAACCAATCATAGGACTCCAAACGATTAGCAATGAAATTTTTAACGCCTATGATTGGTTTATTTCCGTCTCAACGTCATCTTTTCCTTAACGCAACGCAACGCAACATAACGCAACGCAACATAAAACAAAATGGATGCCATAGGCTGATATATTTATGATGAAGCGGTCGCTCCGGAAGCGTTCCAGAGGTACAGAACTGGGCTATAATTAGGATAGATGTGCCTCGTAAGTTAATAGAAAGTATCTTAAGGCTGCTGTGAACTAATCCTATTGGATTCGCTTACCTCAGTGTTAATCTATGGAGAAAATTTGCCTGCTATTTACAGCTACATAAACGCTGAAAATCCAATAAAAATGGTATTTTCATATACCCTGAACTTTTCTGCACCTTGCAACAGATTCATTTTATAAATTTCGTCCACCATAGGAATTTATGAGCGTTCAAAACACACTATACCAGATTTTTTTTTTCCCTGAATTATTTAAATTTTAAAGTATTATTTGCATTAAAAAAGAAAAATGCCCCGAGGTGTAAAATTTCTTTCTCTATTACGGAATACAATTTCAAAAAAACCTTTAAATCCAAGTCGGCAATCGTTGGACAAATTTTCTCCATAGGCTAACATTGAGGGGAGCGGAACCAATAGGGTTAGTACACGGCAGCCTTAAGTCAGAGACCCATGATACTAGTACATTTTGAAACGAGTAGTGTGGACCAGTTTTTTTCAAGAGTCTAAATTAGGTATACAAACTGATATCGAACATCATCTTTTAAGGTGACTGCTTACGTTCGGAGACAATTTTTTTTAAAACCAATTTTAAAGGAATTTTTTTGCCTTTTTTGGTTAAATAGCACTTAAAAATTAAAAAAGAAACAATATTTTACCTGTAAACACCATAATTTTTTATCATATGATCAATTTGAAGTAATTTTCAATGAAATTTAGCTAAAACGCCCACCATTCTGCACAAAATTCTAATGCTACTATTTTAATTTCCTTTTCATACGTGATACATCTGACAGTCCTCTTCAAAATGACTCACAATCTAAGAGAAATTTTAAAATGCAAAAATAATACACACAATTTTATGTTCCAACTACCTGAAAACCCGCGCTTCGCTACGGAGTACATTCAAATTAAATACAACGGTCAATGTATGCAATTAATGCCCCTCCCCAAAAAAAATTATATATATTTATAATAAATGCGACGATCAATGTATACAATTGATGTAAAAAATATATTTTATAAAAAAATCGTAAGGGATATTTATTTTATTTTGATAATATCTAATCGTCTGCTGCATTAGAAATAAAAAATTTTTTTTTGTCTATTTAGTTGTTATGCACGTGACGATAAATTTATTAAAAGTACCAGAAAAAGAAATCACGTGATCGGCATTTAATAAATTAAATTCTAAAAATTAATCTTTAAAATTTCACCAAATATCAGAAAATCAAAGTAAAGGTTCGGAAAAGATTTCATTTTAAAGGAATTTTTATGATCTTTCTCGTGATATAAATTTTATAACCCTCAAATTCTTTTTTTAAATGCAAACTTAAAAAAAGTTACAAATGCAGCTTAAAAATTTAATTTTAAAAAATCTAAGAAGAATTTTTCAAAAATCTCTCTTAGTGCACCCCTACACTAGAAGAAGAATCGCCATGCAAAATTTCAGCCTTTTAGGTCCAGCGGTTTTGTCTGTGCGTTGTATGTCAGTCAATGAGCCAGTTACGGAACAGCCCCAAATAAAAAAGTATTCATTATACATCACTTTATTGTATGTCATTCTTTTAACAATAGCATCTAAAACATTTCCTGAAAATTTTATAAAATTATATACATTATTATGTGAGATACTATGATCACGGAGATTTGTGCTGAAAAGCATAATTCGGAGAAAAACGCATATAAAGTTGTTTGTTCCTCCAATTTTGTAGCAGACGATGTTTTTTTTTAAAAATAGTTATAACTCTGCTTCTGACTGATGTAGAATGAAAATCTAAACGGTTTTGAAAAGAGAAAAGATCGAATTACACGATTCTTGCAAAAAATGAAATTGACTAAAATAGTCAAAAAATGACATTTTCAACGTAAGTACCTTAAAGACGAGAACAAAAACCAATTCTTTAAAACGGTGATCATATTCCCATTTGAAGGCTGAAGTTTGTACAGAATGTCTTAAAAATACCTTGACACATTTTAAAAATTTATATTAAAAAAAGCATGCAAGGTAGGAAATGGAAATTCACAGATGTGTTACTGCACATATTTTTTTTTTTCTGTGTCAAAAAATTTCTCAGAGGGCGCTAGTCGTTCTTTGAAAGCGAAATTTGTAAAATGGCTGTAAAAGTTGTAAAATTTTTGCTGCCCCACAAATTTCTTATTTACATCCCAAAATCATTTGGCAACAAGACGGTGCACCGCCTCATTCGGGTATGATTGTACGAGACTCGAGAGGTTTGGAGCGCTACGGTCAACAGTTTGCTATACGAGGGCTAATCAGACCAAGAGACCTACAGTTTAAAGCCGATTCCGAACGGCTACAAGCATCCATGCCAACAGAGGGGATTGGAACCCGCAGGAATCTGAACCGAATGCCAGCGCCCTAGCCGTTCGGCCATCAACCGGCTTGAGAGTTGAGAATGAGGAATGGGGAATTTCAAAACAGGTGGATTCGACGAGATGGTCTCATCCAATGGCCACCTCAATCTCCAGACATTATACCTCTTGACTTTTTTCTTTGGGGATTTTTCAAAGTTTATTCGACAAAAGTGGACAGCCTCAAAGAACTCAAAAAACGCATAATTGCTGCAGTTTCATGTGTTACGGAATCCACTTTGGAATGCACATAGGCTGAAATAGATTACCGACTGGATATTCTCCGTGCTACAAAAGGAGCACATATTGAAATTTTTTCACTATACTAAAAAACACTATATAAGGTAACACGTATGTAAATTTCTAGTTCCTACCATGACTACTTTTTACCATGTTTTTATTAACTCGCTTTATTTTGTGTGTGTGTGTTTGTCCAGTACAAATCTTGCAATCCATTTTTAACTAACTTCCCGACTCGCTAGACATTTCAAACTTTTGGAATAGCCCAGAACACGATGGCAATGCATCATTTTAATACTTTTAGCCATCTTTAAGCAGATTTGGAATTCATTTTCAGTTAATTTTGTTTTGTAGACTGATGTAGCCATCTATCGAGCGGAACGGGAACGAAAAGTTAAACGCAAGTTAACTTCCAATTAACTTCATTTTCTTTCAAGTTGATGGGATAATTCATCAAAAATTTTTTTTAAAAACATATTTGTTAGTACATAGAATTGTTAAGTTTATATGATTCCACAGAAAATTTAAAAATATGGTACACAAAAAGTTCTTTTTACCTTTTAATTATTTTTAAATAAATTTTAAAAATGTGTGAAGGTTTTTAGAGACACCCTGTATATGAGGCAATACTTATTACTTTGAAAAGCAGAGAGTAGCTTGAAATCTAGGTGATATAGAGGTTGGATTTTAGAGCCCTAAATCATATTTTTGGTGGGGAAGTTAGCCCACAGTTAGTTTCCTAGAATGAAAAAGATCAAGATCTATGATTCCAGAACTTCAATGTAATTTTAAAATAACTCTCAGGAACTGCTATCAGCACTCAGCGAGTTATGAAATTCCGTTACTGAAAAGAACGTATGATATGAAATGCCATTTTGAGAGTTTTCTATCATACAAAGCGATCGTTCTCTGTATTATAGACCTATCAAATTTTACTCCCAACGAGCATCAAATCTCACTTGTCGGGGATATATGATGCGTATACGCAGATATAAGGTATGGTACTTAAGGAGGACCGCTTTGGCGAGATGTTGGCGAAATTTCGCTCCCGAACACCAAAATTTGGCGTGGAAAGCATTACCCCACTCAAAAGAACGTTCATTCGTGGTTTTTTTTATTTAGAGCGGATTATTTTACGGGTCTATCCCGCTTCTTAACTATTCAGAGGCGGGTCTTTACCCTTCTTAATAAATAATTATATTCATGCATTATTTGTGCGATAATGCATGGCCGATAATGCATTAATAATGCATGAATTCCTATTAAGAAGCTAGAAAGACAACTCCCCCTTTCGTCATAAGGAGGGACTTCCTTTGCATTAATTGGAAGGGGGGTTACTACAGTCGCATATAATCGTCCCTTTTGGCGGTCCGGCCACATTAAGTACCGTAGCTCAAATATGTATACATATACACCTCTTTCGTGAAAATGCATTTAAAATTTAAAATGCCTGCAGAAGGTTATAGTCTTGGGACTGAGTACACATGAAGATGATTGGATAAGAAAATTGTTTATTGCACCACCATGCGTGATTACAGCAGTGGCATAATTATAAATTTAGATTCGAAATTAAGGGTAGAAAAAAGCTAAAATTTTTATTATTGAGTGTAAAGCAACCATTTCTTTTTATAATATTTAAGCAGTATATTTATAAGCAAGATTCAATAAAAAAAAAAATGAATTTCCTATATGGAAGTTTATTGTATATTGAAATTTTTATGCTTTTTTTACACTATTTAGATACTTTTTAAAAAGGACTACTTCTTTGCCAATGTTTAATTTTTTCTATAATTTAAATTTCCATAATAATGTCATAGTATATGCTACAAACCTAGAGAGAGCATTTTTTAAATATGTGTGTTATTTTGCGAAAAATTTTTTTACTCATTATATGGTTAAATTTTGACAAAAAAGTCTGCTTTTTCATGTTTATCAATTTGTTGAAAAAAAAATAAAGCATTTATACAAAAAAACTTTTCCTACGTGTCTTAAACATTCAATCAAGATTAAAAAAATATAAAAAGTATAACTGTAAGCGCATACTTTACAAATCTTTAGTACTTCAAGTCATACAAAATTGCAAAAAACACGATTTGAGAAAAATACATTTAAAGTATAAAACCACAACAGAAATTAAAGAAAAATAAATTACTTTTGCAACAAACTTAGTTTAGTAATTTATGATGTTTGAAGATTCTTATGGTAACAAGAACATATCAAATTAAACATAGAAAAAAAATTATAGTCAGTTCCATATGTGAAGGGAATTGGTCGATTTGCTAGAATTCATAAAAAAAAAGCTTCATAATTTTATTTTAAACAACTAAAATATATATATTGCTGTTTCCTTTATATTAAAACACACCAGCACCATATGGGACACCTTCTTTTTCCTCCATAACCATCTTTTTCGTAAACATAAAATATTACCGAATATGCCAAATACTCGAAGAACAAATGCTCATTGAAACATTAGCCAAACCAAAACATTGAAATGCAATGGTTATAACAGTCACAGTTAAAAGTAATTTACTCAAGTTATCATGTCTTCTTCTTTGATTAGTTTTGTAAAAACTGGAATATTATTGTGTCACAGGTTAGTTATTGCATGAAACCAAATGTAAACAAAACACGGGGCTCTTTTTAAAACTGGCAGATCGAACATTTAAATCCTAGCGAGCAGTTATATAATGTGACCCAGTCTGATCATCTCCGGACTTTTCCTTCTTCGATTATATAAACTCTTTTTTATTTTTATTCCTAAACTGTTCCCAAGTAATTCTACTAACAGCCGCTGTAGTGAATTGTAGCGGAAGGTTTCTATAATAGATCACTCCTGTATAGCGCGCATGCGCTTGATTTTCAACATTTCGATTCCCGCGTTAAGTAAATTTTTGTCACTTCGAAAGGGTTCTTCTTACTAAGAGCACATTCTAATTTTCATTAAATGCTATTCTTAATATTAATTCTGTTGACTTTCGTTTTTTTTTGGTCGTTTGATTTAGAAACTTTTAACCACTGAACCTCGTGTTAATACTTCCATAATGCTTAATTAG
>OU015495.1:203255424-203265424 GCA_907164885.2 Dolomedes plantarius
ATACATACAATACATACATACATACATACATATATACATACATACATACATACATACATATATACATACATACATACATACATACATACATACATACATATATACATACATACATACATACATACATACATACATACATACATACATACATATATATATATATATATATATATATATATATATATATATATATATATATATATATATACATACATATATATATATATCCAGTCTCGGGCCCGCATTCTTGGGATACATGCTATCCCACCCCGTAAGTAATAGGTTAATTAAAGTAAAAGCTAAATATCTTCCGCTAAAATATCTTCAACGTCAGAAGATTTTAAAAGCGCAGTAATAAAGCACATCTCAAAAAATGAGTAACAAGCTGGGTTGAAAAAAAAGTTTCTTCCCTATTTCTCTGCATTCCATCCCTCACAAATCTCTTCATTAGCCTTCGGCATTTCTCCAAAATGCTGTGCGTTTACGTACAACAAATGCTACCACTCTCTCTGCCGGAAATCGTGTCTCCATTAACTACTTACATATAAACAGATTCGTGAATCTGATTGCTTAGCACCCTTTTGCTTAGAAATTGCAACGTTGTTAATGGCAACGATCAAAGATGAGAGTAGCTGTAATACGTCGCGATAAATAAGGGAAGGCCGTCAAGATATTTCACGATGACACTTCTATTAGCGTAAAATGCTGTAAAACTCTTTGATTACATCTGAGAGCTGAGAGTTTCATATTTGCTTAAGATTTTCCATTCTCTGAAGCTCTGCTTTTGACTTTTATTGTCATTCGCATAACTCTCCAGGGTCCTAAATGCTGCCTTTAATTTCAGAAATACTTGTTAATATATTTGGTTTGTGTACTTCACATAGATATTTACTTATATTTACGCATTGTTCTAAATTATTAATGTTTTTCGAATTTGTTGATCTAGATGACTTAGTTTTATATTAATATGTATGTGAGAATACACTCTTTGGAATATTTTAAATTAAAACCTTGTTATATATTTATAAAATAGGATATCATATACTTATTGCAGGTTTATATTATTTTTCTATTACATTGACATTAAAATATATGTATTTTAATAATTCATTTCGTAACAAATGCCTTTATAATATAGACTAGCTGAAAATTCGCGCTTCGCTATGGAGTACATTCAAATTAAATACAACGGTCAATGTATGCAATTTATGCCAAAAAAAAATATATATATATTTATAATAAATGCAACGATCAATGTATACAATTGATGCAATATATATATATATATATATATATATATATATATATATATATATATATATATATATATATATATATATATATATATATTTATAAATATATATATATATATATATTTATAAAAAAATCGTAAGGGATATTTATTTTTTTTGGATAATATCCAATCGTCTGCTGCATTAGAAAGAAAATTTTTTTTTGTCTATTTAGTTGTTATGCACGTGACGATAAATTTATTTGAAGTATCAGAAAAAGAAATCACGTGATCAGCATTTAATAAATTAAATTCTAAAAATTAATCTTTAAAAATTCACCAAAAATCAGGAAATGGAGGTAAAGGTTCGAAAAAAATTTCATTGTAAAGGTATTTTTATGATCTTTCTCGTGATATAAATTTTATAACCCTCAAAGTATTATTTTAAATGCAAACTTTAAATAATGTTACACAAACAGCTTAAAAATTTAATTTAAAAAAATCTAAGAAGAATTTTTCAAAAATGTCTCTTAGTGCACGCCTACGCCATAAGAAGAATCGTTGTGCAAAATTTCAGCCCTTTAGGTCCAGCGGTTTGGTCTGTGCATTGTATGTCAGTGAGTCAGTCAGTGAGTCAGTTACGGAACTGTTTTATATATATAGATTACTATGTATTATAAAATATTTTTACTAGGAACAGTTTGATAGGTTTAAACGCAGGTGAAAAATACATCTACAAAACCTGAAAAGCTATTTTGATACAAGCTGCCCACACTCTTTTGCCCACATTATTTTGAAAAAAATAGGTACACAGCCAGAAGCGTTTAATTTATGCACATATCCTGAACATAATGAGGTATACAGTATTTACGGTACAAAATACTGGATATACTATACCGAGTGTGTCACAATTCCCTCCGGGATTTGGAAAGCTTATATAAAAAACATATTACCAATACAGTAACAAAGTTGACTTTACTGGCGAAAGAAACATTACAAGTTTTGTTTCACAAATGTTCAATATGTGAACCTTTCGTGATGCGGCAGATATCAAGTCTAAAGTCAAATTCTTGTTTCGCTCGCTTTTCCCCGGGATCTGTAATTCCGCACTCGCTTGACGAATTGACTTTCTCGGGCTTCGCAAAAACGCATCTCGTACACGAGTAACCTTTTTTCGCCGAAGGGCCTGGACGACCAGTTCGTTTACCATCACACAAGCAACCACTTTCCTGAAATTGCATGAACCACGCATACTGCTATCAGACCTAGTGTCCCCATCTACTAACACATTTGTGAAACAAAACTTGTAATGTTTCTTTCTCCAGTAAAGTCAACTTTGTTGCTGTATTGGTAATATGTATTTTTTTATAAGCCTTCCATTCCCCGGAGGGAATTGTGACACACCCTATATAATTATATCTTTTATTATCTGGGTTTTATGTACTATATCATCTAGTTTTTTAATTCCCTTAACCCTCAAACGGTACGGGGGGGGGGGGTAGGATCCAACTCAAGGGTATGTTTTCCCCCTCCCGTACTCTCCCCTCTCATTGCAAGAGATCGAGTTGACAAGGATCCCTACCAGGCAGTCTTGCAGCAGGTGTTGGAGCTTTTGCAGTTATGAGTTTACAGTAAATACGAGTTTCTTTGTTGAAAAACGTTATTCATGATCACTAGCCATTTTTTGAGATTTTTAAATTTTTTATTTCGATTTTGAAGGCCAAAAATGTCAGTATATATTATTTTTTATATTTTTCTGCTCGGAAATTTGGTTCAGTAACTTCTACAACTAGGTACAAGAATAAATTACATATTAGACCTAATATATACAGCATTCTATGTAAATGCCAAAGAGATTTTCTTTGTTTAGCAAAATTACAATTCGTTGGTCATTTTATCTACAAGAAGTTTTTTATTTTATGTAAAATACTAGCTGAAAACCCGCACTTCGCTACGGAGTACATTCAAATTAAATACAACGGGCAATGTATGCAATTAATGCCAATATATATATATAAATACAATAAATACGACGATCAATGTATGGAATGATGTAAAATATATATATATATTTATAAAAAAATCGTAAGGGAAAATTTTATAGACAAAATAATGTGGAAGAAAATATTCAAACTAAATCTAATATAAAGAATACTAAAGAATATAGTGCAGTTAATATAGTACAGTTTTTAGAACATTTCTTTTACTGTATTTTAATATTCTTTTGGATAATGTCCAATCGTCTGCCGCATTATCAAGAAAAAAATATTTTGTTTGTCTGTTTAGTTTTTAGGCACGTGACGATAAATTCATTTAAAGTACCAGAAAAAGAAGTCACGTGATCAGCATTTAATAAATGAAATTCTAAAAAAATTAATCTTTAAAAACTCACCAAAAATCAGGAAATGGAGGTAAAGATTCGAAAAAGAGTTCATTTTAAAGGAATTTTTATGATCTTTCTCGTGATATAAATTTATAACCCTCAGATTATTATTTTAAATGCACACTTAAAAAAAAGTTACAAAAACAGCTTAAAAATTTAATTTAAAAAAATCTAAGAAGAATTTTTGAAAAATCTTTCTTAGTGCACCCCTACACCATAAGAAGCATCGCCATGCAAAATTTCAGCCCTTTAGGTCCAGCGGTTTGGTCTGTGCGTTGTATGTCAGTCAGTGAGTCAGTTCGGAACTGTTTTATATATATAGATTATCAGTAATTGTTATTATACAACAAAAATGCTTATTGTGCACTTATTTCTACCAAAAACCTCATCGGAAATGAGATTGGGTCGGATCCGATGCGATCCGACGTACCATTTGTTTCGTCTCAAACCACTGTACCGTTTGAGGGTTAATAATTCAAAATGAAAGCTATACAGAGGTGATTCATATCAATGTAGAATTCAAACTGCACCCCAAAGTAAGTAATTTGACGTTACAGGATGTTTTTACCTTTGAAAAAGGCTTTATGAAGACAGTTTTTCTGGAAGAGGACACAAAATCTGTATATATAAAAAATTTCCGTAACTGACTGACTCACTGACATACAACGCACAAACCAAACCGCTGGACCTAAAGGACTGAAATTTTGCAGGGTGATTCTTCTTATAGTGTAGGGGTGCACTGAGAAAGATTTTTGAAAAATTCTTCTTAGATTTTTTAAAATTAAATTTTTAAGCTGTTTTTGTAACATTCTTCAAAGTTTCCATTTAAAATAATAATCTGAGGGTTATAAAATTTATACCATAAGAAAGATCATATAAATTCCTTCAAAATGAGATCTTTTTCGAATCTTTACCTCCATTTTCTGATTTTCGGGGAATTTTTAGAGATTAATTTTTAGAATTTAATTTATTAAATGCCGATCACGCGATTTCTTTTTCTGGTACTTTAAATTTATCGTCTTGTGCATAACAACTAAATAGACAAAAAAAAATTTTCTTGCTAATGTGGTAGACGATTGGACATTATCCAAAAAAATGCTGAATTACAATAAAAGATATTATGTTCTTCAGACTGTACTATATTCTTTTGTAGGCATTAATTGCATACATTGACCGTTGTATTTAATTTCAATGTACTCCGTAGCGAAGTGCGGGTTTTCAGCTATTCTATATATATAAAACAGTTCCGTAACTGACTCACTGACTGACATACAACTCACAGACCAAACCGCTGGACCTAAAAGGCTGAAATTTCGCATGGCGATTCTTCTTATAGTGTAGGGGTGCACTAAGAAAGATTTTTGAAAAATTCTTCTTAGATTTTTAAATTTAAATTTTTAAGCTGTTTGTGTAACTTTTTTTAAGTTTGCATTTAAAATAATAATTTTAGGGTTATAAAATTTATATCACGAGAAAGACCATAAAAATTCCTTTAAAATGAAATATTTTTCGAATCTTTACCTCCATTTTCTGATTTTTGGTGAATTTTTAAAGATTAATTTTTAGAGTTTAATTTATTAAATGCTGATCACGCGATTTCTTTTTCTGGTACTTTAAATAAATTTATCGTCACGTCATAACAACGAAATAGACAAAAAATATTTTTCATTTCTTGCTAATGCGGCAGACGATTGGACATACAGTTAATTAACACAAATTAAAATACAGTAAAAATATGTTCCTCAAACTGTACTATATTAACTGTAATATTTTCATTAGTTTGTCCTATTAGATTTAATTTCAATATTTTCTTCTACATTATTTTGTCTATAAAATATCCCTTACGATTTTTTATAAATGTATTTTTTCATATCAATTGTATACATGGATCGTCGTATTTATTATTTATATATATATATATATATATATTGGCATTAATTGCATACATTGACCGTTGTATTTAATTTGAATGTACTCCGTAGCAAAGTGCGGGTTTTCAGCTAGTTTTTAATATAGATTCAGATACAACTACGTCACAAAATATACATTAATGTGTAGGTCAGCAGGTAAGAGCCGGCTGTACCTGCTAGCTCCATCTTACTCGGTCTATCTCGCTCCAAGTTATTCTGATTTTACAACTAAACACTAAAGTTTATAGTGAACTTGAAAATGCTGGATGGTGGTGTCTGTCAGACTTTCGTTCGACATAACGGGAAGACTTAGTGAGCTTAATCGTGTGTGAAAATCTGGATTTTTAATTCCCTTAATAATTCAAAATGAAAGCTGTATAGATGTGATTCGTCTCAATGGATTATTCAAACTCCACACCACAGTAAATAATTCGACGTTATATGACGCTTTTATCTTTAAAAAAGTCATAATGAAGACATTTTTTGTGGACGATTTCTAATGTAGCATTCAAATACAACTAACGTCACAAAATTCACTTCAATGCGTGATAAAAAATACTCAATTTTTATAAGTTAGAATGAGGGCCTGTTCACATAGGAGTCCGTTGCGTTGCGTTAAAGAAAAGATGACGTAGAGACGAAAATAAACCAATCATAGGCGTTAAACATTTCATTGTTAATCGTTTGGAGGCATATGATTTGTTTATTTTAGTCTCCACGTCATCTTTTCCTTAACGCAACGCAACGCAACGGACTCCTATGTGAACAGGCCCTAACTATCGAAGCCAGATTTGAGAAGTTTTGTTATATTCCTCGGTTATATACTTTCATTTTAAGCTTATAAGTGTTAGTTTTAACGTTGTTTTGTTTTAAATATATTCTATAAATACATATAGTTCTACGAATTTTGTTTGTAAATAAGATTTTTCAAATTGCTTTTAGTCTTTTTTATTTTATTTATAATTTTTTCGCCAAAAGCGTTAGCAGATATGCCTAATGTATACAATGTGATCCGAGTTCTGAAAGCAGAAATTCCACACCATGCAAAAAAATATCTCTCCTTCCCCCAGTAAAAGTATCGGATTTAAAACATGCTTCAGCAGAAATGAAAAATGGGGGAGATCTTCATACAAAAAGATTTCGAAGACGCCCGTATATTCAACAGTAGAGAAGATTTTGAATATTTATATATGAAAAATATCTCAAAATTTAAACGCAGTGGATATTTTTGCTTTGTAATTTTAGCGATTACAGAAGAAAAATACCAAAATCTTTCTTCATATATAAGTGGAAAACAAAATTCAATGATATATTTTATGTAGGGTTTTAAAAGATAGGTTTGAATAAATAAGGAAAATGTAAAAAAAAAATAGGCCTGTAATAAAACATATGGAAATATGCTTTTTAATAATACTTTCGGTGTGATAAAAACCTATTAAACTCGCAATATAAACTACATATAATCCGAAATGTTCTATGTCATGGCTCTTCAATGCCATCAGTTCTTACAAAAACACTTTTCTCTTTATTTAATCAGTGAAAAATAATTGCAAGATAAAAAGACTTTTTATATACCATGTTTTTAAATTTTTAATAGAAAATTTTTATATTAAAAAAAAAAGAAATGTAATTTACATGCAAACGAATTCTCATCTTCCATAGTTAATTATGGATTTCAAAATTATAAATTATAATCTATAATTTGACGGAAAAAAAAATCAATGAATTTCGCAGAGAAAATATCGCAAATAGCATGTGGGCATAAATAAAATTATCCCATTGTAATAAAAATGTAATATGCTTGGTTCACTATTACGTTAATAGATGGCGCTTGTAGGGCAGTTACTTTTGGCTCCAGACGCTACTCGTATTTTTACGTAATGGATTTTAAAATATGGAATAAAGATGGCTAAAAGTATTAAAATAATGCATTGTCATCGTGTTCTGAGATATTCTAAAAGTTTCAAATGTCTAGCTAGTCGGGTAGTTAGTTAAAAATCGATTGCAAGATTTGTACCCCACAAACACACACACAAACAAAAAAGCAAGTTAATAAAAACATGGTAATAATAAACCATTGATGCGAGAAGATAAAACCAATTGCTGGTATTTATCATGTTATCATAAGTATTCGAATCAGTTAGCCGTAATTTGTCAAACTGATTCAAAGACACCAATTTTCAAGTTCGTTGGATCTATTTTCAAGTTACAGTCCACAAAAAGTATCAAATCATTTTAGAATAATATGAAGTATTAAAACAAGCCAAGGAATTTTGGCAATATCTGTAAAATTATTGCGGCAGAGTGAAACATCCGGAGTGTTTTATACAAAGTTATATAAAACGGTGAATTTTTTTTCCAATTTTTTCACAAATATCACTGTCTTGCCTAGCGTTCTCTACCAGAGATAGGAATGATTCTGTGAGGGGGGGGGGTCCTATAATGAGGAACCCACGGCTGTCAGTCTGTGTTTGGGAGTTGGAGAGAACAGTGTATGAGAATGTAATCCTGGAGACGCACTGAATTTTTATCATGTTTTTATTAACTTGCTTTCTTGATTGTGTGTTGTGTGTGTGTTTGTCAAGTACAAATCTTGCAATCGATTTTTAACTAACTTCCCTACTAGCTAGACATTTGAAACTTTTAGAATAGCTCAGAACACGATGACAATGCATTTTTTTAATACTTTTAGCCATCTTTAAGCAGAATTAAATTAATTTTCAGTTATTTACAGCTAATCTTGTTTTGTAGACTGGTGCAGCCATCTATTGGCCGGAACGGGAACGAAAAGTTAAATGCAAGTTAACTTCCAATTAACTTCATGTTCTTTCAAGTGGATGGAATAATTCATCAAAAAGAATTTAAAAAAGTTTTTATTGATACATAGAATTGTCAAGTTTAAATGATTCAACAGAAAATTTAAAAACATGGTATATAAAAATTTCTTTTTATCTTGTAATTATTGTTTGTTTGCTCTCAGCCAGAGGCAGATGACTTGGGTAGAGATAAGTTAATGTAAATATTGTACATAACTTCTGTGAATAAGTATTGTGTTTGTTTGTGAGTCTTGTGAATAAAATATTTTTAATATTCACTCTAATGGTTTTAAGTCCGTTGCCGATAACGCCGTGAATCTGAAAAAGTTCGAGGAAAGACTACATTCACCATCGTATTTGACAAAGAAAAAGGTAATTTGCATGTATGTGAACAACGTTAAGCTGCATAAAGGGGTGTTGAATATTTCTTATTTGAGGAGTGATAAATATTTTACAATGTAAAGCACATTTAGCAATTTATTTCAAAACTAGCTGAAAACCCGTACTTCGCTACGGAGTACATTCAAATTAAATACAACGGTCAATGTATGCAATTCATGCCAAATATATATATATATATTATATGATAAATACGACGATCAATGTATACAATTGATGTAAAATATATTTATATATATATATTTATAAGAAAATCGTAAAGGATAATTTTGTAGATAAAATAATGTAGAAGAAAATATTCAAATTAAATCTAATATAAAGAATACTAAAGAATATAGTACAGTTAATATAGTACAGTTTGTAGAACATTTCTTTTACTGTATTTTAATATTTTTTTGGATAATGTCCAATCGTCTGCCGTATTAGCAAGGAAAAAAAATTTTTGTTTATTTAGTTTTTATGCACGTGACGATAAATTTATTTAAAGTACCAGAAAAAGAAATCACGTGATCGGCATTTAATAAATTAAATTCTAAAATTTAATCTTTAAAAATTCACCAAAAATCAGGAAATAGAGGTAAAGATTCGAAAAATATTTCATTTTGAAGGAATTTTTATGATCTTTCTCGTGATGTAAATTTTATAACCCTCAATGTATTATTTTAAATGCAAACGTAAAAAAAGTTTAAAAAGCAGATTAAAAATTTAATTTAAAAAAATCTAAGAAGAATTTTTTGAAAAATCTTTCTTAGTGCACCCCTACACTATTAGAAGAATCGCCATGCAAAATTTCAGCACTTTAGGTCCAGCGGTTTGGTCTGTGCGTTGTATGTCAGTCAGTCAGTCAGTGAATGAATGAGTCAGTTACGGAACTGTTTTATATATATAGATAACACTTGTGAATGTAAAATGCGTCATGCTCAATGAGCAATCCCTCCGACTATTATTAAAACGTATATATCGATACCAAACGTGATTTATTGTTCCTTTTCAGAAGCATTCAAAATGAATAAACTTTCAAAGATTCCTGAAAGAGATATACCTTACAGAATAAGATCTGATGGTATAAAAAGTAATTCGGAGGCATCTTATATATACACTTAGCAGTCCTAGCTTTCGTTGGGGAGTCATCAGAAAGCTGATACGTAGCTAATAAACATACCCAACGTCATTTCTGTTCAAAGAAATCATTTTTTCAATATAACTGGAGTTGTATAACCCCTGTCACTTTGCAGTTGTCCTGGTTTTTACTCCACTGGTT